>SNVD02005883.1:0-236046 GCA_013180625.2 Boswellia sacra
AGATCTATACACGTGACACAAATTGTCACTCCTAATTATCATGAACACTCTGAACAAAAAAAAATAATCTCCAGTTAAGTCTGATCTCTTCCGTCTCCTGCTTAACTTGTTTTCAAATTAAGAGCTGAGTTCTTAGTAAACAAATCAAAAGATTTGGTCAACATAACTTTGCGAAGTATAATTTTATTTAAAAAATTTAATACAATTTAATTTAGTCTTTTTAGCAAACACAATATTTTGTAATATTTATATACTACAATGACAAATCAAGTACAGTATAGAATTTACTCAATCTTATCTAGTATAATTTAATATAATATTATCTAATATATTGACAGTTATACCTTCCTATATAGAGCACCAAATGCACCCATAATTTATAACCTAGAGATCAGAATGAATTCAATCGATATTCTTCAAATATGATTTTTTTTCTATAAAATATAATGATATAATTGATAGTTAATGAAAAATAAGTTCATCTTGATGAAGCCAGAAAAGAATTACATGCATACATATATGTTAGATTTTGATGATTTTCGGCTCTTGAAATCAGCAACGAGGGTCTTACTATCAAAAATCCCTTCTAATCTCAGTTGTTCATCACAAAACCCATTTCCGCTATGTCTCGTCTTACTTCATCATTTTTCTGGTGAGCATCTTGAGTAATATGGCTTCGCTGATCCATTACACATGGAGGCCCATGTTGTTAGTTGTACAAAATTGTTATATTTATTTTTCATTGGATTTTAAGCTTGTAGTCTTTTTTTTTTTAATTATCAATATAACACTCTATCCCTTATTTCTAAAATAAATCAAAAATTTTATTTTAATATCCCTAAAAAAACCTTTAATAATTCTAAAATCTTTGAAGTCTTAATATATAATATTTTCTTTATATCTTAGGAAAAATCACTGATATTAATTTATTATAAAACTTTTCATGGAAAGACTCCATCCACTGGACAACGAAATAGGCCAGAAAAAAAAAAATTGATATCTTTCTTTATTTTTTGAGAAATCTCACTGGACCCCTCATTGTTTGCTGAGAGATTTTGTCAGCCCTGGCTTTTGAAAAATCATCACAAAACCCCCTGGCCCAAAATAATTTCTGTTAAAATAAACGGTTAATGAGATAATGTTAATCACACCCTTATCTCTCAAGTGAAATATCATATTTAACCTTTTTATCTTTCAAAATTTTAAAATTTTAAAATCTTGGAATTGTTAGGATTCAAACCTGGTACTTATTAGTTAGAAAAGGTATACTTTAATTCGAAGTGAATAAAAAATTTATTTATCCAAATAATTATTCAAATAAATTTATTAAATTATTTATAACTAATTATTAAAATAATTATAATTATAAATATAATCCATTCATTTACTTTTCATAAAAAATTTAAAAAAGTTACATATTTCAAAAATTATAAAAATTGCAAAATTTGATAAAACGATTTTGGCCGATCCTCTATTTGTTTGAGGCGGTTTCATCATCCTAGAATGTGCTGATCAACGTCAAAAGACAAGTTTAGCAGCATATCCCAAAAAAAAAAAAAAAAGACTCAGTGTGTGACAAAATGGCCATATTTTTAGGGATAAAAGTTGCACGGATAGATAGATCGCCTTATGGTGATTCCGATAGTGTTGGCGATGACTTCCCACACACAATCTTCATTGAACGCCGGTGGCTATGAGCAGTGGTCAGTCGGCAGGCAACATTTTCTTCAATTTCTATTTTCAATATAAAATTATATATAAAATTATTTATTTATTTGAAAAATATATTAATTTAATAATATCATAAAATTTATTATATGGAGTTAATCTTTTCTTTCTCTTTAAAAATAAATAATACATAGTAAATTATATTATAATAAAAATCACTATAGTTTTATGTGAATTTTACAACAATATTATGCAATAAATAATAAATTTGTTTAATAAAATTTAATTAAAATTTAATATATTTTTAAAAATTTTATAGTAATTTAATACATAAGTAGAGCATAATAATTATCTTTTTTTGATTAATTCATGGAAAAAATTATGTTTAATAATGGATATTATATATTTTCATGTGGAGGACATTTATGTCAATTAATTTATAAACTATTCTTTTCCTTTCCTCATTCAATTATCAAACCAAACAATGGAAAGTATCCCTATACCCATTCCTTTCTTCCCATTTTTCTTTTAACTCCACTTTTTCTTTCCATTCGTTATTCCTTTCCTCAAATCGCACATGCCTAAGAAACGCTCTCAATTTTATTTCCTCTTTCTTATCATTTGTTTAACTTTTTAATATAAAATTAATAAAATTAAAAATATCTTATATATAGTTGCCCACTAATTAGAGGCGGAAAATTTAGAAATGTTGGACCTCCAAATATTAGAGAAGTTTCAAGATAAGTAATTCATCTTAAAGTGATATATACCAGTTGTAATACGGTTATGAATTGCTTTTAACTAATGTTACATGCTTATCTATAACAAATTCCATGCTTTCGCATTTCCTACAAAAAAAAAATGGTGACATGATTAGTTTCGCCAATGTCTTTGACGAGTAACTAAGGCATCTTCTTCTTATGTGTATGGTGCATGTGGAGATTTTAGGATTATATTTAGTTTTCTTCTATGATTAATAAGCATCATTTTTTTTTTTAAATTTTTATCCCTCATTGTAAAATTTTTAAAAAAATCTATTTAAATTTATATGCATGATTCGAACGGTCATGCCTTTTGTCAGTCTGGATATAATCTTAGGAGAGTCGTATATGATCGATACACACACATGCAATTGACTGCATCCCACTACACAACCAAAATGAGTCACTTTCCCAATCTTATGTGTTTAGACGAAGAAGCTAGCTAGAAAGAGCCAAACGGAGTTGTTTCGTTTCTCTTTCTTCATCATATATTTGATTTTTAAATATAACATTTTAAATTATTAAACACATCTTACAGGGGTTCATTAATCAGAGATATGGAAGATTAAATGGACCTCCAGTTTCGAATTCGAAAACTTCCAACTAAATCCTCGAAAAGGGCCGGCAGGCGGCAGCTGTAAAAAAAATATTATGAATTGCTTTTAACTTTGACGACATGCTTGTCAAGGAAATTATTCCATTCATTCACATTTCATACAAAATAAAATATAAAAAGGAGAGGGAACTGATTGATCAAAACAAGGGTAAGATCCAGACTTAGAGCAGACAAAGCAGAGCAGAGCTGGTTATCTACGCATCTTTTTTGTGTTTTTTGGTCAGTCAATTTTTTGTGATAATTTTATTTATTTTTTATTTTTTAATCTTGGATAGATGATTGTGTATTTAAGTTTGGCTCCACATGGATTCGGTAGTACTGGCTGACTGGCTGTGATGCTTGTATAATCAGTTTAGAGTGTTGTTTTATTTAATGAATTTGCAGTTTCCTTCAATTTGTTGCAGCGATGGAGAATTCTGCAGTTATGACTTTCCTTTGTTCGTTTTTTTTTTTTTTAAATGTAATTTGTAAAGAATTAGGAATATAGCAAATTGTGATTACGAATGATTACTAGAATTGATTTCGGAGGAATCATGTTCTTAATTTTGTTCAAGAACATTTTGTCTTAATAAAATGTACTTTTTTTAGTATATGAAATTTAATATCCTTACATTAATTTTTTACTTTTAATTATTTAAGGGTAAAATTGATATTTCATCTGTAAATGTTAACCCGACCTAAATTTTGGGGGTCAGCGTTTGTTTTTGATTCAGTGAGATGTTGTATTCAGCGGTGGACAACGAAATTGGCCGAAAACGAAAAGGTAATTTTCTTCTTTAAAGTCAATTATGTCTTTATCTTCGGAAGCTTTTCTTCTCTGCCCCCCTTACATATTTAGGGGAAGAAACTGGGAAAAATCCAAAGAGAGGAGCCCTTTCTCTCTCGCAGACTAAATTTTATAATATAATATTTATGAAATTAAACAGATTATATAGTTGTCCACAAATTAAAGTTGGAAGTTAGAAATTCACTCTCATATTACCAAGACTTATATTAATTTGTCTTGCTTCATCGTTATAGACATTTAGAGGTCATTTCTTTGGACTTTTCTATTGGCTAAAAGAGCTTTTCAATGTCAAAAGCTCTTTTAAAATTTTTTTTTGTTTGACTGTCACTTGAAAAGAGCTTACGAACGATTAAAAAGTTTTATGTCTACTAGGAGAAGCCTAAAATTGAAGCTTTCAAAAAAGTTCTTTTTTAGCTTTTTTAAAGTTTTGAAGTATCAACCATGCTTTTATTTAATTTTAAATATTTAATTTTATTATTTCCTTATAACAAAACTTTATTTTGGTAATTTAATTATAATAAGTACTTCTATATTTATCTCATCAAACAATTAATAACTTTTTAATAAAAGCTTCACTTTTATAAACTCTACTTCAAAAAGATCTACTTAAAGAAACCGAAACATACAGACCGTTAGTTGTACTAGTACAGAACATCATGGGCATGGCTTCGCTGATTTGTGACCGGGATTGGGACTCCTAGCCGCTACTTTGCACAAAGTTAATTGCCAAAAGAAGTCATATATAGGGAAAGATTCTTTGTGACAGATTGTAAATTATGTCCTTAGAAGTAACTTATTGAGACATATAATTATATCAATGACAATAGGGGCCTAATAATTTTGGCGCTTAGCTTACCGTCATAATTTTTACTTAATTAAAGATAATTTTCTTTAATTGTCACTAAATCAGCTGCAAAAAAGTCAAAAATCATGGATTTATCAATTGTGACTATGTTGGTTTGTCTCTAAATACCATTAAATATTAAAAAAAATTTATATTAGTCACAAACTATTTGTATAAAAGACGGCAAGTTGCTTCTTTTCCATAGCCGTACCCTTGTTGGTTCACAATATATTAATTTATTTCCTATTAGGATTCTTAAGTTTTTCTCCAAAACACTAACCCCTTGTCAATCCCCTCAGACTTAAATCTGTCAATACTAAAGAAGATCCCATCGCTTGGCTTGTATTCCTCTTTATTGCACTTCATATATATTAACGGAGAAAGATTTTCCTGTTACCTGGCCCGGTACTCAATCTTGCAAACACATACGCTTTCTTGCATCGCTGGTTGTATTTCTAATGTAACAAGGGTTTCTTTCGCATATAGAATAAAATACATGGTTGCTGCTTTGCCGAGACTGCCCCACATGCGAAGGTCATAATCCAATTCGGTAAGTTTTGCTCCCCTTTTTCTTTCACGCGTTACTGCCGGCCACCAAGGTTTTATATATTGTTCATCTTTTTATATTACTTAATATGATTTCAATGATTGCTAGGTTAGGTTTTTGAGTTTTTTACTCTATAATTTCTGCTTTTTTTATTCATAATTAATTGCTGAGTGATGATCAATTACTTTTTAATATGCCTCTCAATTAGTTATAAGTTAAAGGCTGTGATTCATGAGTGATGGCGAAATCTTTTTTGTTTTTTGTTTCTTGTTCTTTATGTCCATAAAATGACGAAATAAGTAATTTAAATCGAAAAATTAGAAGTAATCCGAATCACTCTGTATTTAACAGAAAAAAGAATGTAACAGTAGCAAAAGATTAGATGCCAAAGGTTATAAAATATATATTAATGGTAGCACTTCCACTTATTATAATTTATGAGAGTGTTGGAACCGTTTTTATGGTTAAAAAGATGCAAATGATGACTGGGTCATATCCTTCAATATCAATATTAAGGATAAATCTATTATAACCTATACAAAGGGTCTTTAATTAGGTATATCTAAAAAGGGTTTAGAATTTTTATTTAAAATATTTGATCTAATCATACTGAGTTGTTATATATATTATGCATATTCACCGTCTTTTAATTTAAATTTTTAACTGTTTTCGTAAGGCGGACAAATAATTGCAACGCCCAAGATTCGACATTCTTTGCATATAATATATCTAAGATAGTTATGGTAAGCGTATGAGTTTCATATTGAAATTCTGTATTTTTAGAAATTTATTAGACTATACATTTAGTATAGTGATATTAATTCCTATTATTTGTTTGAAGTTTTTTCTCTCTCTCTTTTTTTTTAATTTAAGTCTAAAAATAAAATTGTGCATGCTCAAGGCAAAACGATATTATATTATAATATATTACAAATAGTAGGTTATAATTAAAAAAATTATTCATAATGAAGGCAGCAATCAGAATTTTTTGTTAAATCTTATCTTGCATTTAACTTCATTACTCAATAGCTGGATACTGAATGTATTCCAGTTAGCTGGACAAAGAAGCTAATTTAAGATTTAATTTATTTATGTTTGTGTTATGTGTTATTATAATTTTGTACCTATTATAGTGGGAGTCACAATATGTCATCTACTATTTCATATATATCTAATAATCTTGTACAAAATAAGCCTAACTAAAATTGGGTAGTTAAAGAAATGATTATGTTATCTAGTATTCCATTATTTGTAATTACTTAATAAATAAAATTCAATTATTAATATTCTATGTACAGGTTGCTTGGTATGAGGTGAAGATGTGCAGCGTGCTGGAGGAGAAAAGCTCTATCGTCCTCAGGTTAGAAATTGAATCCATATTTCTAGAAAGGCTGCTTCGTTTTATGTAATGCTCTTCGGCTTTTGTGAATGTATATAATTTTTTTATGGATTCATCACTCTGTATCCGGTTTTCTATCTGATTGAAGAGTTGCTTCAGTGAGAGCTATTCATTCTAAAATAATTAATGCTCTCTAAAGCAACTCTTCAAACAAATAGAGAGCCAGATATAAAATGAATATATCCATTCATAATCTGTTAATTATATGATGTATGGACGTTTCTCGTTAGAAACAAATTTAGTATTGCGATTGTAGTTAATATGCATGTATTCTTATTCAGATGTAATTATATATACGTATTGTGCTTAACCATAGTGATATATTAGTAGATGAATAATTGCTTATAATAAGTGATTAACAACGACAGACCTATAATCATATTACAATGTGTTCAGTTTAAACATGATTGCTAGTATTATTAAAAGTAAACAGGAACCATAGATCAATAATTGAATATGCTTAACATCATATCAACCACATAAATATATATTCTTTCTGTATAAAAAAAAAAAAAAAGAAATCGCTACATCATAATTTTTTTTTAAGTTCATCCACTTAGTCTTGGCAACTCCTTAATAAATATAAATTGAAATAGAACGAGAATAATGAAGATTAAAAAAAAAAAAAAAACCTGTAAAATCCGATATTGATAATTTAGTGGTAATAGTATAAAGCGCCAACAGAGATGCATTCTAATAACTCCCCATAAAATAATCAAAATTTTATTTTATTATTATATTAATGCTTAGGATCTTAATTCATTTAGCTTTTGTGAATATGTATTATTTAATTGTCAAATTTATATAATAAACTAATTATTTTGTCAAATAATTGAAATAATCATTATCTACTTTTAATATATATATTAAATGAACAATTTAATAAAGTTTTCATCAGTATAATTTTTTTTATTAAATTTAAGGTTTGGTAAATAATAGAAATCATACTGAAATCATTTTCTCTAATAGGTTTAGTATATTTCTTTTCAATTTTAAGGTTCATATTTGGGATTTGCTCCAACTATTCAAACAATTTTCCTCTCGAAAGGTCTTATTGATACTGTCGGACTTAATTACAACGAGACACATTCTTTATAAGATACTTAAATTTCTTTCTTTTTTTGTGAATCTCAAATTTCTTTCTTTTCTATGAAAACATATTTTCTTGGCCAATATTATCTTTTATATTGATGAATTAGAAATCTTTTATATTAATGAGTTAGAAATATGTAATACTACCTAGTTTGATGGTTTCTTTACTACGAAAATACAGGACGTACGCTGCTTTCAATTGATTATGCTTGTAATGATTTCATATTATTAATTTACTTTTAACTTAACTGGTAGCAAAAGTAATTAGATTTCGCTATAGCGAGTTCGCACACATTTTCTTATGAGCTTCCACTTGCTTTGCCTTGTGTTCGTTGTCTGTTCTGACCTGTCTCTTTTCAGCTTCTACTAGTTGCAATTTCTCAATGTTGAATTCCTGTAACGTTTTTGGAATTATATAGTTATAATATATATATATATATATATATATATGTATGTATGTATGTATGTATGTATGTATATATGTATGTATTTATGTATATATATAACCATAAATTAATAATAGAATGAAGTGACAATGATGACTTCTTAAGTAGCTTATAATGGTGACTTTGTACCCAGCTTTCTATCTATTTAAATTATTTATGAAATAATAAATATTTTATTATTTTATAATATTACTGCAATGACGACTCTGTATCCAGCTCTCTATCTATTCAAATTATTTTTTGGAGTAATAAATATTTTATTATTTTATAACATTAATGCTTACGGTCCTAATTCATCCGGCTTTTGTGAATATATATCATTTAATGGTGAATTTTAAATCATAAAATATTTAATTTGTCAAAAAATTGAAATATTAATTAAATATTTTTTAATATTTATATTAAATGAACAATTTAATAAAATTTCTCACACTCTTAAATTTATGTTTTGTTTTTAAATTTAAGTTTTGGTTATCAAATTATCAATGTATGATGGAGTCTTTTTGGTAAACATTAGAAATTAATCATAGTGAAATTATTTTCACTAATGGGTTTAATATATTCATTTTCGATTTTTTAGGTTGATATTTGGGATTTGCTTCAACTATTCAAATAAATATTAGGACGGAAGATCTTGTATTCGTACTTTTGGCATGGGCATACGTCGTGTTGATATTTATGGTCCACAACCTTCACGTACTGAACTTTTGAAGATGTGGAAAGATTGGAAAGATGAGAGAATTTGCAGAAGAGCATGTGAAGAATCTTGGAGATGAATTAGCTCAAGTGAAATCTAATGTTCGAGAACTTATGAATCTTGTTCCACGTCAAAATAATTAAATCCATTTGGAGCCTTTATTATTAGATACATTAGATTAGCTTAAATTGACAAATTGAAGCTTTTAGAGATTTTTATATTTATTTATTTTACTAATTGGACATTTGACACCATTGTTATTTACCTTATTTTTTATGTTAGACACTTATGAAGTCTTGAGTTTTATATTTAACATAGTGTTTTGAGCCACATATTATTCTTGTTATTATAACTACATGAAATAGGAAAAATAGCATGTTTATGTTATTTATTTAGTCACTATTGAACCAATTGTTATTAAAATAGGGTAGCAATTATTTATTTAGTCACTATTGATAATTAGGAAATAAATAATATTAAGACAAATTTAATAGTCACATTAAATAACTTTGTGACAAAAATATTTGTCACTATAGATAATATAGTGACAAATTTCACTATTATTACAAGAAAATTGTGACTTTTAATTATTAAATAAGATATATTTGTGACATAATTAATAGTCACTAAAGAGATTATTGTGACAAATGTTTAGTCTCCATGCATAGTTTTGGCATATAAATGACAGTAATTTCACATAACATTATGACTGATTTAATAGTCACTCAATTTACTTAGTAACAATTTAAATAGTCACTAAAAATGAATTTGTAATAGTAAAATATTGTCACTAACTCTAGATTTTTTACAAAATTAATAGTCACTATAAGTTACTTGGACTAATTTACTAGTCAGTAAAAATAATTTTGTGACAAATTTAATAGTCTTCATATCTATTTTTGTGACCCCTATTACCGTCACTACATATTACTTTGTGACAAATCTAATAGTCACATTAATAACTTTATGACAAAATCAAGTCAGTAATACAGGCTTTATGACAAAAAATTTGCCACGAAGCGTATTTATAGTGACAATTATCAATTATATCTCTATTACTTATCAATATGTATTTGTCGCTATAAAGAAACATTAGTGACAAATACAGAGACATAAATTATGATTGTCATAAAATTATTGTGACGAACCTAAAATTGTCTTTGCACCTTTTTGTGACAGGGACGAAAGTGACAAATACATAGTGACATATTTTTTGTCACAAAAATGATATAGTGACTAATATTATATTTTTAGTGACAAATTTTGTTCATCACAATAGGCCCTTCTATTGTAGTAGCTTATTTCAATTGAGATTTTAATTAAGATTGTATTTAAAATTTTTTTTTTAAACAATTAATATCATCTTCTTAAAAAAATAAATTATCGCTTATTAATGTTAAAATGAAAGATTTCTATAGAATTAATTCTAAATGGAATAAGTACCTTTAATAAGTCTAAAATCTCTCAAGTCTTTTTAACCTATTATGTGCTTCCAAATCGTAGAGGTAATTAAAAAAAAAAAAAAACTTTTGATCCAAAGATTCCATCCACTAGACAATAAAATAAGAACAAAAATAAAGTATCATAAATAGGAAAGAGCAACGGACGGTAGTTTTTCCTCTCTCTTTCTTCGTCATAAATAATTTAACTTTTAACTTTGACTACATGCTGATCAATTAGCTTAAGGCAAATTATTCCATCCATTCACATTTCATATACAAACAGGTGAGGGACTGATTGATCAGAGCAAACGGTAAGCTGAGTAGAAAAAGCAGGACAAAGTTGGTGATCAGCTTCAATAATGTTTTTGAAGAGCAATGATGGGGCTTCTTCTTCATCACGTCGATCGTGGAAATACGACGTTTTTGTTAGTTTTAGAGGAGAGGATACCCGCAGGAACTTCACTGATCATCTCTGCGCTGCTTTGAAACAAAAAGCGATCCAATTCTTCAGAGATGATGAAAAACTTGGGAGAGGCAAACCTGTTTCTCCAGAGCTTTTAAAAGCAATAGAAGCATCGAGGTTTTCCCTAGTTGTCTTCTCGAGAAACTATGCTACGTCATCCTGGTGCTTGGACGAGCTTCTGAAGATTGTTGAATGCATGAAAAAGATTGACCAAACTGTTGTGCCGATTTTCTATGATGTGAATCCAAGTGAGGTGCGTAAACAGAAGGGAGCTTTGAGAAGGCCTTCGAAAAACATGAAAAAGCTGTTGAAGCTGAGAAATTGGAGAAATGGAGAGGAGCTTTGACAGAAGTGGCTAATCTTTCTGGTTGGGATTTAAAGGATGAGTATGTTATCTTTCTTGCTTTACTAAATTGGTTAATTAAGGATTTGCTTACTAGACAGATTATTAAACAATCTTATGTGTGTGTATGTATACACAAACACACACACATTTCCACATGGTGAATTTTTATTTTTTTTATGTATTATTAGTTAATGTAAAACTTCAAGATAAAACAGGCTGTCGAAATATTAAATCAATTTGTACCATTTCTTTATTTTACGTAAGTACATGAAAATGTTTATGTTAAAAAATAACTGCAACCTCTAGATTTGTTAAGTTAATAAATTTTCATTCCAGTTTTAACAATATAATTTTACAGCTTGTTATATGCGTCACAGCTTAAAAAAAAAAAAATGTTGATCAAACGAAATAAAAGAATATATTTTCTTTAATAATTCAGTAATATGTTATCTGATAAACAAGGAAAATAAATTGAAAGGCGCAGAGCATCTTAATTCCCAATTCGATACTTGGGGGCCCAACGGTCAAAAATAAAAACCGAGATGGACTGCGGGAAACATGCTTAAGGAGGAACAAATAGGGAAGAAAAAATACGAAAGATAAAATTGTAATTACGTTATTTTCATCTTTTTTAGGGTCTCTGCCCTTACCTAATATCAATTATTGAGAGATTTATAGTTTAGAGAATTTTTGTATATATACGCATGCACGCCGAGGCGGACCTAGGAACGGACCGGGTGGGCCCGGATCCCTCCTAAAATTTACAATATCACTTATACCCATTATTTTTATAAGTTACATTATACCCATCCTTAAAAATTAAACTCAATCTCTTAGTTTTATCTTTCATCCTTTTTTACTTATTAGTTTGTCAAATATTCAACAATCTTCTTTTTTTACTCTAGTATCACATACATGTTCCATATAATATAATTAGAAATACATGTTCCATATAATATAATTAGAAATATATTTTACAACTTACAATGATGCAAGTTTCTCCTGTATTTTAATTTTATTATTTGATTTCTTAAATTGTATTAGTTTTCTATTTTTAATTAAACTAGTTTAAATTATATCTTTCTATTATTTCTTTCATATTTTATAATACATCAATTTTTTTTTTAAATTATTAATTCAAAGAACTTTTAGTGAACGGTAATAACCAAATCTTTTTATAAATTTGACGCAATTATACATTATATTTGGGTCATGTAGGAGGCAAAGTTTACTATATCTATCTTACCCAAATAGAGTCTTTTTTATATGTAGTTTAATAAATTCTCTATTTCTATTAAGATTAAGATTTATCAAAATATTATAATATTTAAGGTGTCCGGCCTCCTTAACTAAAATCCTAAGTCCGCCACTGCATGCGTGTAAGGAGATTATTAAAAAACATTCATATTAAGTGCAAATAATATATATACATATATTTCTTGTTCTGTACTGTATAAAACTTATGAATCTAGATTCAATATTATTAGCATATGTAATATAAGTTAAATGGAGTCATCTTTTTGTAATTGCAGGCACGAAGCAGCATGTATACAAAAAATTGTGGGAGACATATGGACTAAATTGAACCATTCATTAATCTCCATCGTTACTAGGGGCTTGGTTGGAATGGATTCCCCTTTGAAGAAAATGATTTCATACTTAGATATGGGCTTGTATGATGTTCTTATAATGGTATTTGTGGGATGGGCGGTATAGGGAAAACAACTATTGCCAAGATCATTTATGACATGTTTTCCCATGAATTTGAAGGTAGCGGCTTTCTTTCAAACGTTAGAGAGTCTCATCAAAAATCTGGTTTAGACGCTTTACAAGAGAAACTTCTTTCACAAACCTTAAAAGTAAAGGATGTGGATATACTAGGTGTTCATGGAGGAATTTATAAGTGGTTGCATAATAAGAGGGTCTTTGTCGTTCTTGATGATGTAGATAAATTGGAGCAGCTAGAAACACTTGCTGGTGGTCATGAATGGTTTGGTCCAGGAAGTAGAATTATCATAACAACCAGAGATGAACAATTACTAAATGCCCATAGTGTGGATAAAATACACAAGCCCCAGATTTTAAACATTGAGGAGGCTCTTCAACTTTTTAGTTTGAATGCCTTTAAGCAAAACCGTCCTATTGAAGATTATGCGAAGCTGTCTAAGAACTTTGTAAGCTATGCTAATGGCCTTCCATTAGCTTTAAAAATTTTGGGCTCTTATCTATGTGGTAGAAGCATAAATGAGTGGAGAAGTGCACTCAAGAGCCTTAGAGACACCCCTAAAAGGGAAATCGTTGATGTACTAAAAATAAGTTATGATGGTTTGGAGGAAATAGAGAAGAAGATTTTCTTAGATATTTCATGTCTGTTTAATTTGAAGAAAAGAAACAGAGTGATTCAAATACTAGATGCTTGTGAATTTTACGCAGAAATTGGACTTAGAGTCTTGATTGATAAATCTTTGGTATCAATTAAAGAAACAAACAAAAATGAACTTTTAGATATCCATAGTTTGCTACAACAAATGGCTCAGAGGATTTTTTACAAAGAATCGCTAGAAGAACGTGGCAGACGCAGTAGGCTATGGCTGTATAATGATATTTATCACGTACTTAAAAAGAAGACGGTAAGTGACCTTAAACATTATATATATGGGAGGGGATATTTTGAAACAAGACTTTTGACACAAGACTAAGCACAAGTTTCTAGCCATTGATCTACAAAATCTAATGGTGGAGATGTTGGTGAGTTGACTGCATTAAATGCAATTTATTGACTTTCAATCTTCACCATTGGATTTTGTGAGATCAAAGGTTAGAAAATTGTGTCAAAAATGTGTTAAAATATCCTCTCTCTCTATATATTGGTTATCTCTAATGTTTGTACCATTGGTAAGAAATTTCTCTATGTTTCACTTATCTTCGTTTGTCATTAAAATATAGGGAACAGAGGCAGTTGAAGTCATGTACTTGAGTTCATCCCAATCAAAAGAGATGTTTATAGATGCTGATGCATTTGTAGGGATGAAAAATTTAAGACTACTTAAGATCCATGATGTGCAGCTTCCGAAAGGGCTTCATTATCTTCCTGACGAATTGCGGCTCCTCAAGTGGCATGGATACCCTCTAAAATCATTGCCATCAACTTTCAAACCAGAGAAACTTGTTGAACTTGATATGTCTCATAGTGGCATTGTACTACTTTGGAAGCAAAGAGTGGTACTATATTATTTTCCTAAAAATCTTTTATTTCTTTGACTTTGTTTCTCCATTTACATTCTTGTCCTTCAAGTTTATGTATGTTTTTGGCAGCATTTTGCAAAGTTGAAAGTTATCAAATTGAGTCATTCAAGAAAGCTGACCAGAATCCAAGATTTCAGAGGATTTCCAAAACTTGAGAGACTTATTCTTGAAGGTTGTACAAGCTTATATAAGGTTCATCCTTCTATTGGTGACCTTGAAAGCCTTATTCTATTAAATCTCAAAGACTGTGAAAGCCTACAGAGTCTTCCAAGAATAGTTTATGGATGGAGATCTCTTAAAGTTCTTTTGCTAGTTGGTTGCTCCCAAATTGACAAATTGCCAGAGAACTTGGGGGATTGTGAAGATTTGGAGGAGCTTGATGCTGGTAAAACTGCAATAACAGAGGCACCTTCATTCATTGTGACTTCAAAGAACCTTAAAAAGCTATCATTTTGCAAATGCAAGGGACAAACTCGCAAGCGTAAGCATTGGAATTGGTTCCTGCCCTTTTCAATAGGTGGGGGCCCAATTTCCCTTGGTTTTTCGTTACCTTCCCGAATATCAGGTTTATTGTCTTTGACAAACCTTGATTTAAGTTATTGTAATCTTTTTGCAATTCCGAATGATTTTGGCAACTTATCTGCGTTAAGGAATTTGGATCTCAGGGGGAATGAATTTGTTGACTTACCTACAAGCTTTAATCAACTTTCTAAGCTTACAAATCTAGACTTGACAGATTGTAACAAGCTTCGAACTTTGTCACAGCTCCCGTCAAGTATAGAATGGCTAGAAGCAGTTAATTGTTCATCATTGAAAACATTGATTAGTCCACTAGGGTTACCAATCTCAGGGTGTCGAGATTTCATCATTGAAAATTGTTTCAAATTGTTGGACAATGAGGATATGGCACTTTCATTGCTAAAAGATCATATTCTCTCTTTAACGAAAATCAAGATTCGACAGATATTCTCAAATTTCCTTAACCACTCTGAGAAGCAAGAAAGCAACGATCCACATATTGCAAGGCTAGCCAAGTTTGTCCGCTCGAGGATAAGTTACCTGCCTCTGCCTCAGGTATGTTTCTCTTTCTATCCCTCTCTCTCAATTAATTTCCAATTCTGGACCTATAGGACTAAAATTGATTTTATATCTTATGGCTTATTGATTCACATAAAACTTTAATGTTACAGATTGGTTCCTCACGCGACTGTCTGACGCTACGAATTATTCTACCTGGAAGTTCAATTTCAGATTGGTTCACATTTCAAACTACGAACAATTGGATAACGATTGAGTTGCCTCCAAATTGGTGTAGTGATCATACTTTCCTAGGATTGGCTTTCTGTGCTAGCTTCGGAGTCAAAGGGCATGAGGGACCAGAAAAAACCAAAGGAGTATTTGATATCGGTGTATCTTGCAAAAATCACAATGACAATTTTGACCCGCCTGACACAAGGAGGACTGTATGGGGAGATAAACTTTCTGTGTCAAATTTTCTATGGCTTGGCTTTTTAGTTCCGGACATGGATTCTCCTATTTTTAAGGCTAAAAGATTTAGATTTCAGTGTTCATATTTTGAGTTTAAGAAGTGGGGGATCCGTGCTGTATACTTGAAAGATATAGAATTCATTCAAACAATGTTCCAAGGCCTCGATGTACCTCAGTTGGAGGACATCATCCAACAAAGCCGACCACAAACGGCTAGGAGCACTATATTTGAGCAAAGCCGCGAGATTCATTTCCATAGTGATGATGCTGGACCTAGTGGAACTAGCTCGGATGTTGATGATAAGACAGCAGATGGTGGGAGTAACTATTCTGATAATAAGGAAATAAGGATACTAGAGAATCAGTTGTTCCCATGATTGAGATCAAGGGAAAAGCATTCAAGAATAAAAGGCATGCTCTTTTCTTTCTCTCTCTCTCTCTCTCTCTCTCTCTCTCTCTCTCTCTCTCTCTCTATTTTATTTTATTTTATTGATCGAGTTAAACTTCGTTATTCCATGAATGCTAAACTAGTCATATGATGGTCATCAACCTATTCTTAATCACTTTTCTTCACCTGAAGTTCTTATTTGGATAACTTAACTGATTCATGCTTATTTATCTCAATCATTGTACTATTCTTCAATTCTATATAACATATTATGGAACCGATCCTTAGTCTATGACACACTAATGGAAGAATAATTCGACCACAAAAGAAACAAACAAACCAAAGAAAGCAAACAAGAGTTTAAACTACTTTTATTTCACGTATGCACCTCTACAGCATTTATCCCAAACTGTTACAACATTTCTATATAACATACAACCAAGCCTAATGATGTCATTTTCAAGACGCCCGAAAACAATGCCCTACTTATTAAGTCGAGTGTAACATACCCCATTAACTGTATTAGAAATACCAGATCATTCAAGGAAACTAACTTTTAGGCCTCTACACAATCAAAATCAAATCCCAATGATAGTTATCCTCATTTTTTTTTTTTTTTTTGGGCAGTGGAACATGGCACATTATGAACATTGCTTCAGGGAAGCTAAGATAAACACCGACAAAGAAACTACTGGAGCTGCATACAAGATAGGCAATTGTACTATAAAAGAATACCAACTAGAACTATTCAATTGGTTGATCAATATGTTAAACTAAAACATGTTAAAATTTGAAAAATAATGAGGGAAACATGTTACGATTTTAAAAATTTTAGTAGCAGAGGTTACAATCAATCTTTTTTGAAAACTTATGAATGTTCTTGAATTCTACAACGAGATCATACCCTACAATATTAATTTTTTATAAGGTCTACAAATGCAATCCATCACACACCGAATCATTTTGCTATCGGTATCATTTTGATAAATTCAATAAGTAGTGATGATGCCTACCCTAACAAATTTATTCACATCTAATTAAGCATGAATATAATTGTTTTGGTAATGTTATTTCTCATTCAATGGGGAAAAAAACGTTAAAATTTTAGTAAGTGAAAGTTACTAAAAATTTTTAATATTTTGGATGTTAATATAATTGTGCAAATCCTCAAAGAGACAAAGTAAATGAGATCATGCATGACATACCCTATAAAATGAATTAATGCCTACAAAGACAATGTATTATCACAAACCGTATAATTTTGATAAACTCAGTAAGTAGTAATGATACCTTCCTTAACAATCATATTCATATCAAATTAAAAAAGACACTAATAATTCTTTCTTAATTTTCTTTTTTATCCCATTGATATTAAAAATGATACGAATTCTTCTTTATCTTATTTCTCATATCAATAGGATTAATTTTTCTTAATGTTATTATTTTTATTATTTTCCATCCTTTTAAATCCCAATAATATCTCAAACTTACATTTAGATCATCAAATCTCACAGTACACTATTTTTTTTCCTTTTCATATATTCTTCTTTTCTCATTTGAAAATATCGTTGTGGAATTAAAATTGCTAAAAAGAATGACATGTATACCTTAAATAATGTAAACAATAATACTATACTTATAATATTCACACAACATAAACTCTACAATATGACGTGATAGTCTAAGTGGCAAAATCTTATTGGAGATGTAACTCGCCTCATCCTTTTCCTTTTTCCTCCTTCCATGGATTTTCATCACAAAGGTTGCCCTATCATGTTATAGAGTTTAGGTTGTATGAATGTTACAAGTCTAATATCACTTTAGTGTAACAATAATACTAGACTTACAACATTCATATAACATAAACTGTACAATATGACATGGCAGGCTAAGTGGCACAATCTTATTGGAGATGTAACTTGGCTAGACGAACTACCTTTAAGTTAATTAACATATTTCTTTATTTAAAATCCAATGCTTGCACAATCCTTATATACCAAATAGAGGATTAGGAGCATATGAAGACATCATATATTGATGCTTTTTCCTATGCTGCCTCATTGTCGTCATCCCTAACTAGTCATAATCACTTTTGATCGCAATTATTCTAACTTATCACAAGAGGCTCTTCCACTAGGTCTTGCTTCATCATTATAGTGGTGAACATTATGGCATGACTTCACTAATCCATCATAGAACTCCAATTGCTACATTTGTAGTAAGTAATCTAAGTCTATGCTGAATGATGTAATCGAATTTTGTCCATCTGTTAGCTGAATATAAAATATTGTGTATCGAGAACCCTTGATCAATTAACGAAAATGATAAAGTAAATTCAGTTTTAATTTTCTCTCTTTTGTTTCAACTTGGTATCAGAGCCTTCTAGAAGTTTCATGGCAAATTCTCAAAATCATTTTCCCAAAAAGTCAATTTTTCTGGAAAATTAACAGTCATAGAGCAAACAAACAATTCTTCAAATAGAATACCTTCACATCTAAACTCTTACTCTATTGCTTCTTCAAATCCATTACACTCAATGATGTTACCGTCAACTTTACTTACTTCTGCAATTAAGTTGTAATTAGGCAATTATGGTTTATATATGGAAGTTGCAGATTATATCTGCTCTAAGAGAGCCTTCAATCTAGAAGGTTTTGTTGAGGGAACTCAAGTTTGTCCTCCGTCAATAGTTTCAATTCGAGATCTGGCAACAACAATTACACAGATCAATCAAGATTATCTAATCTAAAAGTGAATTGATAAGTTCATAGTTAACTGGTTGCTATCTTCAATGTTATTAGATGTGCTACTTCTTTGGAAGTCTAGAGTACACTTGAGCGCCTGCATCAAACAAAATCAAAAGCATATGCACATCAAGCATCAACTTTAGACAACTAAGAAAAGCTTACCTTCAATTTCTAAGTATTTCTTGAAGATGAAAACATTTGCTGATGCTTTGTATGCCACTGGAACTTTCATAACTGATTTAGATCTATTGTTACATATTTTTTACTGTCTTGGGGGCCAGAATATAATAACATCAATTACATTGCAAATTGGACAATATTGCACTGTAAACGCCCTGACAAATTGTAAATATGGAGCACTCATCCTATACAAGCATCTGGGGGTTTCTTTGTTCAACCTATATAGGAGGAAAAGTTGGAATTCAATACAATTTCAAGGGCCACTATTGAACTTTAGATGACATTAAGATATTGAATACATAGTATAAATACAACCTAATTGATGAGGAACGAGAGTCCTCAAATTTAAAGAAAGAGAGGAAGATATAGATAAAGGAAAGTAGAGAATCAATAGAAGAAATTTGGAGAAGAAATAGAGTGAAATTGAGAGAGAAGATAATTTTTTTTTACTAAAAGACAAAAATCCATATTCAATAATCTTGTTAAATAAAATAACTAATTACATGTATTTGTAGCGTCCACAAACATAACTTGACTAAGAAATAGAATCTAATGCTAACTAAACTAGAAAAATCCCAAAAATAACTCCTAAACAAAATAGTAAACTAATTATTAGGAAAATAACTCAAATTAGGATTACTCTCGATTCAGAAAGTCAAAATCTCTAATAATAGTCAAAACCCCTAATTTATTAAAATTCTTAAATCAAATAAAAAAAACACTAATTTTATTCTTAATATGTTCTACATCACTAACTCATAACTGTGTAATACTTATTCAAACCATTTGCATAAATCTACTAATCTATGAGGAAACAAGGGGAAATTTTCCTAACACACATAATCGGTCATTGTGTATTGTAACCCAAGAATTCACCTCGTTTACAAATTCAAAAGTTATATGATGTATTCTACTGAATAATCAATAGGAATATAATAAATTTAAGCAAACTAGATGCGAAATTGCAAATTCATCAAGATTGTATTGGAATCATCAATATGTTTGACACCTTTCCATAATTTTATTTTTTATTTTCTATACATAAAAGGGTGAATCTTTTAAATCTCTGTGGAAAGAAAAGTCAAATGAAAGAAAAACAAACCAGAATTTTGTCCCTATCTATCCAAGAGAGTGGAAATGTGATGCGCAATTGTAATTAGGCCCATGCCCCTGCATGCTAAATTTTGCGTTTTTTAGCTGCTTGAGTATTAACGTTTGCAGTGCATTCATCCAAACAGAGTACCTGAAATATTAGTAATGTTGAGTGCCCTTTCGCTCACCCTCATGGGCACACAAAAACACATGTATTTTCTTCGTAGCTAGAATGCCAATGTAACCGAAATTGTTACCCAATGTCTTGAAACTCGTAACGATTCATGGAACCTATAACAAAACTACCGAAAATATTGCCCAACCTTTTTTCTTATTTTCCTCTTTCAATCTATCTACCCATTGTACTATGTGGTGGTCATTGTTTTGGATTTTTGCTTGGGAGGGCTTTAGATAATTTGAACTCTTGGAAGGAATTGTCAAAAATAAAACAAGTTATAAATGTATCCAAGGAGATGAAGCAAGTATCTAAGCTGTTAAGAGGATGACTCAGCAATGTACACCATTTGACACGGGCTGTCGACACTAAGCCTTAAGATTAGTCTCCTTTACACATTAACCGATAGCCAAATTGCATTTCGTGAAACATAAATATGTTTTGGGATTGTTTCACATGAATTGTATTTACTCTTTTACCTTAGAAGACTTGAGAAGATCACGTACAAGGCAAAAAGCTGCCTTTGCCCAGCAGAAAATGAAACCCCAGATTCTTTTATATGAGTATTAAGTCCTCCTGCAGCCTCCACTTCCTCCTTAATGTGGCATTTCTCCGAAGACTTTCCAGCTTTTCGGGTCATTGCACACATGGAGTGGATCTAGGTCATCCCAGGAAATTTAAAAGAGAAATGCATGAGATCTGTCTCATTTAAACAGAGACCGATTGGCTCTGTCAGATCAACTGTGATTTATCTTTATCTCATCATTAAACATCCCCGAAAGAATGCTTCAGCTTAAGGCTAACTCTGGACTTGCGGATCCAGGATTTGAGTTGGTATAAAATTAAGTGTTGGGCTTGCCTAGTATTCTTAGAACATATAGAGTTTGTTCATACAATGTTGGAGGACTTCATTATCCAACTTAGCAATTTTGTAGCACAAGGATGGAGACTACAATATTTGAGCAAAGTCATGATGTTCATTGATGCAGTGATGAAGCAGGACCTAGTAGACAGCCTCTTCTACCGATGATCAGGCAGTAGCTAGTAAGAGTGCCTCCTGTGAAGAGGGTAGTGAGAAGACTAGAGAATCAACTGATCTCAAGATTGAGCTCGTGGGCAATAGCTTAAACGTTGAAGATACAATTGTCAACTCAAAATTGTTCCTTGAGCTAAACATTACATCATTGCGGTTTGAATATGCAAATATGTAAATCTATAAGCAGAGATCCCATCAATTAAACCAGTCAAAGTGAACATCTTTAGAATTCCCAATGAATCTTACCATCTGACTACAGATCTGAAAGGGTATTTCTCATGTTGTTAAATGCGCATATATAAAAACTAGCATCATATGGATTGCAGGGGAACTAATTATCAAATAATGATTATTTTGTCTGACAGCTCCCTCCTGTATCACCCCAATATGACAGCCACAGATCATTCTTATTACGAGAAGGTTGCAGCAATACAGCTGAGACGCATATAGGAAGTGTAATGAACCAACCAGAACATGCTGCAGAATTTCCCCAAAATTGCAATTATGAAATTATGAAAGTTAAAATAAAGCAGTCTAGTGACTATAAACTAGGAAAAGCCTAAAAATTTCCACAACCAAAATAATGACATGTCCTTTAAATTTTATTTCTTACTTGTATACAAGTAAGTTCAACTCTGACCTCTTTCCTTTGCTCAAACTTCAATGATTCCTTGTGCTCGTTTTGACACACATACAACATCTTTCTCATCTAGAAGAATTCTTGCCCTCAGAGCAAGAGTTTACACTGCAATCTTGACTTTGCATCTGTAAGGATGTATCAAACTCACTCAGTGAGGAAGCTCCCCATTCAATCCATGAAATGGGTAGCCTCGGTTAAGAGACGCTGGCATCCCACAATAACATTCTGAAAATGAATCCATGAAATGGGCTAAGACTAGTATCCGTGGATTTCTTCTTGAGTGGAATCAACATGTAAGTAATCAGGTGGAAAGCATATATCGAAGAAGAAGCTATCTCGAGACCTTAAATGCCCTCTCAATAGAAACCATATCCTTTTCTGTTTCAGTAAAATTTATCAAGAAACTACACAATAAACGAATTCTCAATTATGGAAAGTCCCAGGAAACAATAACAATCCAAAAATCTCAATCTGAAGATGGCAAGTGACCTAAAAATTATATGGGTAATCTTTAGTGCTAGCGTTATTAATAAGAATTTTGTTATTTGGGCAAAGCCATAACATTCATTATGTTAGTATGAGGAGTGGGTCTTTCAAATACACAAACCCACATCGGTCTCTTGCTTGGGAAAGCATTAGATAGTCAAGCTCTAAAGGGAATGGAAGACATTGTAAGAATATGAAACTAGTTATAAATGTAACTAAGAAGATGAAGAAGCATCCCTGCCATCAACAGAATGACTGAGCCGTGAATACCACTTGAATGTTACAGGAGAATTCAAGAAGCAACGATAATTTTTTACTACAGAATAGAAGGCTCATTGCAAGTAGAAGGTTTAGAAGAGGAAAAAAGGAAAGCGAATAGAAATCTAAGTAATTAGTAGAAGAAGTCATTGATAGGCTAAAAGCGGTTGTCCAAACCTGGCTGCAACACTTTCAAGTGAACAATGTATTACCATAGCAAATGTGAAGGTCTTCCTTTGTATCAGGTTAAAATTTGGAAGTTATTCAGTCAAACAAGAACTCATAAAACTAAGCAAAGTTAGCATAAGTTTCTCTTGCATATTAACCGAACTGCATTTCCTTAAAAACTTAAATCTCTTTTGGGATTGTTAAACGTCCTTACTATAAAAATATCTCTTTATCTTTGAACTATAAAAATATCTCTTTTATCTTTGACGACTTGAGAAAGAGCACGTGCAAGGCAAAGAATCTGCCTATGCCCAACAGAAAATGATATCCCCGATTCTTTCAGATGCTACTTCTACTTCCTGCGGAAATGGCATTTCTCCAAAATATTTCAGATTTTCCAGTAACTGCTCTTCCAACAATTCGAACCTGATTTAATATGCATTTCAATGAGAAATATCTTACTATTGGAAACATGACTTCATATAGTGGTTGATATCAGGTATTGCAAATGCCAAACTGGTGTCCTCCTGTTAATTTAAAGTTAATAATCTAAGCCCATATTAACATGGATCAAACCCGAAAGGCCATCGAACCTTATTACTAAATGTACCTAACCAGGCCTGATGATGTCATTGCCACTAAAAACAAAAACCTTCAAGTTAAAATTAATGTCGGAAAATTGGTTAGATGGAAAATTAGAGTAAGTGTTTGCGTCACATTCCTGAGTTTGCTTGTGTAACGATGTATCAAACTCATTCGTTAAGTAAGCTGCCAATTCAATCCATGAAATGGCCAGCCTGGACAAAGAGACACTGGTATCTCATGCAACATTCTGAAAATCAATCCCTGAAATGGGCTGAGAGAGTGGCATCCATGGAGTTCTTGAGGCCCATCCATATGCTACGAGTGAAATCTGCAGTAAGTAATCAGGCGGGTTGGGAAGCATATACAATATGAGAAGCTATCTCCATAGCTTAAGTGGTCTCTCAACTGAAACCATATTGATGTAGGATAAATTAGGAATAAATTAGGGATTTTAATTTTGATTTCAGGGATTTTAATAAATTAGGGATTTTGACTATTATTAGGGATTTTGACTTCCTAAATTGGGAGTAATCCTAATTTGAGTTATTTCCTAATTAATAGTTTAATATTTTATTTAAGATTTAATTTTGGTATTTTCTAGTTAAACTAGGATTATGATTCTATTTCATAATTGGTTTTTATTTCCTAATAGAACTATACTTTAAGGTCCTATAAATAGGAATCTTTACTTATGTTATTTTCAGACTTGGTTGTTATTATTTTTTGATCTTTTAGTAAAAAGATTATTTCTCCCTCAATTTCCACTCTACGTCTTCCCCAAATTTCTTCTATTATTTCTCCCCTTTCCTCTGTCTACATCTCCCTCCCTTTCTACTAACTTGAGGAACCCTGTTCCTCATCAATTGGTATCAGAGTGTGGTTTTGATCCCCTCTTATACTATTTATCCTTTAATTTTTATTTAACCCATAAACCGTAAAACCTCCCACCACCATCAACTTACTTTACCCCAATTTCATCTTCCATCACCTCTTCAAAAAAAAAAAAATATTGTTCACGGTGGGCACTGTTTACCGAAATTACTGTTCATCGTAGGTACTGTTCACTACGACCACCATCATACTCTTCTTGTTGATGTCTACAATATGCCCTTCATTATAAACTTCGATACTCTTAATGATACAAGCCTCAGAAAATAGGACGATCATTAGGCTTGAAAATAAAATGACAGAATTATTAACAGCTTTAAAAGCCTTACAAGCTTCTGTTTTCACAAAGCAAGATCCTAGTTTAGAGTCATCTACCAAACATAAGAATCAAGGGATTTTGGGTGCAACTCCTAAGAACCATGAGGTTGAGTGTGATGATTTTAGTGGAGATGATGAAGCAAGTGATATTGATCTTGCAGATGAGCATGAATCTAACAGTCCTATTGAAGTCAAGGGCGAAACGAATTTGAAGAATAATGTAGAGCCTACATATGAAGTTGAATCCATATGTGAAGAAGAATCTCATGAAATCATTCAAGAAATTGATTTCATAGGTTGTGAGTCATATTTGGGTTCACCTACTTTTATTATTGGGTCAGCGGTGACGTCTTCTATCAGGTCAACAGTCAAGTCTTCCATGGGGATTATTGTTTCTCTACCAATATTGAAGGCTGCTAAAGCATCAATAATTTTTCCATTATATGTGCTTTCACTATTGGATTGTCATAAAGCGAAAATGTGGATTAATGACTTTTCAATGATCGTGCAAGACAAGACGTGGTGTTTCCTTGTGTATTGACAACTCGCTAGGAGTCGAGTTCTTTCAAGAGGGAGAGAATTGATGTAGGACAAATTAGGAATAAATTAGGGATTTTAATTTTGATTTTAGGGATTTTAATAAATTATGGATTTTGACTATTATTAGGGATTTTGACTTCCTAAATTGGGAGTAATCCTAATTTGAGTTATTTCCTAATTAATAGTTTAATATTTTATTTAAGATTTAATTTTGGTATTTTCTAGTTAAACTAGGATTATGATTCTATTTTCTAATAGGATTTTATTTTCTAGTAGAACTATACTTTAAGGTCCTATAAATAGGAACCTTTACTTATGTTATTTTCAGACTTGGTTGTTATTGTTTTTTGATCTTTTAGTAAAAAGATTATTTCTCCCTCAATTTTCACTCTACTTCTTCTCCAAATTTCTTCTATTATTTCTCCCATTTCCTCTGTCTACATCTCCCTCCCTTTCTGTTAACTTGAGGAACTCTGTTCCTCATCACATATCCTTCTCAATTTCAGTAAAACTTGTCAAGAAGCTATCCAATAAATGAATACTCAATTATAGAAAGTCCATGAAAACAATGACAATCCAAAATTCTCAATCGAGAGATGGCAAATAGCCTTAAAAAGTTTTATGGTCAATCTATAATATTTGCATCATTAGTTAGAATTTTGTTATTCGGGCAAAGCCATGATGTTCATTCCTCTAGTAATGAACCAGGACCTACTCGAATGGGTTCTTCTACTGATGATCAGGCAGTCTCTTGGAGAAGCGGCTCTTGTGACGAGGGTGGTGAGAATACTAGAGAATTTATTGATCCCATGATTGAGCTCATGGGCAATAGCATCCAAGAATAACATGCATGCCATTTTTGTTTTCAATTATTGATTGTTTTAAACTACGTCATGGCATTAATAATAAACTAATTTTATATCTATTATGTTGTTCATGTTATAATATGCATCAATTTAATCTTAATCACGTTGGTATCCAAAATATAACTTCACTCGAGCATTTTGTCATACACCTTGGAATCTTCTCCCACGAAACACAAGCTACAATATGAAAACTCGGACAAACAAGTACCCAAATTACCTAATTTTGGTTTTCCTGAGCAAAGTTGAAGCTAATGCATACCTAGAATCTTGTTGATATCTCTCACGGTTTGAGTTTGTTATTGCATTTGTTCCTCTTTCACTTTCATTTACAAAAGAGTCTCACGTTCATTTAATAAATAGATAATAAACTACCTTGAAAAGACAAAAATACCCTTCATTATGACCTTCTACCGTTACTTCAAGGGGGTAGAATGACGTCGGTAGTGGTTGCCGTTAATTTCGCAAGCCTTGGTTATTAACTTGTTGACGCCTACAAAGACAATCCATCGCACACGTATGATTTTGGATTTTGCCGTCTCTCTAATTCTGATAAATCCCTGAGCGGTGATTCTTCTCAAAAAAAAAAAAATAATAACGTTTATTTATCTTATTGCTTCATCATTGTTGTGGTAAGCATCATGGGCACAGCTTTTGCTCATTCGTTTGGAACTCTGCAAGATTCTACTTGTAATAAAAATTGCGAAGCCGACCTGATTTTGATTAGATTTTAAGATTGCATTGATTTTTTTGTTTTAATAACAGCCTCCTAAACAAAAAGTTTGTCCCTTTGTTTTCAAAAAAAAATTAATTCTAATGATATAACCTTTAATAATTCTGAAATTTTTGAAGTTTTAATGTATTATATTTCTTCTAAATCTTAGAGGAGATCATTGAAATTAATTTATTATATAGTTTTTGACGCAAACACTTCATCCACTAGACAATAAAATAGGCAAAAAGAAATAAGCTTTTTTTCTTGACAAGTTTTTTCTTTGAGAGCTTTTCCTTATCTACCTTACACGGTTGAGGAAGGAGTGAGGAAGGAGCAGAAGAGGTGCGCTCTCATTTCTCACTCTCTTCATCATGCATTTAACTTTTTACAAAATATTAAATAAACCTCAGACCTTTAAATCATCATAATGGGATACCAGCTGTAAAACAATATTTATTGTGAATTATTGCTTTCGAGTACTTTTTCTCGTGCTTATCCGTCTGTTGGAAATTCCATGCATTCACACTTACTTTACTGAGGACAGGAAAATACTGAGTGAGTCAGAACAAAGGGTAATATTAGGGAAAGTTATGCCCGAGTTGGTGACATGATTAGTGTCAATAATGTCTTTGAAGTGCAATAAATTAAGTGGCCTCTTCTTCTTTATATGTGCATGGGGCACGGTGGAGATTTCAAGATTATATTTAATTTATTTTTATGATTAGCAACAGAGTAATTTTATATCTGTAATTAATTTTTTATTATTTAAATTGATAAAAATATATCAAATAAATAAAAAAATAAAATTATTTATGTGATATAGTAATTATATCTCAAATATGATTTTATCAACTCATATTGTACAGAAGTTGATTACAAATGGATCCGATGCATACAATTATTCTTCATATTTTTTAAAATTTTTATCCCTTATGTTTTATTAAAATAAAAAATTCTATTTAATTTTGAATGAAGTAAAACCTTTATTAATTTTAAAATATTTGAAGTCTTATACAACATATATTGTGTGTTTGATATACTGTATAGAATTATATAATTATTACTATAGCAGATAGCATAATATGAAATTGTATTATCTAAGATTGAGTAAACTTTATTCTATTTTTAATTTGTCATTATTTTGTATAAATAGTATACATATTTGATAAAAGATATATTAACCTTTATAATAAATTAAACTATTTTAAATATTTAATAAATTATATATTATTCACTTTGTGTGCAGGTGAACCACCAAAAAGAGCATGTGAAACACCAAAATAAAATATAATAATTTTTTATTCAATTTCCCCTTATGCAGTGTTAACCCGAGGTGAGACGCCTCACAAAATTTGAGCGATTAAGGCACCCTTTGTGCAGTGTTGTGTCCCCTTTTATGCGATACAGCCTTTTCTAAAGTCACGCCAAACGCAGGTTAAAGCCATGATACCATGCAATGCTATGGAATGCGGCGCTTCAATCACGCCTATAGTGATATTTCTTCTAAATCTTAGAGGAGATACACAGGAATTATTTTATTATAAGCATAATCTTCTGATGCAAAGATTCCATCCCACTACACAACCAAATGAGAATAAAAGAATGTCTACTTCAGTCATTAGCCTAGTCTTATTTAAACGAGGAGTTAGGTAAGAGCCAAAGAGGCGCAATTTCCTTTCTCTTTCTTTATCTTGCATATATTTAATTTTAAAATATAATATTTATAAATTACTAAATACATCTTGCGGTGGTCCATTAATCACAGATGTGGAAAATCAACGGACCTGCATGTTAGAAATCCTCGTGAAGGGACAGCAACTAAGCAAAAACGCTATGAAATGCTTTTAGCTTTGACTACATGCTTATCAAGGAAATTTTTCCATCCATTCACGTTTCACACAAACAAAGTATAAGAAGGAGAGAGAACTGAGAGATCAAAAAAGAAAAATGATGGATCTGTCAAACGGTGGGAAAGAAATGTGAGACATGTTTGGTTCCAGAAAAAGAATGATTGATAGAAAAGAAAAATAGAGTTAAAGAAAAAATGGGTTTAAGAGTACAATTCCACTGTTTGATTTAACAATGGAATCATAATAGAAAAAAAAATTGTTTATAAACTAATTTAACATAAGTACCCTTAGCATGAAAATATATAATACTCGTTATTATATACAAAATTTAAATTTAAACTTCTTATATAAATTAATAGAAAAATAAATAATTTTATATTAGGTTAGTAATATAATAATTTAGGTATTAATATTTATTTTTATTTATTTATTTGTTATAAATAATTAAATTTAACTTTTTTTAAAAATAAATAAATTATATATATCGAATTATATATAATATTCTTAAACTAATATGATTTATTAAAATAAATAATTAAACAATAGATAAATATTTATTAAGATAAAAATTACCCGTAGAAAATTATGATTGCCTTATATTAAAATATTGTTAAATATTAAAAAAATATAGAAAATATTATTGGTCAACAACTGTCCAACACCGTCGAATTTCGATGAACGTTACACGTGGATGTCACTGCATACACCAGCAGGATCCTCATCTGACGATCTTCCTTTTCGTCTAAGTTTCATCGCTGATCATTTTGCCGTTTAATCACACACAGTTGTTCTCTTTTCGGGATCTGTTGTTGAACTTCGTTTCCACCGATAAACGGCACGACCCATGCTGATGAAACGACCTTAGACTAATAAAGGATTGGCTGACGAGCATGTCAATATCAGTGGTGATGTCAGATGCTCGAATGTGCTGACGATTGTTGGCGACTCTAGTAGGAAACAAGTTTTTCAAATTTTTCAATTTTTTAACTTTTGAAAATAATAAATTAATGAATTGTATTTATAATTATTTTTTAATTATTTATGAAATAATTTAATCAATTATTTGAATAAGGTCAGTTTTGAACACATAAAAAATATACAGGGTTAGTTTAGTAATTTAATATATTATTCATAAGTAAAACCAAGTTTTTCTTTCAAAGTTGAGATGAAACCCAATCATCAAAGTTTTAGGAAATAGGATTGTTGGTGATACTTTTTTCCTTAAAATTTTAATCAAACCAAATACTAGAAAAATGTTTCTTTTCCCCCTCGAATTAATGCGATCGAACACGATATTGGACACAAATTCAACTTTTGTCTCTCTTAGAGATCATTTATATATATTTTTTATATTGAAACAATTTAGTCAATTATTCATAAATTAAATTGCAAACCAATAAGAATTATTTCATTTTGACATCCAAGCACTAGCTTGATATTTTAAATATTGTCTTGTTAGTATTCTTAATAAAAAAAAATCGAGGAAGAACAACTAAAAAAAAGTTATGGCCATTAATTCATTATCTTAGGATATTCAAGAAACCTTTTTTTTAAAAGGTAACAAATAATCAAAAGAGAGTGAGAGGGAGAATTCAAAAAAGGAAATCTACAAAACTGCTTGGGAGGCCTTTTGGAAAATAGCCTCCAACAAAAAAAAAATTTCATACCCATAGCCTCCAAACATTAAATTTACCATAACACCCTTCTTTCATTTGATACAAAATCAAACTCTTCTCGCTCTCCATCATCGCTTTCCTTCTCTTTGGTGTCTTTCTTCTTCTCATTCCCGATGAGCTTATATTAGGGTTTTGCTATGACTAGAGGGAGTTCAAGCTCAAATGATTTAGGACAACAACACTGCTAGACCTGTATTCAGCAAAGCAATCTTCCTAAACATCTGGCTCTAGAGAGTTGTTAAGCGATGAAGATGAATACCTAGAGGCGAATTGGACTTGGTCCAAATGTTGGCATGACCTAGGGATTTCAGTGTTATAAATAGGCATAGTTAGTGATAGTTGATGATTTTACCAGGATTTTAATGGTGGATTGCTAAAGGTTGAAGGTGCAGCTCAACGGCTAGATGAATACTCATCGAAAATGCATCGAACCATTGAATTCCGTGTGCAGTCGTTGAAGGTAATCAATTTATCATCAAACTTCAAGTGACCTTAAAATAATGAGAGGACTTTTGGAGGATATTTCTTGAAAATTTTGGGCCTCGGAGGCTATGTTTTATAAGTCTCCCAAAATGGGGGCTACATCTATAAAATTGGCATTCAAAATGGAGAAGCCAAGCTAGAATGGAGAGAACAAGGAAAGAAAGCAATGGAGTTTTTGTTGTTTTAACCACTTTATTTTGTTTTGGGTACATGGGAATTTATGCAGAAGTTGTTTGTTTATTTATTTTCGCTTCAAAAAAAAGAAAATAAAAAACTTAAGTATAACAAATATAAAACATGACAATCTGTGTATTTTGTATTCTTGTCTGAAAATTAATGATAGTTAAAAATAAAAAAATATATTTTTTATTTTCAAATATAATAAAATTATTAAAATATAATATTTAATGAACAAAATTATTTATATTAAAATTATAAAAATTATTTGAAATAAAAAATGTAGAAAAGACAATTATATAAGTATAGAGTAGTTCAGAAATAAGAAAAAGTTGTTATTGTTTTTAGAGAAAATGATTCAATAAAAAATACTTAAATAAATATGCACTATACATTTTATAAGATTTTTGTTTGAAAATGAAAAAAAAAGGGTGAACAAATTGGGTAACTATTGTGATCGGAGGAGGTGAATTTGTTTAGGCTCGACACTGAGACTATAAGCATTCTGTGGGGCCCCTTTGTAAAGAGACAATTACCAATCAATGCAAAATAAGATTAAAAAAAAATTACAAGAAGATGAATCTTAGGGGGAATTTGCTTCAAATCTATAAATTTATTTAGCCACTAATTGGATCTTTACCACTCTAAGAATTAAGATGTAAATTTGAAATCCACACGGCACGTATTATTCTAATTTATCACCTAAGAATCAGGACGGATTCGATCCATATTCTCGTAATATGATTTTTCCTGTAAAAAATATATAATTATTGATGCAAGATTTTCAGACGGTCGGGAAGCGGGTCGGAGCTCGAATTGTACGTCGGGTCCAATCCTGTGAGCAAAGAAAAATAGTCAGGGGTGCCAGTGGTGGTGCCGGCGAAAACCCTCCGACGCTCAAGTCAGTTTCCGGCACTCCGAAATTTTCTAAGAGAATTTCCTAGAGAGAGAAGCTCTCAAAAGCAAAGGAAATTTAGAGAGAGAATGAGTTCAGAAAAGTGTGCATACCTTGAGTAAAAAGTCGGAGGGTTTATATAGGAGTCAGGATGAGTCATTGTGGGACCCAGATAATAGGCCCAAATAATAGGCTTTAGTAATGGACTTTCTGTATTAGAAATAATTGAGGCCCAATTTTGTTATGGCCATAACAGTAGTCCCCCCAAGCCCAAGTTGACTAATGGGTCGACGTAGGGACTATTTAGTTATTCTGGGCTATAAATTAAATATTAGTAAAAGGCCCAAATAGTGAGTTTAATCATACATATAAATCTAATGCGATTTGATCCCTAAATGGGCGTTACGGAGATGGAAATTATATAATTAACAAATATGGTGCAGACTTTTCCGTCTATATAAAATCTCTTTTAATTTTTTTTTTTTTGATATCCTTGCCGCAAGTCTTAAAAACCCTAGTAAGTTGACATAAAGCAAGGGGTCAAAGTTGGGAGGAGGCAAGCTTGGAAGGTGGCCGTGTGGGGTGTTCCGGACAAACACAGCAAGAGGTAAACCTTCACTTCTCCCTTCTCTTTTCTCTTTTCAATGAATGTTGTTCAAATATTGCATGGGGTGTTCCGAACAACCACGTGAAATTGCTTTCGATTTGAAGCAATAGCCAATAGAATGGCTTATGCATAGTTTTGAGTATGCATGTGGCTGCGCAAGAGCATGCATGCGAGAACGAAGGCATGCCTGCTGCGAACTCGTACGTGATGGGCGAGAGGCGAGCTTCCAAGGGCGAGGGGAGAGTCGAGCTCGCGGGGGCACGCAGCGTGCGCAGCAAGCTCGCGAGGGCGAGCTGCTATGCGCGCAAGGGCGAGCAGCACCCTCGCGAGGACGCTGGGCGCTCAGCAAGCTCGCGTGGACGAGCTGTGCACAGCAAGCTCGCGAGGGCGAGCTGCGCACAGCGTGCTCACGAGAGCTGGGTGTGCATGGGCGAGCTCGCGAAGGCTGGGTGCGCATGCGCGAGCTCGTGAGGGCTGGGTGAGCAGGGGAGAAGCATGCGAGACAGGCTGCGCGCGGGGCGAGCTGCTGGGCGCGCAAGGGAGAAGCAGTCGAGGGGAGCTGCTGGGCGCGCAAGGAAAAACATGCAAGGCGCTGGGTGCACAAGGAGAGGCATGCAAGGTGTTGGGCGCGTAGGGAGAGGCATGCAAGGTGTTGGGCGCGTAGGGAGAGGCATGCAAGGCGCGTATGCGAGTGCGCGAGGCGAGCTACTAGGCGCGCATGCGAGTGCGAGAGACGAGTGGCGACGCGGCCGAAGGCCAAACCACTTAGCCCTCGCATGCAGGCTACGTCAGGCGTTATATTAATCTGGAGGGGCCTCTCTGTGAATTTTTAAAACTTCATATATTAGTTACAGAGATGTTCCCGCAAAATTTTGAAACTTCGTTTTTTAGTCGTGGGGGTATTTCCGTGAATTTTGAAACTTTGTTTTTTAATCGCGGGGGTGTTTTCGTGAATTTTGAAACCCTTTTTTTTAAAAAAAACCAACTATATACTTTTGCTCAAGGGCCAACGTGATATTTTCCTTTTCATGGGCAAAAAGTATTTTCCAAGGGCTATTTTGGAAAACTATCAATATAGTCCCCTAGCATTTCTTTTCTTTCATCTCTTTCCTTACTTAGTAGACTTGGTTTGATGACTAACGACTCCTTTTTAACTGTGCAGATGGCTAGAATTAAGACTACTGTGACAGTGCTGGGGGGAACCAAATCATCAAACCCAGTCTGCAAGGAATAAGGATCCTGCGACTAACTGTAAAGAGGTCAATGAGTTTTATCAGAATTTTTTCGGTCATGATCGTAAGTTAGGGCATAATCTTGTTAATCACAAGGTGGTGGATGCTGAGGGGGAGAGCGACTGGTCATCCTCTGCTACCTCAGATGGTGAACCTGAAGTTGAAAAGTGGTGGGAGGCTGACCATATTGATAATCAACTCCTGGGTGATCGATTAAAAATATATAGAACCCATTTCCTTATCCCAGATTCAGTTATCCTATTTCTTCCAAGAAAAGGTGATCGGTGGAGTAGGCCACCACGAGATATCATTGGCTTAAGCTTAGAGCTACTAAGAGCTGGTCTCCGGGTGCCTTTTAATAATTATGTTCGACGGATGCTCGATGCTATGGGCATTGCCCCTACCCAATTGTCGGCCAATGGATGGAGACTTCTGATAGCATTTCAAAGTTTATTCAGAAGCGCAGGTCTTGGTGATCCTACCACCAACCATGTTAAGTACTTTTTTGCCATTCACCCACCGAACAGAGAGAAAACAGGTTACTATTACATATCCCAGCGGAGGAAGACGGATGAACCCAACCGCCTTTTTGGCATTCCCTCACATGTGAAAGAATAGAAGTATAAACAATTCTGGTGTGGTGGTAGTTGGAAGTATCAAGAAGGTGCCCGTCCAAAGGGGGAGAAGTTGAGGATTAGGAGGCGTTTTGGTTTCTGCGGTACCCTATTATAATGATACCTTATCTATTTTCATTATGGAAACTCTTGACCAACTGACATTCTTTTCTGTTTTTATTGCAGCTCCTTGGACCAAACGCCCGCTTTTATCTCAAAAAGAAAGAAACGACTTACAAGAGGTACTCAAGCTACCCGTTGACTCAAAGAATGTGAATAGCCTCACTGATCGAGAGCAATTGATCCGTCTTGGCTTGTCACCTCCAATTCCTTCAGATGGTAAGCTTGATCATTACTTTTTGATCTTACCTTACTTCATCAAGCATGTGCTTGTTGTCTTACCAGTTTTATTTTTGCGCAGGTCTATTTCCTTTATATCCTAGCAAGAAGCAGTTTGCCCAACTTGAAGCCAAGAGGCCTCTTAAGCCCTTCGCGCATGATAGGCCTGGTCCTTCCCATAAGAAACGGAGTGGGAGTCCTCCAACTCTTGGACCTTTGAAGAGGAGAGCCAGTGGTCATAAGGAGATTCCCATACGGAAGTCTATTCTTGATAATTCAACCTCTGTTCAGTCTGTGGACGAAGTAGCAGTCTCAAAACCTACTGGAAGTAAGTTACCCCCAGCCTCTCAACTACCTAGGCGTTTTACCTTTGATAGTATGGGCTTTCAAAGTGGCTCGACATGTGGAGACTACCTTCGTGAATTATCTCAAAGTGCTGCACGTTTCATGCCTACTAATGTCTTTCCTGAGAATGTAAAACTTACATACTTCGATGCGATCGCTGTCGGGATGGGCATCATACTTCAGGTTGGGTTTTACTAAGACCTCCTTTTTTTTTCTTTTTTTTTTTTATACTTTTGAAAGACACGCCTCATCTGCTTTCCTCTCTTTGTCTTTCTTTCTGTAGGCGACAGGACCCTTAGCTCAAGGAGAGTCTACCAACACCAACCTCATCAAGGAGGTTAATCATCTCACTTCTGAGGTTGCCGACTGGAAGGGGAAACATCAAGTCTGCCTTGACAATTTGACTGAAACAGAGAGAAAGATAGCAGAGATGAAAGAGTAGATAGGCAGAATAAAAGCAAACTTGTCCGAGGCCAAGAAGGAGGCAGTTATCCAGTATAAACGGGCAAATAATCTTGGTCAAGAGCTTCGGGAGAGGACTGCTACTGAGCAAAATAGGATTGACAAAGCAGTTGCTTGCTTCTGTAGGAATCGTATTTACCAGCAAGTTATGGAACGTTCTTACATTCATGGGGTCAATGGGGTGCGTAAATGGTTCCATGATCGCTACCTAGAGATTGATCAATTTCTCAAAGCTGAAGAGTTAAACTTGGTGGCAGAGTCTATTCCGACAGCGAACTCTAATCTTGAGCAATTCTACCGTTTCATCCTTAAAGATGAAGATTATGAGTCGACATTGGACATGGAAGTCTGGTAGGCCAAGCAAGGTGACTCTACCTCATCATCTTCAGAAGAAGAAGGAGACGATGAAGCCACTTCTTAGAGATAGTTGGAGTTCTTAGGTAGATGCTTATTCGTAGGGAATAATCATATTAAGGTTGTTTTCTAAGCCTTGACTTTATCTTTTACTATCTTTACTTTTAGTTCAATGTCATTGGTGAGGATTTGTCCTTACTTGGACTATATGTGTGGCATTCCTTAGCCAATTTTGAAATAATAAGAACTCTAAGAATTTTTCCAGTGTTGAATTCTTTTACTCTTTTCATCTTCTTACAGCTTGATCATATATGAGCTTTAAAGATGTATGATTTGAAATACAGTAAACTGAACACTTTATTGATAATCTCCTTATAGGTCTCCTTATGGGAGTTGTTACACATGCATAAGTCCCTGGAAGGAGTTACTGCATATACTAAGAGATTACGGGTAATACTTCTTTAAGTGCTCAACATTCCATGGATGACGGAGCAACCTCCCATCCATGGTGACAAGTCTGTAGGTGCCTGGTCGGATGACTGCCTTGACTTGATAAGGACCCTCCCAGTTGGGCCCCAATACTCCATCAGTGGGATCTCGAGTATTTTGTAGTACTTGTCTCAAAACCAGATCTCCCTCTTGGAAAGATCGGTGCCTAACCTTAGAGTTGAAATATCGAGCAACCCTCTCTTGGTAAGCAGCAACCTTGACACTGGTGAGATCCCTTTCCTCTTCAAGAAGATCCAGGTTAAGTTGAAGGCTTCTATGATTAAGCTCTTCGCCATATCCCTCGGTATGAGGTGATGGAAGGCCAATTTCAACAGGTATGACTGCTTCTAAGCCAAACGCTAAGGAGTATAGGGTTGCTCCTGTTGCTGTGTGGATAGTGGTTCGGTATGCCCAAAGCACTCGTGGAAGCTCGTCTGGCCATGCACCTTTCCTAGCATCCAATTTGGTCTTGATGAGGTGTTTAATTGTTTTGTTAACAGCCTCCACCTGACCGTTTGCTTGAGGATGAGCTGGAGAGGAAAAGCACAAAGAGATGTTCAACTCCTTACAGAAGTTTCTGAAGTTTGAGTTGTCGAATTGCTTGCCATTGTCTGTAATGATGGTGTGAGGGATACCAAACCTATAGACAATTGACTTCTTTACAAAGTCTGTGGTCTTCTTTTCGGTAATCGATGCGAGGGGTTCAGCTTCTGCCTACTTAGTGAAGTAATCAATTGTCACAACAGCATATTTAATTTGTCCTTTATCCATTGGAAGAGGTCTAATAAGGTCTAGTCCCCATTGGGCGAACGGTCATGGGGCCATCATTGGAGTCATGTTCTCAGGAGCTTTCCTTAGAATGTTGGCATATTTTTGGCACTTGTCGCACCTAGTTGAAAATGCCTTAGCATCATTTTTTATGGTTGGCCAAAAGTATCCTTGCCTGATACACTTATAAGCTAGAGATCGACCACCAGAATGGTTACCACATATCCCTTCGTGGATTTCTCTGAGAACATAATCAGCTTCTTCTAGGCGGACACATTTTAAAAGAGGAAGGTTGAACCCTCTTTTGTAGAGAACACCATTAACCATAATGTACCTTGATGCTCTCCCCCGTACCTTGATGCTCTCCCCCTTACCTTGATCGCCTCATTTCGATTAGCTGGAAGTTCCCCTGTCTCTAAGAACTTTATGATATGGTCCATCCAACATGGGCTACCGTCTATGGTCATTATTTTTTCTGACGGAAGTTCATGTTTTGATATACTTGGAGATTCTAGAATGACCATGTGAGAGGCGGTTGGTAGAAGGAAGTCTATTCCTAAAACAATTCTGGCTAAACTATCAGCCTTTGAATTCTCTACCCTCGGGACTCTTACGATGTCAAAACCTTTAAAACCGCGCAGAAAAGAGTTAACTCTACCCAAGTAAGCCATCATGGTAGAGCCTTTTGCCTGATAGTCTCCACGGATTTGGTTAACCACAAGTTGGGAATCGCTATGGATGACGATCTCTTCTACCCCCAGGGCAACTGCCAACCTAAGTCCTCCAAGGAGAGCTTCATACTCTGCGACATTATTGGTGGCTTTAAAATTAAAACGTAGAGCCACAGCCACCTCTACTCCATCTGGGGTTGACAGAATCAAGCTAGCTCCACTACCAATCTTGTTAGATGACCCATCTACGAACAAGACCCATGCCTTCTACGGATCGATTCCCATGGACATTGGTCGATCACTTGACCCTATACTGGCCTCTTCATCCTCTTTATCTCTACTACTTGAAAATTCGGTAATGAAGTCAGTGACTGCTTGTCCTTTGATAGATAGTCTTGCAACATAGTGTATGTCAAACTCTCCCAACTCAATGGACCACTTGATAAGTCTTCCAGAAAGCTTTGGACGATAGAGGATCTATCGTAAAGGGTGATCAGTTGGAATCATAATAGTATGTGCTTGAAAATATGGGCGAAGCTTTCGTGCAGCAACAACTAAGGCGAGAGCCAGCTTCTCTATAGGAGGGTATCTACCCTCGACATCTGTCAAGGCCTTACTCACATAATAGACTGGCCTCTGGATTCCCTGATCTTCATGGACAAGAGTTGCAATCACTGCACATGCAGAGACTGCTAGATACAGAAAAAGCGGTTCCCCCATAATTGGTTTGGAGAAGAGAGGAGCAGAACCTAAGTACTTCTTTAGCCGTAGGAAAGCGTTCTCACACTCATTTGTCCATTCAAACTGCTTGCACTTCCTTAATGCTTTAAAGAAAGGGTGACATTTGTCGGTCGCCCTAGAAATAAAGCGATTTAAGGCGGCCACTCGTCCAGTGAGAACTTATATATCCTTTAGTGTTTTGGGAGACTCAAGCCGCATAAGTGCTTGGATTTTCTCAAGATTGACCTCTATCCTCCTTTGGGTGACAATAAATCCTAAGAACTTCCCAGAGGATAACCCAAAAGCACATTTGGTGGGATTCAGCTTCATATTGTTTTTTCGGAGGATGTCAAAAGTTGTTCGGAGGTCGTCTACGTGGGATCTGGCGTCCATACTCTTGGTGAGCATATCATCCACATAAACTTCCATTGTCTTTCCTAGGAGAGGAGCAAACATGGAGTTTATCAACCATTGATAAGTTGCTCCAGCATTTTTCAGTCTGAAAGGCATCATCTGATAACAGTACAACCTTCTATCAGTGATGAAGGCTATTTTTTCTTCATCCTTCGAATACATTGGAATCTGATTATAACCAGAATAAGCATCCATGAAGCTCAACAATTGGTGGCCAGCTGTGGCATCAACTAGTTGATCTATCCTAGGCAGTGAAAAACTGTCTTTTAGATAATGCTTGTTCACATCTTTGAAGTAGATGCAGAAACGCCATTTTCCATTGGCTTTTTTCACCAATACAACATTAGAGAGCCATTCGGGGTAGTTTACCTCTCGAATGATTCCACTTGTCAAGAGCTTTCCTACTTCTAAGGCAATCACCTCTGAACGCTCTGGGGCTTGGTGCCTCCTCTTTTGTCGAATGGGTTGAGCTTGAGGGTTGACATTAAGGCGGTGGACAGCTATACTCGGGTCTATGTCGGGCATGTCTTCGTGAGACCATGCAAAAACGTTGCTGTATTCTCGAACAAAACCAATAAACCTATCTTTATTGGTAAAGGAAGATTCTTACCCACCTTTACTGTCTTTTTCGTATTATTCAAACAGACAAGGACGTCATTCATTCCTTTTATTGGAGCTACAGCCTCCCCTTTTTCTTGGTCTTGCGGATCCAAACTTTCCATTCCCTTAGAAGGTTCTCCTCGAATCATCCATAGCTTATGTGCCTTCTCTTTGAAAGCCATATTGTAGCATTCTCGAGAAGTTCGTTGTTCATCTCTAACTTCTCCTATCCCTGCAGGTGTTGAAAATTTCAAGACATGATGATAGACACCCATCACTGCCTTGAAGTTGTAAAGTAATGATCGTCCAAGAATGGCGTTATAAATACCCGAGTGATCTACTACGAGAAAGTTCACCATCTTGGTTGTCTGTAGGAAACCTTCTTCCAAGGTCACTGGTAACGAAATTACTCCTTTGGGAATAACTTTTCCTCCAGCAAATCCTATCAGGGAAGTTTGGATGCCTCTCATATCTTTACGGTTAAGACCCAATCGATCAAATGCAACCAATGACATTATGTCAGCCGAGCTCCCGTTGTCAATCAATACTCTTCGTAGCCTTTTATTGGCCACTATTACAATGAGAATGATGGATACCTTGTGCATCTTGCGATAAAAAATAGATAACATCACGATCCCCAACATTGGTGGAGGAGGCTGTCAAGTTGACTTCGTGGCGAGGGAGGTCATATCTTGCTTGCCTAGTTAGGTGCCTCCGGGCTTGGGAACTCGGACCAGCCACTACTCCCCCAAAAATTGTGGCTACCTCTTCTATCCTTCCCTTTGTCATTCTTGTTGGATGTTTCAGAGGGCCGATAAATGTATTCTTGTAGCTGGCCATCCTTGATAAGACCCTCGATTTGTCTCCTCAGTTCGAAGCAATCTGCAGTGTTTGACCATGAGCCTGGTGGAAATGACAAAACTTTCTCTTATCTCTTGCTTTTGGATTCGACCGTAAGGGGGCAGGTTCTTTCAGTAGACCTTTATCTTTGATTTCCTTCAAGATATTCTGCTGTGGCATGTTAAGTAATGTGAAAGTACGGTGTTCCTCCTGAGGTCGATCATGATGCTCTTGGCGGGGTTGGATGGATGACCCTTGCAACAAGAAGCCATCATTTCTGAAAGTATCTCGCGCAGAGCGTCGATCCAGAATTGACCTTCGATTTCTATCATGGGGTTCTCATCTGTGATTATCATATGGTCATCTATCTATACGTGAGGAATGAGGTATCACCGGAGTCTGCCCAGGGTAATTTACTTGAAAAATTTTCTCTGCATCAGCATGGCTAGAGATCCTTGCTAATGCTTCTTGGTACGTGCGTGGGAGGTTAACAGAGAATTCTCATGCTATAGAGAGCTCCCCTTTGATTCCTTGAACCAAACCTTGCATAGTGTAACCATTATTAAATAGATCCACTCGGGCAACCTCTCGCTGATATCTGTCTACAAATGCACGGAGGGATTCATTACGACCCTGCTTGATTGAAAGAAGGCTTTATGCTAGTCGACTTCTTATCTTCATATTGCTAAAGTGCGTGAGAAAACTACGAGCAAGCTCATCAAAGCTGGAGATGGATCCGGCTGGTAACCTCTTATACCACTGCTTAGTTGATCCTCCAAGGGTAAGAGAAAAAGTTCTACACATTATTCCCCCTGAGACCCCTTGTATCTCCATATGAGAAATAAAAGAGTTTAAATGCTCTCGGGGGTCCGTAGTCCCTTGGTAAAGCTCAAGTTGCGGCATCCGAAATCCGTATGGGCACCTTTCCCTAAGGATATCCTCAGCAAAGGGTGACTCCCATTGTGGACGACCATCCTCTTCTCCTCCTAAATGCTTAATCAACTTCTCCAATTTATAAATTTTTTCATCCATTTCTTGCTTGAATTTCGCATAATGATTATCTGATGTTTCCTCCTCTGAGACATCCATTGGGACAACATCTAGGCGATGATTCTTCAGTCTAGGTGGTGAGCTGGGGCGATTTCTTTTTGACTGATAATTACCCCCTAGAGCGTAAGGATCATGATAAGAATAGGCTGGCTGATCAACATTACTGCCCCTTGGTCCCTGCTCAACGCTTGTATGGCGCTTCTTGTTTAGATAGTGTCGAAGGTCTACTGCTGCTGATTGCTGTTCAGATATGATGTGCGAAGGAGAGAGAATCTTTGGGCAACCATCCCTTCCTTGAACAATAGGATGGGGAAGGTTTGGTTGAATGACCTGGTGGAGAGGTAATCCAGTAGTCTGGGCGACTAGGTCAGGACGTCCATCAACATCTGTCGGGACATTAGGTACTACCATAGCACTCCTTGGGTTATTTCCAGCAGTGTTTGCAGCCTGTTGAGTACTATTTCCAAAAGCTTGGTTGAATATAGTCACCATACGGTTCATTTGTTCACCAAAATTTCGCATGGTATGCTCCATGGTTGTCAAGCGACTAGTCTTGCCTTTCCTCGGTCTCCTAAGTAGAAGTCGGGGTTGCCTAGGGTTAGGCTCCACCCTAGAGGATATTACTAAAGCTCTCCCTGTATCAACTACCCTTCGACGTCGGAGAGGTGCTTCTACCTCGATTTCCTCATCAACCTCTAGGGAGGTCGAGTGTTGGGATTCGTGACTCATGATGTGTTTGAGTACGTTTGGATAGGAGCAACAACTAAAGAGGCTTAAATTGTCGATTCCCACAGACGGCGCCAACTGTTGATGCACGATTTCCAGACGGCCGGGAAGCGGGTCAGAGCTCGAATTGTACGTCGGGTCCAATCCTGTGAGCAAAGAAAAATAGTCAGGGGTGTCGGCGGTGGTGCCGCTGAAAACCCTCCGACGCTCAAGTCAATTTCCGACACTCCGAAATTTTCTGGGAGAATTTTCTAGAGAGAGAAGCTCTCAAAAGCAAAGGAAATTTAGAGAGAATGAGTTCAGAAAAGTGTGCATACCTTGAGTAAAAAGTCGGAGGGTTTATATAGGAGTCAAGATGAGTCATTATGGGACCCAGATAATAGGTCTAAATAATAGGCTTTAGTAATGGGCTTTCTGTATTAGAAATAATTGAGGTCCAATTTTGTTATGGCTATAACAATAATGATATAATTGATAGTTAATGGAAAATAAGTCTGACGAAGCTAGAAAAGAATTACATGCATGCATATACGGGCTATATATATTTTGATGATTTTCAGATCTTGAATTCAACCAACCAAGGGATTATTATTATCAAATTTCCCTTCTAATCCCAGTTCTTCATAGCAAAACCAATTTCCACCGAGTCTCTTCTTACTTCATCATTATTATGGCGATCATCTTGAGCAATATGGCTTTGCTGATCCATTATATATGGAACTCCATGTTGCTAGTTGTACAAAATTGTTGCGCTTATTTTTCATTAGATTTTAATATTGTAGTCTTTTTTTTTTTTCGATTAACAATATGACACTTTATCCCTTATTTCTAAAATAAATAAAAAAAATTTATTTTAATATACGTAAAGGCTCCATCCACTGGTTATAAAATTTACAAAAAAAAAAAAGCAAAAAGAATCTTTTTTCTTGTGTAACCTTTTTCTTTGGGAGCTTTTTTCTTGTCTGCCTTATCTCTTTGGACGAAGAAAAGCGAGGAAATAAGCCAACGAAACGTCTTTTCGTCTCCTCGTTAATTCTTCACCATCTATTTAACTTTTTTTTTAATATATAAATATAATATTAATAAAATTAAAAGTATGTTATAGTTGTCCACTAATTAGAGGTGGAAGATTTAGGAAATTGACCTCCATAAATATTAGAGAACTTACAGTCCGTCATTCATCATAAAGTGGTGCCAGCTGTAAGACAATTATGAACACCAAGGTTTCAACTAATTTTGTTACATGCTTATCCCATAGCGAATTCCATCGTACCAAAATAAATAAATTAGGAGGGGAAAATACTGATTCAGAACAAAGGGTTAATTAAGAAGTAGAGAAAGCAAGGACAAAGTTTATGATATGATTAGTCTCGATAATGTCTTAATTTCAAGAGCAACAAAAGGAGCTCTTCTTCTTATTATATGCATAGTGTATGGTGGAGATTTTAAGATTGTATTTAATTATGTTCTATGATTATTAACATTCTTCTACAAACTTTTGTCCCATATTTTTAAAATAAAAATAGTCTAGTCAATTTTAAACAAAATTAGACCCCCGGTACTTCTAAAATATTTGGAGTTTTAAACGGTACATGATAATATTTCTGCTAAATCTTAGAGGAGATCACATAAGTTATTTTATTATTATTCTATATAGAGTAAATTCTGATGCAGAGACTCCATCCCACTACACAACCAAATAAAAATAGAAAGAGTCTCCTTGACTCACTTTTCTAGTCCCATTTGTTTCTAGGAAGAAGCTAGGAAAGGGCCAAGCAGTTTGCTTTTTATTTCTTTATCACGAACAATCTAGCCTTTTACTGTAACATATAGAATACATTTTTCAGTTGTACATTAATCAAAGTGGATGATTTAGAAAATTACTAGTTAAATCATCGGAATGGGATATCACTTTAAAAAAAATAAATTATGAACTGCTTTTAACTTTGACTGCATGCTTATTAATTATTCCATCCTTTCACATTTGATATACAACCAGGTGAGGGAACTGACTGATCGGGGCAGGATGAAATTTTTGTGGAGTTGGATTTATGGCCAATAAATGCTGGTGTTGGGTTTATGTCTAATAAAACAATAAAAATAATATTACTGACTCTAATAATATATAAAAATATAATAATTGCATTAAAATTATATAAACTAATTTAGCCATCCATTAAATAAGAATTTAATCATGTTTTATATTTTTTTCATTGATTTTGTATTAAATTCTTTTATCATTCCTCTTTAACATATACAAAAAAGATAAGAGAGAAATTTTTTTTTTCATTTTCTTGTAAAACTTAGTTTTGACTATATGCAATATTGAAAATATTACATTAGAAACTAAAACAATGAGAATCGACTTTCCTATTTGTTTAATATATATGATACTAATTATTTCTCCAATAAAAATTATATAAAAATATTCTTTTAATAGAAAAATAATATTTTCACTATAATTTTTTATTTAAAGAATATTTAATTAAATGAAATAAAAATAAAAAATTTGTGATCAATCAATTTAATATATCAATTATATTCTTATATGAATTTAGTTACACGAAAGATTTTTGTAAGATTGAAATAGTAAAATCTAATACATGTCGTTTATATAATATAATATTCAAAAAATTTAATAATATTAACTAAACCTCGCGATGGATGAGATACTATTTATATTAATATTTATATCATATAATATTAATATTACATTTATTTATTTTTTCACCATTCATAACATCTTTTAATATTGTATTTAGGTTAATAGTCTTATTTGTTTAGACCGAGAAGCTAGGAAAGAGCCAAAGGGGCTTAATTTCCTTTCTCTTTCTTCATCATATGTTTAATTTTTAATTGTAATAATTATAAATTATTAAATACATATTACAGTGGTCCTGTAATTGAGATATGGAAAATTATGTGGACCTGCATGTCAGAAATCCTCGTGAAGGAAGAGCAGCTAGGAAAAATTGTTATGAATTGCTTTCAACTTTGACGACATGCTTATCAAGGAAATAATTCCATCCATTCACATTTCATACAAAACAAAATATAGAAAGGAGAGGGAACTGATCGATCAAAACAAGGGTAAGATGCAGACTTAGAGCAGAGAAAGCAGGGCAAAGCTAGCAATCTACACATCTTTCCTGTGTTTTTTGGTCAGTTAATTGTTGTGACAATTTTGATTTATTTATTTTTTTAATCATGGTAGATGATTGTTTATTTAAGTTTGGCTTGGAATGCATTCCGTAGTGGTGTCTGACTGGCTGTGATGCTTGTGTAATCAGTAGTGTGGTGTTGTTTTCTTTAATGAATTTGCAGTTTTCTTCAATTTGTTGCAGCGATGGAGAATTCTGCAGTTTTGACTTTCCTTTTTTTTTTTTAATGTAATTTGTAAAGAATTAGGAATATAGCAAATTGTGATTGGGAATGATTACTAGAATTGATTTCGGAGGAATCATGTTCTTAATTTTGTTCAAGAACATTTTGTCTTAATAAAATGTATTTTTTTAATATATGAAATATTTATATCATTACATTTATTTTTTACTTTTAATTATTTAAGGGTAAAATTGATATTTCATCTGTCAACGTTAACCCGACCCAAATTTTGGGGGTCAATGCAGCTTTCGAGTTAGGAGCTAGGAAAGATCCAAAGAGAGGAGTCCTTTCTCTCTCGCATGCTCAACTTTATAATATAATATTTATGAAATTAAACAGATTTTATAGTTGTCCACAAATTAACGTTGGAAGTTAGAAATTCACTTTCATATCACAAATTAAATTTAAAGGTGGAAGGTTTAGTTCACTTCCGTATTACCAAGACTTATATTAATTATCTGTCTTGCTTCATCATTGTGGACATTTAGTGGCACTAGTCTAGAAAATCATGGGCATGGATTTGCTGATTTATGACCGGGATTGGGACTTCATGGTGCTATTTTCCACAAAGTTAATCGCTTAAGCTTATTTCAATTTAGATTTTAGCTAAGATTGTATTTAAAAATTGTTTTTTACAATTAATAAAATCCTCTTAAAAAAATCAATTATCACTTATTAATATTAAAATGAAAATATTCTATTGAGTTAATTCTGAATGGAATGAAAATTAAAAACTTTTGATGCAAAGATTCCATTCACGAGACAACAAAATAAGAAAAAAAAATATATATCCTTGACTCGCTTTCCTAGTCTTATTTCTTTAGAGGAAGAAGCTTGGAAAGAGCAATGCACAGCAGTTTCCTTTCACTTTCTTCATCATAAATAATTTAACTTTTAACTTTGACAACATGCTGATTAATTAGCTTCAGGGAAATTATTCCATCCATTCACATTTCATATACAAACAGGTGAGGGAACTGATTGATCAGAGCAAAGGGTAACCCGAGAGCAGAAAAAGCGGGACAAAGTTGGTGATCAGTTTCAATAATGTCTTTGAAGAGCGATGATGGGGCTTCTTCTTCATCACGTCGATCGTGGAAATACGATGTTTTTGTCAGTTTTAGAGGAGAAGACACCCGCAAGAACTTCACTGATCATCTCTGCACTGCTTTGAAACAAAAAGGGATCGACTTCTTCAGAGATGATGAAAAACTTGAGAGAGGCAAACCTATTTCTCCAGAGCTTCTAAAAGCAATAGAAGCGTCAAGGTTTTCCATAGTTGTCTTCTCAAGAAACTATGCCACTTCCTCCTGGTGCTTGGACGAGCTTCTGAAGATCGTTGAATGCATGAAAAAGATTGACCAAACTGTGGTGCCGATTTTCTATGATGTGGAACCAACTGACGTCCGTAACCAGACCGGGATCTTTGGGAAGGCCTTCGATGAACATGAAAATGCTTTTGGAGCTGAAAATTTGAAGAAATGGAGAGCAGCTTTGACAGAAGTGGCTAATCTCTCTGGTTGGGATTTGAAGGATGGGTATGTCATCTTTCTTGCTTTACTAAATTGGTAAATTAAGGATTTAATGACTAGACAGATTATTAAACAATCTTATGTAAAAAAAATATACATTTCCGCATGGTGGATTTATTTATTTATTATTAGTTAATGTAAAACATCAAAATAAAACAAACTGTCGAAATATTAAATCAATGTGTGCCATTTCTTTATTTTACATAAGTACATGAAAATGTCTAATGTAAAAAAATAACTGCAACCTCTAGATTTGTCAAGTTAATATATTTTCATTCCAGTTTTAACAATATAATTTTACAGCTTGTTATATGCGTGTCACAGCTTAAAAAAAAAAAATTGTTGGTCAAACTAAATAAAATGATATATTTTCTTTAATGATTCAGTAATACGTTATCTGAAAAACAAGGATAATATATCGAAGGGTGCATAGCTCAATTCCATACGGGCCAGAGCCCCAATTCGATAATTGAGGGCCCAACAGTCAAAAATAAAAACTGAGATGGACTACGGGAAACAATGTTTAAGGGTGAACAAATAGGCAAAAAAAAAAAAATACGAAAGATAAAATTATAATTACTTTATTTATTTTTTTTTTTTTAGGCCTCTGCCCTTAGCTAATATCAATTATTGAGAGAGATATATAGTTTAGAGAATTTTCGTATATATATGCTTGCATGCAAGGAGATTATTAAAGAACATGCATAATAAGTGCAAATTATATATATATATATATATATATATATATACACATATATATTTCTTGTTCTGTACTTTATAAAACTTATGAATCTAGATTCGATATTATTAGAATATGTAATATAAGTTAAATGGACTCATCTTTTTGTAATTGCAGGCACGAAGCAGCATTTATACAAAAAATTGTGGGAGACATATGGACTAAATTGAACCATTCATTAATCTCCATCGTCACTAGGGGCTTGGTTGGAATAGATTCTCCTTTGAAGCAAATGATTTCATATTTAGATATGGGCTTGTATGATGTTCGTGTAATAGGTATTTGTGGGATGGGCGGCATAGGGAAAACAACTATTGCCAAGATCATTTATGACATGTTTTCCCATGAATTTGAAGGTAGCGGCTTTCTTTCAAATGTTAAAGATTCTCATCAAAAATCTGGTTTAGATGCTTTACAAGAGAAACTTCTTTCACAAACCTTAAAAGTAAAGGATGTGGATATAGTTGGTGTTCATGGAGGAATTTATAAGTGGTTGCATAATAAGAGGGTCTTTGTCGTTCTTGATGATGTAGATAAATTGGAGCAGCTAGAAACACTTGCTGGTGGTCATGAATGGTTTGGTCCAGGAAGTAGAATTATCATAACAACCAGAGATGAACAATTACTAAATGCCCATATTGTGGATAAAATACACAAGCCCCAGATTTTAAACATTGAGGAGGCTCTTCAACTTTTTAGTTTGAATGCCTTTAAGCGAAACCATCCTGTTGAAGATTATGTGGAGGTGTCTAAGGACATTGTAAGCTATGCTACAGGCCTTCCATTAGCTCTGAAAGTTTTAGGCTCTTATCTATGTGGTAGAAGCATAAATGAGTGGAGAAGTGCACTCAAAAGCCTTAGAGACACCCCTAAAAGGGAAATCGTTGATGTACTACAAATAAGTTATGATGCTTTGGAGGAAGCAGAGAAGAAGATTTTCTTAGATATTTCATGTCTGTTTAATTGTAAGAAAATAAACAAAGTGATTCAAATACTAGATGCTTGTGAATTTTATTCAGAAATTGGACTTGGAGTCTTGATTGACAAATCTTTGGTATCAATTAAAGAAAATGAATTTTTAGATGTCCATAGTTTGCTACAGCAAATGGCTCACAGGATTGTTTACCAAGAATCCCCCAAAGAACCTGGCAGACGCAGTAGGTTATGGCTCTATGATGATATTTATCACGTCCTTAAAAAGAAGACGGTAAGTGAGCTTAAACATTATATATTGGTTATCTCTAATTTTTGTACCATTAGTAAGAAATTTCTCTATATTTGACTTATCTTCGTTTGTCATTCAAATATAGGGAACGGAGGCACTTGAAGTCATATACTTGAGTTCATCCCAATCAAAAGAGATGTTTGTAGATGCTGATGCATTCGTGGGGATCAAAAATCTGAGACTGCTTAAGATCCATGATGTGCAGCTTCCGAAAGGCCTTCATTTTCTTCCTGACGAATTGCGGCTCCTCAAGTGGCATGGATACCCTCTAAAATCATTGCCATCAACTTTCAGACCGGAGAAGCTTGTTGAACTTGATATGTCTCATAGTGGCATTGTACTACTTTGGAAGCAAAGAGTGGTACTATATTATTTTCCTAAAAATCTTTTATTTCTTTGAATATGTTTCTCCATTTACATTCTTTTCCTTCATGTTTATGTATGTTTCTGGCAGCATTTTTCTAAGTTGAAAGTTATCAAATTGAGTCACTCAAGAAAGCTGACAAGAACCCAAGATTTCAGAGGATTTCCAAACCTCGAGACGCTTATTCTTGAAGGTTGTACAAGCTTATATGAGGTTCATCCTTCTATTGGCGACCTCCAAAGGCTTAGTCTATTAAACCTTAAAGACTGTGAAAACCTACAAGGTCTTCCAAGAATAGTCTCTGGATGGAGATCTCTTAAAGTTCTTTTGCTACTTGGTTGCTCCCAAATTGACAAATTGCCAGAGAACCTGGGGGATTGTGAAAATTTGGAGGAGCTTGATGCTGGTAAAACTTCGATAACCGAAGCGCCTTCATCCATTGTTAATTTGAAGAACCTCAAAAGGCTTTCATTTCATCGATGCAAGGGAAAAACTCTCAAGCGTCGAAATTGGTTCCAGCCCTTGTTAGTAGGTGGAGGCCCAATTTTCATGGGTTTTTCATTACCTTTCCAAGTGGCAGGCTTATTTTCTTTGACAGAACTTGATTTAAGTTACTGTAATCTCTCTGAAATTCCGAGAGATATTGGCAACTTATCTGCATTAAGCAAGTTGGATCTTAGGGGGAACGAATTTGTTAGCTTACCTGCAACCTTCAATCAACTTTCTAAGCTCGAAAGACTAGAATTGGTAGATTGCATGAAGCTTCAAACTTTGTCAGAGCTTCCGTCCAGTATAGATTTTCTAAACGCATCTAACTGTTCATCATTGAAAAAATTGATTAGTCCTCTGGGATTACCAATCTCTAGGCGTCGAGCTTTCCTATTTGATAATTGTTTCAGATTGTTAGAGAATCAAGGCAATGAGGGTGTGGCACTCTCATTGCTAAAACAATATCTTCTCTCTTTAACGAAAATCAGGATTCGAGAGATATTCTCAAATTTCCTTGACTGCTCTGAGAAGCAAGAAAGCAACGATCCACAAGTTGCAAGGCTAGCCAAGTTTGTCCGGTCGTGGATGAGTTACCTGCCTCCGCCTCAGGTATCTGTCTCTTTCTGTCTCTCTATCTCTCTCAAATAATTCCCATTTCTGGACCTATAGCACTCAGATTGAGTTTATGTCTTATAGCTTAAGTTTTTAGATCAATACACATAACAATTAATGTTACAGGAAGCCCCTGCTTCCTCAACAGAGTGGGACAACCTACGAATTGTTCTACCTGGAAGTTCAATTTCAGATTGGTTCACATTTCAAACAACAAACGATTGGATAACCATTGAGTTTCCTCCAAATTGGTTTAGTGATAGTACGTTTCTAGGATTGGCTGTCTGTGCTAGTTTTGGAATCAGAGAGCCAGGGGGACAGGAACAAGGAAAAGGAGACGTGTGTCATAGCTATAGCTATGACTTTGATATGAATGTATCTTGCGAAAATTCCATCACCTGGTCTGACCCTGGCGTATGTTGGTATTCGAATCACAGATACGAATTACCTGTGTCAGATTTTCTAGGGCTTGGCTTTATACCATCAAGTCTTAGATACCACCCAAAGATGGATTCGCATGCTGTCAATTGTAAACTTAGTGTTGTGACTGAATATCTCGAGTTAAAGAAGTGGGGGATCCGTGCAGTATACTTAAATGATATAGAATTCATTCAAACAATGTTCCAAGGCTTCGATGTACCTCAATTGGAGGACATCATCCAACTTAGCCGACCACAAGCAGCTGGGAGAATCATATTTGAGCAAAGCGATGACATTTATACCGGTGATGCTGGACCTTGGGGGACTGGCTCTGGTGTTGATGATGAGACTTAGCTGGTGGAAGTGGCTCTTCTGATATTAAGGAAAGTGAGGAATGATACTAGAGCATTAATTGCTCGCATGATTGAAATCAAGAGTCAAAGCATCCAAGAATAATATGCAAGCTCCTTTTTTTTTTATTCATTATCATTATTAGTATTATTTTTTACCTTGATTGAGTTAAACTTGGTAATTCAATGAATGCTAAACTAGTCATATTATGGTCATCAGCTTATTCTTAATCACTTTTCTTAACCTGAAGTTTATTCTTATTTGAATAACTTCAATGATTCATGTTTATTTATCTAAATCATCTTACTATTCTTCAATTCTATATAATATATTTTGGAACCGATCACTTAGTTTATGACACACTAATGGGAGAATAATTTAACAACCAAAGAAGCAAATAGAAATGAAAGAAAGCAAACAAGAGTTTCTAACTAATTTTGCTTCATGTATGCCAAACTCAGAAATCCTTTCCTTTCAAATAGTCAGGCATGGACGGTTTTCATAACCTTGCCGAATTCCCTTTCCTTTCAAATAACAGGCGCGAAGAATTCGCATTTAACAAGTTAGCATGAATGAAGATTAGAATCATTAACCTGACTGAACAGATACTCCTATTGTTGTAAAGGTTGTGCTGGCAAAAATTTTCAGCTCATAATCCAAGCCCAAATCAACACAGATCAAATCCAAAAGGATCAAAAACTTGTTACTAAATGTACACAACCAGGCCTGATGATGTCATTTTCAATAGCCCTGGAAAAAAATGCCTGACTTATTAAATCCCAATAATATCCCAAACTTACATATTCATATTCATATTCATATCAAATTAAAAGAGCAATAATGCTAAATTTACAACATTCTTATAACATAAACTCTACCACATGATGTTGCAATTTAAGTAACACAATCCTATTGGAGATGTAACTTTCTTCATTCATTTTTATTTTTTTCTCCTCCGTGAATTTTCGTCATGTAGACTGCCAAGTCATGTTGTATGAATATTGTAAGTTAAAAAGATACCAATTCTTCTTTATCTTATTTCTCAGGTCAGTGTAGGACTATTTTTTCTGAATGTTATTATTATTATTATTATTATTTCCATCCTTTTAAATCCCAATAATATCCCAAACTTACATTTAAATCATCAAATCTCACAATACACATTTTTTTTTTTTAATTTTATATATTCTTCTCCTTTCATTTGAGAATGTCTTTGTGGAATTAATTGCTAAAGTGAATGTATACCAGCATTTTTCTTCTAGCTTGAAGAATATTAAAATTAATATAAAATGTATGAAATTAATAATGTAACTTGGTTAGATGGACTATCGTCAAGTTGATTAACATATTTCTTAAAATCCAAAACCAGCACAATCCTTATATATCGAATAGAGGATTAGCTGCACGTGAAGACATTATGTACTGGTACTTTTTCCCACCTCGACTCAGTGTCGTCATCCCTAACTAGTCACAATCACTTCTGATCGCAATTCTTTTGGCTTATCACAAGAGGCTCTTCCACTAGGTCTTTGGTGACCATCATGGCATGGCTTCACTAATCCATCATAGAAATCTTTCGCTACAGTAGTAGAAAATAATCTCAGTTTATTTAAATAAGAAGTTAAAATTGGATTTTTTTTTTTTTCCTATCATATTAGACTAGAATGAGTAGAGTTAGTCAAATAACTGACTTTCAGTTGTTTGGTTGTTATTGAGTCTATTGATGTGGCTAAGCCAGCCGTCCTGGAGATGTAACAGAGTTCTGTCATCTGTTAGCTTAGTATAAATATTGTATCAAGAACACTTGATCAATTAATCAAAATCATGAAGTAAATTCAGTTTTAATTTTTCTGGAACTTCAACGGTTAACAGAGCAAACATACAATTCTCCAAACACAGTACCTTCACATCTGAACTTTAACTCTATTGCTTCTTCAAAATCAGTACTCTCAACGATGGTACCTTCTACTTTACCTGCTACTGCGATTAAGTTGTAACGAGGCAACTATAGTTTATGGAAGTTGTAGACTATGTCTACTCTGACAAACCTTTCGATCCAGAAGGTTTTGTTGAGGGAACTCGAGTTTGCCCTCGTTCAATAGTTTCAGTTCATGATCCAACAGATCCAAATCCCGCAAGAACAATTACACAAATCAATCAAGACTATCTAATCTAGAAGCAAATATATGAGTTCATACAAGTGTTTGCTATCTTCAATTTTGTTAGATGTGCTGCTTCTTTGGAAGTTTGGAGTACACTTGAGCGCCTGCATCTAACAGAATCAAAAGCATGAACTATGCACGTCAAGCATCAACTTCTAACAACAAAGAAAGGCTCACTTTCAATTTCTAAGTATTTATTGAAGAAGAAAACATGTGCTGATACTTTGAATGGCACTGGAACTTTCATAACTTATTTAGACCTATTATTACATATTTTTGATAGTCTTGGGGACCATAATATAATGACTTGAATTAATGTAACGCCCCAAAACTGGTATATAAATATTGCTTATAGACTAGGGAGAACAAAACTTCCATACTTCATCTTAATAGGAAAAGGTAAACATAACAATAAATTCAATATATTTCCAGTCAAAATAAAGTTGACGATTTAAAGTTCCAAACACAATTACAATAAATAAAAGTCTTCTAATTGCATAACTCTAAACAAATGAAATAAAGCTTCAAAATCAGCCGGCATGCTCTAAGACTTTTAAGATTATTTTGCAAGATGTTGGAGACAAGGGGTGGGCCATCAACTCGATAAATAAAATCATACACATGTTTTAGTATCTTAAAATGATTATTAAAACATCATATAATCCATAGTTCAATACTTCAAATCCAAAATCATACTTTAATAATAACAAAGTCATAAGCATTCATAACATTTAAGATCAAAGGAAACATTCAATAACATTAAATATCAAAGAAAATATTTATCGACTTCTGTCAAATAATGTCACCCATAATCCTGATGACCTGGCCACAATTCAGACAATAATGTCACATGTAAGCCCAATGACCCGATCAGAAGTCGTGTGCATATTAATATCAAAGCTAGATTTGGAGTTTAGAGTTCGTAATAGTATTTAGAAACTATGAACAATAAGTAAAAAACATTCAAAAATCATGGCAAATAACACAATACTTAAAGTACTTATTCTAATAATTTTTCATAGATAATAACAAGTTCATCAAACTATTAAGGCTTCTAAAAAGTGTCAAGGAAAGGTTTAATAAATATTCTTCTTATCTGTAAAAATAGTTTTTTAAAATTTTCTTTAACTAAAACGATTTTTAAGATAAAATCAATTTTTGAGAATTAATTAAAAGCTTTGTACTAATTTCATAATTTGGATTCTAAAATAGAAAGGAATCATATAATATCACATATGAAGTTATTCATTAAAAATATGTTACACTTTAATCATGGTACATATATGATGTTACTTACCTCAATCAATTCAAAAGGAAAATATCCTAGCGTCTACTTGTCCAACAAAAGTCCTAAGCCATAACCAAAAGAGATATCAATAAAGTCATAAAATCAACACCAAAAATGTATCACGAAATTCCTATAAATATTTCTAACCATACCATTTTGCCAAAGTCTCATTCATTGAACAGAGGCGATTCTAGAAATTTTAGAAATTTCAATCTTAATCCAATTAGCCTAGGATTTTACGAAGGCAATCTAGACACACAAATTATTCTATAAAAAAATTTTCAACACAATTTATGAGTAGAAACTGTTAGCCCTAAGCCTACATGATAATTTTGATGATAACAATACACATTGATTAATTGAGATTTACTAACATGTTTATTTATGTGCAAGAGTAAGATCATTGAAATAATTTTAAAATCAAGAAGAGGCTTATTAAAATGAAGTGTTGAAGCTAAGGAGAAGACTACATGTTAAAGGCACCAAAGTTTAAGAACAAGGATTGACTCAAGGAATGTGACACATGAGCAATGTTCAATCAATTGGTCATATATATCTCTACAAATATCCAAATGACGTGATTCTTGAGCCTTTGGAAAGCTTACTCAATTTATAACATTTCATATGTTTTAATGAAATTCAAATTTCAAGTGCAAGGTTGTCCAAATCATCATGCAAGTTGAAAGACAAATGGAAGCAGCTGACATGAGCACCGAATACTCCTTTGGATATATCTTGAGCTAGAAAAATCAAAATGACTTGATTCTTGCGGTATTGGAAAGATGATTTAATGAGGAACATTTCATATGTTTTGAAAAAATTCAAATTTCAAACAGAAGGCCGACATAATTGATATGCAATTCGGTGGACTGACACAAAGAAGAAAAATCAACTCACATGAGCACCGAATGGTGTTTTGGCCATATCTTAAGATAGAGATATCCAAATGCTTTGATTCTTAATGTTTTGGAAAGATTATTCAAATATGCAGATCTTTCATGTTTTGAAGAAATTCAAATTTCAAACGGAAGGCTGACAGAATTATCATTCAATTTGATGGACTGACACAAGAAAGAAAAATCAAGTCACATGAGCACCGAATGGTGTTTTGGCCATATCTTGAGCTACAGATATCCAAATGACTTGATTATTAATGCGTTGGAAAGCTTAGTCAAATGTGCAAATCTTTTATGTTTTACAGATTTTCAAATTTCAAACGGAACGTTGACAAAAATGGAAGACAAGATTACGGTTTTTATGGTGGGCAGAAAATTTGGAGTTGGTGTCTTCACTTGATTAAGTTCATCCTATTTGCCTATAAAAGGAGCCCTTCTCCCATGCATGCATTAAGAAAGATAAGAGCAAGAGAAGTATTTTATCAAGCAAAAAGCAAGAGAAATATCAAGTCTAGAGAGCTTTTATATTATTTATCTACTCTTTGAAGAGAGTTATACTTTTGTTGTAAAAATTATCTTTGTTCTTGTATTGTGGTGAGAGTGAGATATTATTGTAAAGGATAATAGTTATCCTTGAGAGAACTCTTGTTGTGTGTTATCAAGAGTTGAAGGAAGTTGCCTTGGTGAGGTTGTTCATCAAGAAGAACTCTTGGTGTGGTGTTATCAAGGGTTGAAGAAAGTTGCCTTGGTGAGGTTGTTCATCAAGAAGAACTCTTGGTGTGGTGTTATCAAGAGTTGAGGAAAGTTGCCTTGGTGAGGTTGTTCATCAAGAAGAACTCTTGGTGTGGTGTTATCAAGGGTTGAAGGAAGTTGCCTTGGTGAGGTTGTTCATCAAGAAGAACTCTTGGTGTGGTGTTATCAAGAGTTGGAAGAAAAAGTCTTGGTGAGGTTGTTCATCAAGCAAGTTGTAAAGATTTCTACAACTTAGTGGAAAGCTTAGCTCGTGGAGCTAGGAGCCCGTGGACGTAGGCAAGGTTTGCCAAACCACGTAAATTGAGTTTGCACTCTCTCTATCCCTTCTCTTTACATTTACTTGCACTTGTGATTGTTCTTTATTACTATTCTCTTGATTGCATTCTATTTTCATCTTCTTCACCTTTATTCTCAAAGAAAGAGTTAAATATTTTTATCTTTCAAGAAAAGTTTTCTAAATCAGTTTTTATAAATAAAAACCCAATTCACCCCCCCTCTTGGGTTGCCATACCTGGGTCAACAAGTGGTATCAGAGCAAGGTTGCTCAATTTTTTAAATCTTAATCGATTTTTGAGCTATGGCAACTTTTAATTCAACTTCATATGTTGAGGGACTTTCTATCTCTAGACCTCCATTTTTTAATGGAAGTGATTACTCTTATTGGAAAACTAGAATGAGTATTTTCTTGAAATCTTTTGATTATGATTTATGGTCTATTGTTTTGGAAGGACCTTTTGTTCCTACCAAAATTGAAAATGGGGAATGCATGCTTAAAGAACCTAAAGAGTTTAGTGAAGATGATAAAAAGAAATTGAGTTTGAATGCTAAAGCTATGAATGTGTTGTATTGTGCTCTAGATAGAAATGAGTTTAATAGAATATCTACTTGTTCTACGGCACAAGAAATATGGCACACACTTGAAGTAACTCATGAAGGAACTAGTCAAGTTAAAGAATCCAAAATTAGTATGCTAGTTCATAGTTATGAGCTTTTTAAGATGAAATCGGATGAATCAATTTCTGAAATGTTTACTAGATTTACGGATATTATTAATAGTTTTGAAATCTCTTGGTAAATCTTATTCTAATGTTGAAATGGTAAGAAAGATTCTTAGGTGTCTACCAAAATCTTGGGAGCCAAAGGTGACGGCAATTCAAGAAGCAAAGGACCTCACCAAACTACCATTAGAAGAACTTATGGGTTCTCTCATTACTCATGAAATCATCTTGAAGGAGAATGAAGAAGAAGATTGCGATGTGGCAAACATGTGCTTCATGGCTTTAAGAGAAAATGAGATGAGTATTCTAAACCATGATCCTAAGCTTTCATATGATGAATTACTTGAAGCATTCCAAAATTTACATGTGCAAGTTGATAAACAAAATTCAAAAATCAATGCTTTCAAAAAGAAGTCAAAAGTCATGTTATCTCAATTAGAAGAGTTGGTGGAAATAAATGAAGCTTTAGAAAATGAAAATGAAATTTTAAAGCAAAAAGATTTTGAAAGTTTGGAAAGTCAAATACATTTTTTAAAAACTGAAAATGAGATTTTAAAACAAAAGGATTTTGATAAATTAGAGAAAGAAAATGTTATTTTGAAAAAGGAAAATAATGACTTAAGAAATATTGTTGATAGTTTTACAAAAAGCACAAAAAATTTGAATTCTATGTTAGAAAACCAAAGGTGTGTTTTTGATAAAAGAGGGTTAGGATATAAAAGTCATAAAAATCAAAAGTATTTTAAAAACTATTTTGTTCATGCATCTTCTAGGAATAATCCTAATCATTCATGTAATTATTGTGGAAGAAAAGGACACAAAATGCATTCTTGTTACATTAAGAGAAATCCTAATTTGAAACAAATATGGATTCCAAAAAGTACCATAACTAACCCCCAAGGACCCAAGAACTTTTGGGTACCAAAAAGTTACTCCTTGAATATTGATTGTAGAGACAAAGTGGTAAACACAAGTGGTACTTAGATAGTGGATGCTCAAGGCATATGACCGGAGATGCCTCCAAGTTCTTAAGATTAATCATGAAGAAAGGAGGATATGTGACCTTCGGTGATAATGCCAAAGGAAGGGTAATCGGACATGGTGATATTGGTAACCCTTCTTCACATATTATTAAAGATGTTTTGCTTGTTCATGGTTTAAAACATGATTTGATTAACATTAGTCAATTGTGTGATAAGGGATATTTTGTTACTTTTGAGCCTAATAGATGTGTGATTAAGGATGTTAGTAACAATAAGACATTATTTGTTGGTAATAGATATGGTAATATTTATACAATTGATATTGATGTTAATGATCATGTAGAAAATTATTTCATTGTTAATCATGATGCTTGGTTATGGCATAGAAGGTTAGGTCATGCTAGCATGGACACAATTTCAAAAAATTTCTAAAAATGATTTAGTTGATGGTTTTCCAAAAATAAAATTTGAAAAGGATAAGATTTGTGATGCTTGTCAATTTGGAAAACAAGTGAGAACTTCTTTTAAGCAAAAAAAAAATTTATTTCAACAAATAAACATCTACAATTAATTCATTTGGATTTATTTGGACCATCAAGAACTCAAAGCCTTGGTGGAAAGTCTTATGTTTTTGTTATTGTAGATGATTATTCAAGATTCACTTGGGTATTATTCTTGAAAACTAAAAACGAGGCCATACAAGCTTTTTCAAAATTTGTAAAAAGAGTCCAAAATCAAAAAGGGTATTCTATTGTGTCCATTATGAGTGATCATGGTGATGAAGTAGACAATGTTGCATTCGTAAATCTTTGTGATAAAAATGGTTTTGAACATATATAATTTTTCCGCACCTAAAACTCCACAACAAAATGGTGTTGTTGAAAGGAAAAATAGGACTATCCAAGAAATGGCTAGGACCATGTTACTTGAAATTAATTTGCCAAAATATTTTTGGGCCGAAGCCGTTAATACCGCATGCTTTATAATCAATAGAGTCCATATTAGAGCTTTAATAAAGAAAACTTCTTATGAACTTTGGAAATGAAGAAAACCCAACATTGGATTTTTTAAAGTTTTTGGATATAAATGTTTTATTTTAAACACCAAGGATAACCTTGAAAAATTTGATGCAAAAACCGATGTTGGAATTTTTGTTGGCTACTCCAGCCATAGTAAAGCATATAGAGTTTTTTAACAAAAAGACTCTTACTATTGAAGAATCTATGCATGTTGAATTTGATGAAACTAATGTTATTTCTTCTAAGAATTTAGATGATGATATTATTGAGATAAAAGGGCAAATCAAGGAATCAAGGCTTGATGAAAAGAGCCAAGATAAATTACAACTTCAACAAGAAAAGCTTGAGGAAATAAATGATTCTTCTCAAGAATTACCAAAAGAATGGAGGTACGCAAAAGCTTACCCTAAAGATCTCATTATTGGCGAACCATCTCATTATTGGCGAACTATCACAAGGCATGAGAACTAGATCTTTTTTTAAGAACTTTTGTAATCATTTTGCATTTGTCTCTCAATTTGAACCAAAATCTTTTAAAGAAGCCAAAAATGAGGAAAGTTTGATTTTGGCTATGCAAGAAGAATTGAACCAATTTGAGAGAAATCAAGTTTGGGAATTAGTCTGTAGACCTAAATATGACTAAACCCCTTAGTTAAGATATATTTTGCATAATAAGAAGAGAAGTAGTTATGTTGGATATGTCTTAATTTTTCTTTTATATGATAATCTTTAAATGGTAGCATATGTTAAGGAGGAGAATATATTTAGGGGGAGTAATTATTTTTGACTACATCTTTTTGATGATAACAAAAGGGGGAGAAATGGATGGTTTGGATGGTTTGCTTATATTCATAACAATTGCTTTCTTTTTGCTTATTGTTGATTTTATTTTCATTCTTGATTTTAGATTATATTTTAAAGCAATCAATGGTTTGTTATCATCAAAAAGGGGGAGATTGTTAGCCCTAAGCCTATATGATAATTTTGATGATAACAATACACATTGATTAATTGAGATTTACTAACATGTTTATTTATGTGCAAGAGTAAGATCATTGAAATAATTTTAAAATCAAGAAGAGGCTTATTAAAATGAAGTGTTGAAGCTAAGGAGAAGACTACATGTTAAAGGCACCAAAGATTAAGAACAAGGATTGACTCAAGGAATGTGACACATGAGCAATGTTCAATCAATTGGTCATATATATCTCTAAAAATATCCAAATGAAGTGATTCTTGAGCCTTTGGAAAGCTTACTCAATTTATAACATTTCATATGTTTTAATGAAATTCAAATTTCAAGTGCAAGTTTGTCCAAATCATCATGCAAGTTGAAAGACAAATGGAAGCAGCTGACATGAGCACCGAATACTCCTTTGGACATATCTTGAGCTAGAAAAATCAAAATGACTTGATTCTTGTGGTATTGGAAAGATGACTTAATGAGGAACATTTCATATGTTTTGAAAAAATTCAAATTTAAAACAGAAGGCCGACATAATTGACATGCAATTCGGTGGACTGACATAAAAAAGAAAAATCAACTCACATGAGCACCGAATGGTGTTTTGGCCATATCTTAAGATAGAGATATCCAAATTCTTTGATTCTTAATGTTTTGGAAAGTTTATTCAAATATGCAGATCTTTTATGTTTTGAAGAAATTCAAATTTCAAATGGAATGCTGACAGAATTATCATTCAATTCGGTGGACTGACACAAGGAAGAAAAATCAAGTCACATGAGCATCGAATGGTGTTTTGGCCATATCTTGAGCTACAGATATCCAAATGACTTGATTCTTGATGCGTTGGAAAGCTTATTCAAATGTGCAGATCTTTTATGTTTTACAGATTTTCAAATTTCAAACGGAACATTGACAAAAATGGCAGACAAAATTACGGTTTTTCTGGTGGGCAGAAAATTTGGAGATGGTGTCTTCACTTGATTAAGTTCATCTCATTTGCCTATAAAAGGAGCCATTCTCCCATGCATTCAAGAAGTGCAAGAGAAGTATTTTATCAAGCAAAAAGCAAGAGAAATATCAAGTCTAGAGAGCTTTTATATTATTTATCTACTCTTTGAAGAGAGTTATAATTTTGTTGTAAAAATTATCTTTGTTCTTGTATTGTGGTGAGAGTGAGATATTATTGTAAAGGATAATAGTTATCCTTGAGAGAACTCTTGTTGTGTGTTATCAAGAGTTGAAGGAAGTTTTCTTGGTGAGGTTGTTCATCAAGAAGAACTCTTGGTGTGGTGTTATCAAGAGTTGAAGAAAATTGACTTGGTGAAGTCGTTCATCAAGAAGAACTCTTGGTGTGGTGTTATCAAGAGTTGAGGAAAGTTACCTTGGTGAGGTTGTTCATCAAGAAGAACTCTTGGTGTGGTGTTATCAAGGGTTGAAGGAAGTTGCCTTGGTGAGGTTGTTCATCAAGAAGAACTCTTGGTGTGGTGTTATCAAGAGTTGGAAGAAAAAGTCTTGGTGAGGTTGTTCATCAGGCAAGTTGTAAAGAATTCTACAACTTAGTGGAAAGCCTAGCTTGTGGAGCTAGGAGCCCGTGGACATAGGCAAGGTTTGCCGAACCACGTAAATTGAGTTTGCACTCTCTCTATCCCTTTCCTCTTTATATTTACTTGTACTTGTGATTGTTCTTTATTTCTATTCTCTTGATTGCATTCTATTTTCATCTTCTTCACCTTTATTCTCAAAGAAAGAGTTAAATAATTTTGATCTTTCAAGAAAAATTTTCTAAATCAGTTTTTATAAATAAAAACCCAATTCACCCCCCTCTTGGGTTGCCATACCTGGGTCAACAGAAACTACTTTTTAAAGATTTTTGTTTCCTTCCATTAAGTTTTGTCTAGAATTTCCAGATTAACACGTCTTAAAATTCAGAACAGTTATTCTATAAGTCAAAAAATTTCAAAAATTTATAGCAACATATATATCATCTTAGAAATATAGCATATAAAATTTGAGAAATTTTTAACTCTTCTAGCATGTGAAAAAATAATTTCATCATTTGTAGAATATAGAATTTGCAGTGTTTTCTAGATTTTCAATAGAGAGTTCAAAAATTCGTAATAAATTGAAATAACAATTTTTTGTTGTGAAATAAAATTCCACAGGTTCATGTTTTTGTCTAGAATAACATATTGAAAATAGAGAACAAAATTTGATCTGTAATGTTCTAAATAAATTAGGAAATACTAAACTGTTTCTTAAAACCTATGTAGAAACCCTAGAGTAAATATAAGCTATAGTAATTCCTAGTATATAATCTTTAAATCAAACTAAAGATAACATGAACTTACCTTCAAATTCTCTGAGTTTCAATGATTCCACCAAGCCTTCTTGCTAGGATTGGCAAAATGAGCCGGTCGAGGCCAAGGACCCAGAAAATCTGGATTTCCGAGATCAGAAAATTATCCGAAAAATCGAGAAAATTGACAGGGGCCAGGGTGCAATTTTTCTGTCCTGCTGGGCCTGGGGTGAGGTAGAGGTGCCGGGGTCGAGGACCTAGAATTGAACCCGAAATATGCAATTAAAATTAGAAATTACATCAAATTAATCTGTTAATTTTCAATTCTTAAATATAACATCTTAATCCCGTAAGCTATTTTATGAAGATACTCATAAAAGCCTAACAACTTAGGCCCAGCCCAGCCCACCAAAATTGGTAATTTGTATACCTAATTTCTAAATTGTAAATCCCTAATTTCCTGTAGCCTTCTCATTGCTTTCGTTTCATCCTCCTCCACCGTCACTAACTGCTGAATTATTACGGATCTTTGGAATTGTAGCCTTCTCTTTGCTGTTGCTTGCTTTTATTTTTCCCTTGGCTTGCTCTCAACTCTCATTCTTGTAGTCTTACTGCTGGCAGCTCGTTGCCCGGTAAGTTTCATTGCTCTTCTTCTCCTTATGTGCATAGTGTATGGTGGAGATTTTAAGATTGTATTTAATTATGTTCTATGATTAATAACATTCTTCTACAAACTTTTGTCCCATATTTTTAAAATAAAAATAGTCTAGTCAATTTTAAATAAAATTATACCCCAGTACTTCTAAAATATTTGGAGTTTTATACGGTACATAATAATATCTCTTCTAAATCTTAAAGGAGATCACATAAGTTATTTTATTATTATTACTATATATATATAATTCTCATGCAGAGACTCCATCCCACTACACAACCAAATAAAAATAGAAAGTCTCCTTGACTCACTTTTCTGGTCTTATTGGTTTTATAGGAAGAAAGTAGGAAAGGGCCAAGCAGTTTCCTTTTTATTTCTTTATCACAAAAAATTTAGCCTTTTACTACAAAATATTGAATACATTTTTCAGTTGTATATTAATCAACGTAGAAGATTTAGGAAATTAATATCGATGTTAGAAAATTACTGATTAAATCATCGTAAAGGGATATCACTTTTTGTTTGAAAAAATAAATTATGAACTGCTTATAACTTTGACTACATGCTTATTAATTATTCCATCCTTTTGCATTTGATATACAACCAGGTGAGGGAGCTGAATGATCGGGGCAGGATGAAATTTTTGTGGGGTTGGATTTATGGCCAATAAATGCTGGGGTTGGGTTTATGTCTAATGTTAGGAGATTGAACACTCCTACCGCAGCTCAAATAAAAGACAAGAAACAAATTGTTATGTTAGAAATAACAATTTGGGTGGCACTGCCCTCCACAATAAATAAAATAGACAACTTGGGCGGCTCAGCCTTCCACAATAAATAAACTAAAGGCAATAAAGAAAATAAAGGCACAAATATTTAACGTGGTAAAACCCTCAATTTGAGAGAAACCTCCACGGGACAAGACCGAAAATATTTCACTATGAAGAAAAATATTACAATCTCTCTCACAATTAGAATGGAGGAGATTACAAGGAAGAAAGAAGAGAAAAGCTTAATACATAAGCTTGGTACAAGTGTAAGGGGAGGAGGAGGCTTTATTATATAGCCTCGCCTCCCCACTTTGATTTTGAATCCCACCGATGTGGGATTGTGTGAAGGTAGTGTGAAAGGCAAAATGCCTTCACACCTTACACTTCACATTCTCCCACTTGAAGGCATTTTTCCTTTCAGTCTTGTCTCTATACATGCTGCTCACATCTCTAACAGGCCACAAGACGTTCTACACCAGATGAACTTGTCAGCATTGATTGGTTTGGTTAATGCATCTGCTATGTTGTCCGTCGTGTGGATTTTCTGCATATCCACTATTCCATCTTCCACTACTTCTCGTACATAATGATATTGAACTCCTATGTGCTTCGTTCTTGAATGAAAGGCTGGATTCCTTACGATATGCAAGGCACTCTGACTGTCACAAAACAAAGAAATCTTCTCTTGTTTGTGCCCGAGTTCCTCCAATAACCTTTTGATCCAAACAGCTTCCTTGCAAGCTTGTGTAGCTGCCATATACTCTGCTTCTGTTGTAGATAGAGCCACAACAGTTTGAAGTTTAGATACCCAGCTCACAGCACCTCCTGCAAGTGTAAACACATAGCCTGTAGTGGACTTCCTTTTGTCAATATCTCCTGCAAAATCTGAATCAACATAGCCATTGACAATGAACTCTGATCCCCCATAGCATAGTGCAGCATCAGAGGTTCCTTTGATGTATCTAAGGATCCTCTTAACAGAATTCCAATGCTCTCTCCCTGGATTAGCCATGAATCTACTGACCGCTCCCACTGCTTGTGCAATGTCTGGTCTTGTACAAATCATAGCATACATTAGGCTCCCTACTGCTGATGCATACGGTACTCGAGACATTTCCATCCTCTCCGCTTCATTGCTAGGACTCATACTTGAGGATAATTTATGATTAACAGGAAATGGGGTAGAAATTGGCTTACAATCTTGCATGTTGAAGCGACGCAAGATTTTCTTCAAGTAGTTCTTTTGAGATAGCCAAATCTTCCTGTTTTTTCTGTCTCGGTGAATTTGCATCCCTAGAATCTTGTTTGCCGGTCCTAAATCCTTCATTTCAAAACCCCTAGCCAATTGTGCCTTTAATTCTTGGACCTGATCTTTGTTGGTGCCTGTTACCAACATATCGTCCACGTACAACAGCAAAATGATAAAGTCTTCCTCAAACCTCTTGTAATAAGTACAATGATCTGAACTGAGTCTGTTGTACCCAAGGCTGATGATGAATGAATCAAATCTCTTGTACCAACACCTTGGCGCCTGTTTTAAGCCGTACAGAGATTTGGTCAACCTGCAAACCAAGTTCTCTTTTCCTTCTTTAACAAAACCTTCCGGTTGGAGCATATAAATTTCTTCTTCAAGTTCTCCATGAAGAAATGCAGTTTTTACATCTAACTGCTCTAAGTGTAAGTCAAAAGTAGCACACATAGCCAAGACTGCTCGAATTGTTGTAAGTCTTACCACAGGAGAGAATATCTCATTGAAATCAACTCCTTCTTTCTGAGCATATCCTTTGACCACCAGTCTAGCACGATACCGCTCCACTTGATCATTCCCATCACGTTTGATCTTGTAGACCCATTTGTTTCCGATGGCTTTTCTTCCATGTGGTAGTGGCACAAGATCCCATGTCTTGTTTTTGTCTAAAGCTTCCATCTCTTCATGCATTGCTGTCATCCATAGAGATGCATCAGAACTTTTTATAGCCTCCTGAAAGGTTGAAGGCTCCCCATCTTCTGTTAGGAGACAGTATGCAACATTGCTTGCCATCACATATTCTGAGTGCCAAGAAGGTTCCCTTCTTTCTCGAGTTGATCGACGGACTTCAGGTGCTTCAGACTCAACTGGTTCTTGATCATCGTGTTCTGGTATTGCTTCAGAAGAAACTGTTTCTTCCTGTATTGATACAGTCTCAACATTTTTCTTCGTGCTATCATTTTCTTCACATTTAAACATGTCTTCTATAAAGACAACATCCCTGCTGATGACAATCTTATGGGCAGTAGGATCCCATAAGCGATACCCCTTTACTCCATCAGCATATCCCAAGAAGATACATTTCCTGGATTTTGGATCCAGCTTCGTTCTTTCTTGGTCATGATACATCACATAAGCAGGACATCCGAAAATATGAAGGGAGGAATAATCAGTTGGCTTACCAGTCCACATCTCCATAGGTGTCTTCATCTCAATTGCTGTTGATGGAGACCTATTTATCAAGTAACAGGCTGTAGTGGCTGCTTCTGCCCAAAATGTCTTGGGTAGACCCGCAGTCCTTAGTAATGCTCTCATTTTTTCTGCGAGAGTTCTATTCGTCCGCTCTGCCACTCCATTTTGTTGTGGTGTGTAAGCAACTGTCTTCTGCCGTTTCACACCTTCTTTACTACAAAATGTGTCAAACTCCTTGTTGCAGAATTCTCTCCCATTATCTGTCCTCAAACACTTGATCCTTTTTCCGGATTCAAGTTCCACTTGTGCTTTGAAGGCTTTGAATACAGGAAATACATCTGACTTTTTCTTGATGACATATACCCAACATCTCCTAGAATAATCATCCACAAACAATAAAAAATAGTTTGCTCCTCCTAGGGACGTAACCGGTGATTCCCAAACATCAGAATGAATCAAGTCTAGAATGTTTTTACTCCTAGCAATAGATCTGCTAAAACTCAGTCTACTCTGCTTGCTAATAACACAATGCTCACAGAATGGTAAACTTACAGTTTTGATTCCAGGAAGTAGTTTTCGATTAGAGAGAATCTTCAAACCCTTTTCGGACATATGGCCAAGTCTTTGATGCCATATCATAGACAATTCTTCTCCAGAACTAGCAACCGCTATTTCTGCCTCCTGAACCGTTTCTCCATGGAGCATGTATAGGTTAGCAGCAATCTTTTCTGCCTTCATCACCACAAGTGCGCCTCTGACAACCTTCATGATCCCATTTTTCGTATGGAACTCACATCCGAGGTCATCCAACTGTCCCATCGATAGCAAATTTTTCTTCAAGCCAGTCACATGTCGTACATCTTGGATAGTGCGAATCGTACCATCAAACATTTTTACTTTGATGGTTCCAATACCAGCGATTTTTAAGGCATGATCATCACCCATGTACATAGACCCTTCTGAGATAGGTTTATATTGATAGAACCAATCTCTTCTAGAAGTCATATGCCATGTTGCTGCTGAATCAATTAACCATATATCAGCAAACCTTTTTCTGCCTTCCACAACTGTTGTTGCCTCGCTGCACAAGATTTCGCCATTCCCTGAAGTACTTGCTACACAACCCTGAGATCCTGACGACTCTGATTCTTTTCCTTTGCTGTTTCCCTCTCCATTCTTCTTAAGATGCCAACACTCGTTTTTCACGTGCCCTTGCTTTCCACAATGGTAGCATTTAATAAACTTCCTTCCTTTAGACTTTCCCCTGTTCTGATTGTGACTCCCACTGGAACCACGTTCCCTTGATCGCCTCTGTTGGCGGATAAAGCCTCTGCATGTTGAGAAGCATTATTCTGTCTTCCTTGTTTTTACGTCTGCTTTCTTCTTCTAAGACAGCAGCCGCAACATCATTAAAGACTAGAGATGACTTCATTGAACCATTTGCCAAGTTGAGGATGAGATTATCATATGAATCAGGTAGACTCTGAAGTAGAAGCTCAGCACGTTCCTTCTCTTCTATGTTATGCTCCATGGTTGAGAGTTGAGAGAATAACGTCTTCAAAGTGTTGATATGTTCAGTCACCGGAGTGGTTTCTGACATACGAAGAGTGTACAGCTTCCTTTTCAAGAAAATTTTGTTGTGTAGAGATTTGGCTTCATACAAGCTTGTCAAAGTATCCCAAATCTCCTTTGCAGAGTTTAATTCTTGAATACTTGACAGCACTTCATCTGCAACTGCTAGATGTAGACTTGCCATCGCATCACCATCTATCTTCTCCCATTTATTTTCATCTTGCATATTTTCCGGTCTTCCATCAATTGCTTCAAGACAATTTTCTTTTCTCAAGATAGCCTTTATTTTAATTTTCCATAGCCCAAAGTTGTTTCCATCGAACTTCTCTATCTTGAATTTGGCTGCCATTTGTCTTGCAGTGAACAGTACCGTATATGTGAACAGTACCTTTGAATAGTATCGTATACGTGAACAGTAATAGTATCCGTATACGTACACCACTGCTAAACAGTAACCAAGAATAGTAGTAAGTGCCGGTACGATTTAATATACACCAGGAAAGCTTCCAGGAAACACTGGAGGGGTCACAAGCGGTCCCACTTAAAATCCAGTCTCCTTAGACTCTTATCGTCTTTTTGACAAAGCTTTCCTAGACATGTATATAACCATACAAGTAACCACTCACTGTCCTAACCCTTGGCTCTGCCTTCGCAACCTTGCTCTGATACCACTGTTAGGAGATTGAACACTCCTACCGCAGCTCAAATAAAAGACAAGAAACAAATTGTTATGTTAGAAATAACAATTTGGGTGGCACTGCCCTCCACAATAAATAAAATAGACAACTTGGGCGGCTTAGCCTTCCACAATAAATAAACTAAAGGCAATAAAGAAAATAAAGGCACAAATATTTAACGTGGTAAAACCCTCAATTTGAGAGAAACCTCCACGGGACAAGACCGAAAATATTTCACTATGAAGAAAAATATTACAATCTCTCTCACAATTAAAATGGAGGAGATTACAAGAGAGGAAGAAGAGAAAAGCTTAATACATAAGCTTGGTACAAGTGTAAGGGGAGGAGGAGGCTTTATTATATAGCCTCGCCTCCCCACTTTGATTTTGAATCCCACCGATGTGGGATTGTGTGAAGGTAGTGTGAAAGGCAAAATGCCTTCACACCTTACACTTCACATCTAATAAAACATCATGTAATGAAATAATAAAAATAATGTTACTAACGTTAATAATATATAAAAATATAATAATTGTATTAAAATTATATCAACTAATTTTGTCATCTGTTAAACAAAACTCTGATCTTGTTTTATATTTTTTTCATTGATTTTGGGCTAAATTCTTTTGTAATTCCTCCTTAACATATACAACTAAAATAGAAGAGAGATTTTTTTTTTTCATTTTCTTGTAAAACTTAGTTTTGACTATATGCATAATTGAAAATATTACATTAGAAACTAAAACAGTGGGAATCAACTTTCCTATTTGTTTAATATAGATGATACTAATTACTTCTCCAATAAAAATTATATAAAAATATTCTTTTAATAGAAAAATAATATTTTTACTATAAATTTTTATTTAAAGAATATTTAATTAAATGAAATAAAAATAAAAAATTTTTGATCCATCAATTTAATATATCAATTATATTCTTATATGAATTTGGTTATATGAAAGATTTTTGTAAGATTGAAATAGTAAAATCTAATACATGTTATTTATATAATATTTAATAATATTAACTAAACCTCGCGATGGATGAGATGCTATTTATATTAACATTTATATCATATAATATTAATATTATATTTATTTATTTTTTCACCATTCATAACATCTTTTAGTATTGTATTTAGGTTAATAGTATTATTTGTTTAGACCGAGAAGCTAGGAAAGAGCCAAAGGGGCTTAATTTCCTTTCTCTTTCTTCATCATATGTTTAATTTTTAATTCTAATAATTATAAATTATTAAATACATATTACAGTGGTCCTGTAATCTGAGGTATGGAAAATTAAATGGACCTACATGTCAGAAATCCTCGTGAAGGAAAAGCAGCTGTGAAAAAATGTTATGAATTGCTTTCAACTTTGACGACATTCTTATCAAGGAAATAATTCCATCCATTCATGTTTCATACAAAACAGAATATAAAAAGAAGAGGCAACTGATCTATCAAAACAAGGGTAAGATCCAGACTTAGAGCAGAGAAAGCAGGGCAAAGCTAGTTATCTACACACTTTTCCTGTGTTTTTTGGTCAGTTAATTGTTGTGACAATTTTGATTTATTTATTTTTTTAATCTTGGTAGATGATTGTTTATTTAAGTTTGGTTTGGAATGCATTCGGTAGTGGCGTCTGACTGGCTGTGATGCTTGTGTAATCAGTAGTGTGGTGTTATTGTCTTTAATGAATTTGCAGTTTTCTTCAATTTGTTCCAGCGAAGGAGAATTCTGCAGTTTTGACTTCCCTTTTTTTTTTCAAATGTAATTTGTAAAGAATTAGGAATATAGCAAATTGTGATCAGGAATGATTACTAGAATTGATTTCGGAGGAATCATGTTCTTAGTTTTGCGCAAGAACATTTTGTCTTAATAAAATGTTTATATATATATATATATATATATATATATATATATATATATATATGAAATATTTATATCATTACATTTATGTTTTACTTTTAATTATTTAAGGGTATAATTGAAATTTCCTCTGTCAACGTTAACCCGACCCAAATTTTGGGGGTCAATGTTTGTATTCGATTCAGTGAGATGTTGGATTCAGCGGTAGACAACGAAATAAGCCGAAAAAGATCCAAAGAGTCAATTATATATTTATCTTTGCAAGCTTTTCTTGTCCACCTACCTTACAGCTTTCGAGTAAGGAGCTAGGAAAGATCCAAAGAGAGGAGCCCTTTCTTTCTCGCATACTCAACTTTATAATATAATATTTATGAAATTAAACAGATTTTACATTTGTCTGCAAATTTAAGGTGGAAGGTTTAGTTCACTTCCGTATTACCAAGACTTATATTAATTATTTGTCTTGCTTCATTATTACAGACATTTAGTGGCACTGATACAGAAAATCATGGGCATGGCTTTGCTGATTTATGACCGGGATTGGAATTCAAGGTGCTGCTTTCCACAAAGTTAATTGCTTAAGCTTATTTCAGTTTAGATTTTAATTAAGATTGTATTTAAAAATTGTTTTCTACGATTAATAAGATCCTCTTTAAAAAATAAATTATCACCTACTAATATTAAAATGAAAATTTTCTATTGAGTTAATTCTGAATGGAATAAGTACCTTTAATAATTCTAAAGTCTCTTAAGTCCTTTTAACCTGTTATAGTGATTCTAAATCGTACGGGTAATCATAGAATTCGATATATTAAAAACTTTTGATGCAAAAAATGCCATTCACAAGACAATAAAATAAGGAATATATATATACTTGACTGGCTTTCCTAGTTTTTTGTCTTTGGAGGAAGAAGCTGGGAAAGAGCAATGCACAGTAGTTTCCTTTCTCTTTCTTCATCATAAATAATTTAACTTTGACTACATGCTGATTAATTAGCTTCAAAGAAATTATTCAATCCATTCACGTTTCATATACAAACAGGTGAGGGAACTGATTGATCAGAGCAAAGGGTAACCCAAGAGCAGAAAAAGCAGGGCAAAGTTGGTGATCGGTTTCAATAATGTCTTTGAAGAGCGGTGATGGGGCTTCTTCTTCACCACGTCGATCGTGGAAATACGATGTTTTTGTCAGTTTTAGAGGAGAAGACACCCGCAAGAACTTCACTGATCATCTCTGCACTGCTTTGAAACAAAAAGGGATCGACTTCTTCAGAGATGATGAAAAATTTGAGAGAGGCAAACCCATTTCTCCAGCGCTTCTAAAAGCAATAGAGGCATCAAGGTTTTCCATAGTTGTCTTCTCAAGAAACTATGCTACTTCCTCCTGGTGCTTGGACTAGCTTCTGAAGATCGTTGAATGCATGAAAGAGATTGACCAAACTGTTGTGCCGATTTTCTATGATGTGGAACCAACTGACCTGCGTAAACAGACTGGGATCTTTGGGAAGGCCTTCGATGAACATAAAAATGCTTTTGGAGCTGAGAAATTGAAGAAATGGAGAGCAGCTTGGACAGAAGTGGCTAATCTTTCTGGTTGGGATTTACAGGATCGGTATGCTCTCTTTCTTGCTTTGTTAAACTGGCTAATTCAGGATTTACTCTTATTATTATTATTATTATTTGTGGTGGGAGGTGGGGTGGGTGCCGCGCGGAGCGGCCCGGGGTGGTTGTTTGGTTGGGGGGGGGGCGCGGGGGGGGGGGGGGGGGGGGGGGGGGGGGGGGGGGGGGGCGCGAGGCGGGGCGCGCAAGGGGACAGATTATACCCTACTCAACAAAAGATTTTCATATGTAAAAATATATCTTCACTCGCACTGATAATATTGTTGTCTCAATGTTAAGAGAAAAATATATATATACATTTCGATATGGGTGAAAGTCTTTTTTAATTTTTTTGATCAATTAATATAAAATTTGTAGACGAAACAAACTGTCAACATATTGAATCAATTCGTACCGCTTCTTTATTTAACTTAAATATGTAAAAGTATTTATGTAAAAAGAAATCTGCCATCTTAATTTGGTCAAGTTAATAAATTTTCATTCCAGTGTTAATAATGACGTGTGCTCCGTATTCTTCTGGATGTAGAGACCTGCGAAACTCGGTGGGCTTTCAAGAGAAGATACCTAGAACTAGAAATCATTAAAAATTAAGTTTGGAAACTTGTGAATTCAGATTTAATTTTATTAGAATATGAAATATAAGTTAATAAAAGATCTTTATGTTTTTATATTCTTTGCAGGCATGAAGCAGCATTTATACATAAAATTGTGGAAGATATATGGACTAGGTTGAACTATTCATTAATCTCCATTGTTACTAAGGACTTGGTTGGAATAGATTCTCATTTGGAGAAAATGATTACTTATTTAGATATGGGCTCGGATGATGTTCGTATTATAGGGATTTGCAGGATGGGCCGCATAGGGAAAACAACTATTGCCAAGGTCATCTATACTATGTTTTCCCATCAATTTGAAGGTAGTGGCTTTCTCTCAAATGTTAAAGAGTCTCATGAAAAATGTGGTTTAGACTCTTTACAAGAGAAGCTTCTTTCACAAACCTTAAAAGTAAAGGATATGAATATAGTGGGTGTTCCTGGAGGAATCTATAAGTGGCTGCATAATAGAAGGGTCTTTATTGTTCTTGATGATGTAGATAAATTGGAGCAACTAAAAGTACTTGTAGGCGATCGTGAATGGTTTGGTCTAGGAAGTAGAATACTGATAACAACTAGAAATGAACAGTTGCTAAAGGCCCATTGTGTGGATATAATATACAAGACCTTGATTTTAAATGATGAGAAACCTCTTCAACTTTTTAGTTTGAATGCCTTTAAGCAAAACCATCCTGTCGAAGATTATATGGAGTTGTCAAAGGAAATTTTAAGCTATGCCAACGGCCTTTCACTAGCTCTAGTAGTTTTGGGCTCTTATCTATATAGAAGAAGTGTAAAGGAGTGGAGAAGTGCACTCAAAAGGCTTAAAAAAACCCCCAAAGAGGAAATTATTGAGGTACTCAAAATAAGTTATGATACTCTGGAGGAAGAAGATCAAAAGATTTTCTTAGATATTTCATGTTTCTTTAATTTGAAGAAAGTAAACCGAGTGATTGAAATATTAGATGCTTGTGATATTTGCATAGAAATTGGGCTTAAAAATTTGATTGATAAATCTCTTGTATCAATTGAGGATAATCATTTACAAGTCCACAGTTTGCTACAATTAATGGCTCAGACAATTGTTTACCAAAAATCACCAGAAGAACTTGGCAAACGTAGTAGGTTATGGTTTTATGATGATATCTGTCATGTGCTTGCAAACAAGAAGGTAAGTGACCAAAAAATATTAGTTAGTGAGGTGAAATGCTTTTATGAATTAGTAAGTATTTACTTTTTGTTTTACCTATCTTATCCTTGTTCCTTATTACTGTATAGGGAACCGAGGTAGTCGAAGTCATATACTTAAGCTCATCTGAATCGAGAGAGATGTTTGTGGAAGCTGATGCATTTTTAGGGATGCATAGGTTGAGACTGCTTAAAATCCATAACGTGCATCTTCCTGGACGGCTTGATTGTCTTCGCAATGAATTACGACTTCTCAAATGGTATAGATACCCATTAAAATCATTGCCATCAACTTTCAAAGCAGAGAATCTTGTGGAACTTCATATGTCTCATAGTGGCATTGAATTACTTTGGAAGGAAAGAGTGGTATGATTATAGTTTCCTACCAATCTTTATTTCTTTATTTGAATATGTTTTCTCCATGTACAATCTCTTTCTCATCTTTATTAAAGCTTGTATGTAACAGCATCTTGATAAGTTGAAAGTCATCAGATTGAGTTACTCAAGAAAGCTGATATAAATCGCAGATTTCAAAGGATTTCCAAACCTTGAGATGCTTATTCTTAAAGGTTGTACAAGATTATATGAGGTTCATCCTTCTATTGGTGACCTTGAAAGGCTTAGTTTATTGAACCTTGAGGACTGTGAAAATCTAAGGAGTCTTCCCAGAATAGTCTCTGGATGGAGATCCCTTAAAGTTCTTTTGCTACTCGGCTGCTCTCAAATAGACAAATTGCCAGAGAACTTGGGGGATTGTGAAAATTTGGAGGAGCTTGATGCTAGTAAAACTGCTATAACGGAGGCACCTTCATCTGTTTTGACTTTAAAGAACCTCAAAAAGCTTTCGTTTCGTAGATGCAAAGGAAAAACTCTCAACTATTGGAATTACTTCCAGCCATTGTTAGTAGGTGGGGGCCCAATTTCCATGGGTTTTTCGTTACCTTCCCAAATGGCCGGTTTATTGTCTTTGGCAGAACTTGATTTAAGTTACTGTAATCTCTCTGAAATTCCGAGTGATATGGGCAACTTATCTTCATTAAGGGTGTTGAAACTTAAGGGGAACGAATTTGTTAGCTTACCTTCAAGGTTTAATAAACTTTCGAAGCTTGAGCGCCTATTTTTGGCACATTGCAAAAAGCTTCAAGCTTTGTCAGAGCTTCCCCCAAAAATAGAACTGCTAAACATAGCTAACTGTTCATCACTGAAAACATTGATTGGTCTTCTGGGATTACCTATCTCAAGGCGTCGAATTTTCATTGACAATTGTTTCAGATTGTTGGAAAATCAAAGCGATGAGGATGTGGCACTTTCATTGCTAAAACAACATATTCTCTTCTTAACGAAAATCAGGATTCGAAAGATATTCTCAAATTTCCTTGACTGCTCTGACAAGCAAGAAAGCAACGATCCACACATTGCAAGGATAGCAAAGTTTGTCTTCTCGTGGATGAGTTACCTGCATCTGCCTCTGCCTCAGGTATCTTTTTCTTTCTGTCCCTCTCTCTCAATTAATCTCCAATTCTGGACCTATAGGACTATAATTGAGTTTATATCTTGTACCTTAAGTTTTTACATCGACATTCACATAATAATGTAATGTTGCAGGACCACATGGCTTACCCACCTGACGTTGATAGACTAAATATTGTTCTTCCTGGAAGTTCAATTTCAGATTGGTTCACATTCCAAACCACGAACGATTGGATAACAATTGAGATGCCTCAAAATTGGTGTAGTGATCATACGTTCCTAGGATTGGCTCTATGCTAGTTTCGGAGTCAAAGAGCATGAGGGACTGGAAAAAACAGAGAGACGATTTGCTATCCATTTTTCTTGCCAAAATTTAACGTCGATTCACATGACGTGGGAGGACAGTATAGATGAATTGCCTGTGTCAGATTTTCTATGGCTTTTTTTTTTTTAGAAACAGGCATGGATTCTCGTGATGTTAAGCATAAATTGAGATTTGAGTGTTCGGATTTTGAGTTTAAGAAGTGTGGGATCCGTGCAGTATACTGAAAAGATGTAGAATTCATTCAAACGATGTTCCAAGGCCTAGATGTATCACAGTTGGAGGACATCATCCAACTAAGCCGACCACAAGCAGCGGGGAGCATCATATTTGAGCAAAGCCATGAGATTCATTTCTACACTGATGATGCTGGACATTATTGGAATTAGCTCTGATGTTGATGATGAGACAATAGATGGTGGGAGTGACTCTTCTGATAATAAGGAAATTAAGTGAGGCAAGATACTAGAGAGTCAATTGTTCCCATGATCGAGATCAGGGGAAAAGCATTCAAGAATAAAAGGCATGCTCCTTTTTGTCTTTCTTTTTCTCCTTATTTTAGTTTATTGATTAAGTTAAACTTTGTTATTCCATGAATGTTAAACTAGTCATATCATGGTAATCAACTTATGTTAATCACTTTTTTTCGCCTGAAGTTTATTCTTATTTGAATAACTTAACTGATTCATGCATATTTATCTCAATCATCATACTATTCTTCAATTCTATATAAACATATTTTGGAATCGTTCACTTAGGTGGTATTTGTTTAAATCACTTAACACTTTTTAGATCTAAACACTTTTTAGAACTTAATTTATATCACTTAATAAGATATTTGTTTGCTCTTTTACATACCATTTAGAAAAAATGGTAAGAGTGAATCTTATTTTTAATATGACATTTTTATCCTTATAATAAAAATATAAAATATTTTTATTACATTTGTGCAAGTTCTTAAAATTAAATCAAAATTCTTTTTTCATTCAAATAACTAATGTTTTATTTATTACAATCTTTTAAAAATGAAATATTTATTTTTGTTATGGAAATTAAAATATATGGCTTTAAATATGTGTACAATAAATAGTTTACAAAATTAAATTGAAATATTAATATAGTAATAAATTAATAAGCTTATTTATTTTAAAAACCAATATATTTATATTTTGTTTGATATAAGTCAAGATTATTAATAGTTATATACTTTAACTATTTTTTAATTAATTTATTACATTAAATTTTTATTTATATTAATTTTATTAAGCAATGCATGTAAAACAAGTTAAATTTTAAAATTATATTACTAAATTTTTATTTATATTAATTTTATTAACCAATGCATGTAAAACAAGTCAAATTTTTATTTATATTAATTTTATTAACCAATGCATATTTATTAAATAAATTATATTATTGTAATTATTCTTTTTTTATATTTTATATCATATAGATACATAAGTTAATTTTTAAATTAAAATTACAATTGCAATGTAGTAAGTAATATTTTATTATTTAAATATTTTTTAAAAAACAAAAAATAAAGAATTTGAATAAAAAATAAAATATTTAATATTAATATATTTTTATTTTTAATATGAAATATTTTTAATTAATTATATAACTTTTAGTAATTGAAAATAAAGAGTATTTATGGAATAAAATTATCACAAGAGGATAGTTTAGACATTTCAAATTTTTCAGACACTTGAAAGAAAAAAAGTGATAAATTTTCACTTTTTATTTTCAGACAATTTTATCTCAAAATAAGTGATTAGATGTAAAAACAAACATATAAAAATTCTTTAACCTCTTAAATATGAATGGATTCAAATTTCAGTGGCCTAATCAAATGGGCATAACACTCTAATGGAAGAATAATTTAACCACCGAAGAAACAAACAGACGAAAGAAAGCAAACAAGAGTTTAAACTCCTTTTATTTCACTTATGCACGTCTACGACATTTATACCAAACTCAGAAATCGCTTCCTCTCGAATGATCAAAAATGAATACTTTTCATAACCTGGCTCAATTCGTATTTTACAAGTTACCATGAATGAAGATTGGAATAATTTAACTTGACTAACAGTTCCTCCTGCTACTGCAAAGGTTTTGTTGGCATAGATCTTCAGCCTATAATCCAAGCCCAAATCAACATGATTCAAGTCCAAAGGGCCATCAAATGCTTATTGCTAAATCCATACAACCAAGCTTAATGATGTCATTTTCAATAAGCCTGAAAACAATGCCCTACTTATTAAGTCCAGCCCAACATACCCCATCAATTTTATTAGAAATACCAGATAATTCAAGGAAACTACCTTTTAGTCCTCAACACAATCAAAATCAAATCCCAATTATAGTTGTCCTCTTTTTTTCTTTTTTATCTTGGAGGCAGTGGAACATGGTACATTATGAACATTGCTTCAGGAAGCTAAGATAAACACCAACAAAGAAACTATTGGAGTTGCATACAAGATAGGCAATTGTACTGTAAAAGAATACCACCTAGAACTATTAAATTGGTTGATCGATATGTTAAAATGAGCTCTAAAACATGTTAAAAATTGAAAAATAACGAGGGAAACATGTTACAATTTTAAAAATTTTAGTAGCAAAGGTTGCAATCAATAAAAGAAATTAGCTAGAAACAGTAAAATATGAATAAAACACTTTAATTACTTTTATCATAAGTTAACCAAAATTTTAAACATGTGTATGTCACATATTTGACGTTATTACCAACAATCAACTTTTTATTATCTAAATTAATAAAAATATATCAAATAAATAAATAAATAAATAAATAAAATTATTTATATGATATAGTAATTATATCTCCAGTATGATTTTATCAACTCATATCGTAGAGAGAGTTGGTTATAAATGGATCGTAAACATAATATTATTTTTCATATTTTTTAAATTTTTATCCCTTATGTTTAATTAAAATAAAAAATTATATGTAATTTTAAATGGAATAAAAAATTTATTAATTTTAAAATATTTGAAGTCTTATATAACATAAAGTGTGCGTTTGATGTACGGCATAAAATTATATAATTATCACTATAACAAATTGTATAAAATTATATTATATAAGATTGAGTAAACTTTATATTATTTTTAATTTGTCACTATATTGTATAAATAGTATATAATATTATATTTGATAAAAGATATATTAACCTTTATAATAAATTAAAATATTTTAAATATTTAATAAATTATATATTATTCATTTGTGTGTATGCGAACCACCAAAAAGATAAGCATATGGACCATCAAAATAAAACATAATAATTTTTTATTCAATTTCTCCATATGCGGTGTTAACCCCTGGTGAGATGCCTCATAAAATTTGAGTGATTAAGGTACCTTTTGTGCAGTGTTGCGTGCCCTTTTATGCGATACAGTCCTTTCCAAAGTCAAGTCAAACGCGGGTTAAAGACATGATGCCATGCAATGCTGTGGAATGCGGGGCGTGAAACAAACCCATTGTGATATTTCCTCTAAATCTTAGAGGAGAAGACAGGAATTATTTTATTATAAGTATAGATCTTCTGATGCAAAGATTCCATCCCGCTACACAACCAAATGAGAATAAAAGAATTTCTACTTCAGTCATTAGCCTAGTCTTATTCGGACGAGGAATTCGGTAAGAGCCAAAGAGGCGCAATTTCCTTTCTCTTTCTTTATCATGCATGTATTTAATTATATGAATATAATATTTATAAATTACTAAATACATCTTGCAGTGGTCCATTAATCAGAGATGTGGAAAATCAACGGACCTGCATGTTAGAAATCCTCGCGAAGGGACAGCAATTGAGCAAAAACGCTATGAAATGCTTTTAACTTTGACTATATGCTTATCAAGGAAATTATTCCATCCATTCACATTTCACACAAGACAAAATATAAGAAGGAGAGAGAACTGAGAGATCAAAAAAGAAAAATGATGGATCTGTCAAGCGGTGGGAAAGAAATGTAAGACATGTTCGGTTCGAGAAAAAGAATAATTGATGGAAAAGAAAAATAGAGTTAAATAAAAAATGTACAATTTCGTTGTTTGATTTAACAATGGAATCAGAATAGAAAAAAATTGTTTGTAAGCTAATTTGACATAGGTACCCTTAGCATGAAAATATATAATACTCGTTATTATATACAAATTTTAAATTTAAACTTCTTATATAAACTAATAAAAAAATAAATAATTTTATATTAAATTAGTAATATAATAAATAGGCATTGATATTTATTTTTTTGTTAGAAATAGTCAAAATTTCACTTTTCTAAAAAATAAATAAATAATATATATTCAATTATATATATAATATTCTTAAACTAATATGATTTATTAAAATAAATTATTAAACAATAGATAAATATTTATTAAGATGAAAATTACATGTAGAAAATTATGATTGCCTTGTATTAAAATATTGTTAAAAATTAAGAAAATATAGAAAATATTGTTGGTCGACAACTGTCCAACGCTGTCGGAATTCGATGAACGTTACACATGGATGTCATTGCATGCACCATCAGGATCCTCATCTGACAATCTTCCTTTTAGTCAAAGTTTCATCGCTGATCATGTTGCCGTTTAATCACACATAGTGGTTCTCTTTTCAGGATCTGTTGTTGAACTTCGTTTCCACTGATAAACGGCATGACCCATGCTGATGAAACAACCTTGGATGAATAAAGGATTGGCCAACGGGCATGTCAGTATCAGTGGTGATGTCAGATGCTCGAATCTGCTGACGGTTGTTGGCGACTCTAGCAGGAAACAAGTTTTTCAAATTTTACAATTTTTTAATTTTTGAAAATAATAAATTAATGAATTGTATTTATAATTATATTTTTATTATTTATAAAATAATTTAATCAATTATTTGAATAAGGTCAGTTTTGGACACATAAAAAATATAGAGGGTTAGTTTAGTAATTTAATATATTATTCCTAAGAAAACCAAGTTTTTTTTTCAAAGTTGATATAAACCCAATCATCAAAGTTTTAGGAAATAGGATTGTTGGTGATCCTTTTTTCCTTAAAATTTTAATCAAACCAAATACTGGAAAAATGTTTTTTTTCCCCCTTGAATTAATGCAACCGAACACGATATTAGACACAAATTCAACTTTTGTCTCTCTTAGAGATCATTTATATATATTTTTTATATTGAAACAATTTAGTCAATTATTCATAAATTAAATTGTAAACCAATAAGAATTATTTCATTTTGACATCCAAGCACTGGCTTGATATTTTAAATATTGTCTTGTTAGTATTCTTAATAAAAAAAAAATCGAGGAAGAACAACTAAAAAAAAGTTATGGCCATTAATTCATTATCTTAGGATATTCAAGAAACCTTGTTTTTTGAAAGGTAACAAATAATCGAAAGAGAGTGAGAGGGAGAATTCAAAAAGGGAAATTTACAGAACTGCTTGGGAGGCCTTTTGGAAAATAGCCTCCAACACAAAAAAAATTTCCTACCCGTAGCCTCCAAACATTAAATTTACCATAATACCATTCTTTCATTTGATACAAAATCAAACTCTTCCCGCTCTCCATCATCGCTTTCCTTCTCTTTGGTGTCTTTCTTCTTCTCATTCCCGATGAGCTTATATGAGGGTTTGTTATGACTGGAGGGAGTTCAAGCTCAAATGATTTAGGACAACAACACTGCTAGACCTGTATTCAGCAAAGCAATCTTCCTAAACGTCTGGCTCTAGAGAGTTGTTAAGCGATGACGATGAATAACCTAGAGGCGAATTGGACTTGGTCCAAATGTTGGCATGACCTAGGGATTTCGGTATTATAAATAGGTATGGTTAGTGATGATTGATGATTTTATCGGGATTTTAATGGTGGATTACTGAAGGTTGAAGGTGCAGCTCAACGACTAGATGAATACTCATAAAAAATGTATCGAACCATTGAATTCCATGTACAGTCGTTGATCAAGTGACCTTAAAATAATGGGAGGACATTTGGAGGATATTTCTCGTAAATTTTGGGCCTTGGAGGCTATGTTTTATAAGTCCCCCGAAATGGGGACTACATCTATAAAATTGGCATTCAAAATGGAGAAGCCAAGCTAGAATGGAGAGAAAAAGGAACGAAAGCAATGGGATTTTGTCGTTTTAACCACTTTATTTTGTTTTGGGTACATGAGAATTTGTGCAGAAGTTGTTTGTTTATTTATTTTCGCTTCAAAACAAAGAAAATAAAAAAACTTAAGTATAACAAATATAAAACATGACAATCTGTGTATTTTGTATTCTTGTTTGAAAATTAATGATAGTTAAAAATAAAAAAATATATTTTTTATTTTCAAATATAATAAAATTATTAAAATATAATATTGAATGAACAAAATTATTTATATTAAAATTAAAAAATTATTTGAAATAAAAAATGTAGAAAAGACAATTATATAAGTACAGAGTAGGTCGAAAATAAGAAAAAGTTGTTATTGTTTTTAGAGAAAATGATTCGATAAAAATACTGAAATAAATATGCACTATACATTTTATAAGATTTTTGTTTGAAAATGAAAAAAAAAAAAAGGAAGTGAACAAACTGGGTAACTGCTGTGATCGGAGGTGGTGAATTTGTTTAGGCTAGACGCTGAGACTGTAAGCATTCTGTGGGGCCCCTTTTGTAAAGAGACAATTGCCAATCAGTGCAAAATAAGATTAAAAAAAAATTACAAGAAGATGAATCTTAAAGGGAATTTGCTTCAAATCTATAAATTTATTTAGCCACTAATCGGATCTTTACCGCTCTAAGAATTAAGATGTAAATTTTGAAATCCACACGGCACGTATTATTCTAATTTATCACCGAAGGATCAGGATGGATTCTATCCATATTCCCCTAATATGATTTTCCCCGTAAAATATAATGATCTGATTGATAGTTAATAAAAAATAAGTCCGACAAAGCTAGAAAAGAATTACATGCATGCATGTACAGGTTATATTTTGATGATTTTCCGATCTTGAATTCAACCAAGGGATTATTATTATCAAATTTCCCTTCTAATCTCAGTTCTTCATCGCAAAACCAATTTCCACTGAGTCTCTTCTTACTTCATCATTATGGTGATCATCCTGAGCAATATGGCTTTGCTGATCCATTATATATGGAACTCCATGTTGCTAGTTGTACAAAATTGTTATACTTATTTTTCATTAGATTTTAAGATTGTAGTAATTTTTTTTCAATTAACAATATGACACTTTATCCCTTGTTTCCAAAATAAATAAAAAAAATTATTTTAATTTACGTAAAGGCTCCATCCACTGGATATAAAAATTAATAAAAGAAAAAGCAAAAAGAATCTTTTTTCTTGTCTAACCTTTTTCTTTGGGAGCTTTTTTCTTGTCTGCCTTATCCTTTGGACGAAGAAAAGCGAGGAAATAAGCCAAAGAAACGTCCTTTCGTCTCCTCGTTAATTCTTCATCATCTATTTAACTTTTTTGTTTAAATATATAAATATAATATTAATAAAATTAAAAGTATCGTACAGTTGTCCGCTAATTAGAGGTGGAAGATTTAGGAAATTGACCTCCATAAATATTAGAGAACTTTCAGTCCGTAACTAATTTTGTTACATGCTTATCGTATAGCGAATTCCATCGTACCAAAATAAATAAATAAATTAGGAGGGGAAAATACTGATTCAGAACAAAGGGTTAATTAAGAAGTAGAGAAAGCAAGGACAAAGTTTATGATATGGATAGTTTCGATAATGTCTTAATTTCAAGAGCAACAAAAGGACCTCTTCTTCTTCTTTTGTGCATATTGTATGGTGGAGATTTTAAGGTTGTATTTAATTATATTCTATGATTAAAAACATTCTTCGACAAACCTTTGTCCCATATTTTTAAAATAAAAATAGTCTAGTCAATTTTAAACAAAATTAGACCCCGATACTTCTAAAATATTTGGAGTATTATACGGCACATAATAATATTTCTTCTAAATCTTAGAGGGGATCACATAAGTTTTATTATTATTATTACTATATATATATATATATATATATATATATATATATATATAATATCTGATGCAGAGACTCCATCCCACTACACAACCAAATAAAATTAGAGAGTCTCCTTGGCTCACTTTTCTAGTCTCATTTTTTTATAGGAAGGAGCTAGGAAGAAGGGCCAAGCAGTTTGCTTTTTATTTCTTTATCACGAACAATTTGGCCTTTTACTATAAAATATAGAATACATTTTTCAGTTTTACATTAATCAAAGTGGATGATTTAGAAAATTAATCTCGGTATCAGAAAATTACTAATTAAATAATCGGAATGCGATATCACTTTAAAAAAAAAAAATATTGTGAACTGCTTTTAACTTTGACTACATGCTTATTAATTATTCCATCCTTTCACATTTGATATAGAACCAAGTGAGGGAACTGATTGATCAGGGCAGTATGAAATTTTTGTGGAGTTTGATTTTTGGCCAATAAATGCTGGTGTGTTGGGTTTATGTCTAATAAAACAATAAAAATAATGTTACTAACTCTAATAATATATAAAAATATAATAATTGCATTAAAATTATATAAACTAATTTAGCCATCCATTAAATAAGAATTTAATCTTGTTTTATATTTTTTTCATTGATTTTGTATTAAATTCTTTTATCATTCCTCTTTAACATATACAAAAAAGATAAGAGAGAATTTTTTTTTTTCGTTTTCCTGTAAAACTTAGTTTTGACTATATGCATAATTGAAAATATTACATTAGAAACTAAAACAATGAGAATCAACTTTCCTACTTATTTAACATAGATGATACTAATTATTTCTCCAATAAAAATTATATAAAAATATTCTTTTAATAGAAAAATAATATTTTTACTATAATTTTTTATTTAAAGAATATTTAATTAAATGAAATAAAAATAACAAAATTTTGTGATCCATCAATTTAATATATCAATTATATTCTTATATGAATTTAGTTACATGAAAGATTTCTGTAAGATTGAAATAGTAAAATCTAATACATGTTATTTAGATAATATAATATTCAAAAATTTTAATAATATTAACTAAACCTCGCGATGGATGAGATACTATTTATATTAACATTTATATCATATAATATTAATATTATATTTATTTATTTTTTCACCATTCATAACATCTTTTAGTATTGTATTTAAGTTAATAGTCTTATTTGTTTGGACGGAGAAGCTAGGAAAGAGCCAAAGGGGCTTAATTTCCTTTCTCTTTCTTCATCATATGTTTAATTTTTAATTGTAATAATTATAAATTATTAAATACATATTACAGTGGTCCTGTAATCTGAGATATGGAAAATTTTATGGACCTGCATGTCAGAAATCCTCGTGAAGGAACAGCAGCTGTGAAAAAATGTTATGAATTGCTTTCAACTTCGACGGCATGCTTATCAAGGACATAATTCCATCCATTCACATTTCATACAAAACAAAATATGGAAAGGAGAGGGAACTGATCGATCAAAACAAGGGTAAGATGCAGACTGAGATCAGAGAAAGCAGGGCAAAGCTAGTTATCTACACATATTTCCTGTGTTTTTTTGTCAGTTAATTGTTGTGACACTTTTGATTTCTTATTATTATTTTTTTAATCTTGGTAGATGATTGTTTATTTAAGTTTGGCTTGGAATGCATTCGGTAGTGGTGTCTGACTGGCTGTGATGCTTGTGTAATCAGTTGTGTGGTGTCGTTGTCTTTAATGAATTTGCGGTTTTCTTCAATTTGTTGCAGCGATGGAGAATTCTGCAGTTTTGACTTTCCTTTTTTTTAAAAAAAAAAAATGCAATTTGTAAAGAATTAGGAATATAGCAAATTGTGATTAGGAATGATTACTAGAATTGATTTCGGAGGAATCATGTTCTTAATTTTGCTCAAGAACATTTTGTCTTAATAAAATGTATTTTTTTTTATATATGAAATATTTATATCATTACATTTATTTTTTACTATTAATTATTTAAGGGTAAAATTGAAATTTCCTCCGACCTAAATTTTGTGGGTCAATGTTTGTATTCGATTCGGTGAGATGTTGGATTGAGCGATGGACAACGAAATGAGCCAAAAAAGATCCAAAGAGTCGATTATATATTTATCTTTGAAAGCTTTTCTTGTCTACCTACCTTACAGCTTTAGAGTAAGAAGCTAGGAAAGATCCAAAGAGAGGAGCCCTTTCCCTCTCCTTTCTATATTTATGAACTTAAACAGATTTTACATTTATCCACAAATTAGAGGTGGAAGGTTTAGTTCACTTCCGTATTACCAAGACTTATATTGATTATTTGTCTGCCTTCATCATCATACACATTTAGTGGCACTGGTATACAGAAATCATGGGCATGGCTTTGCTGATTTATGACCGGGATTGGGACTTCGAGCTGCTACTTTCCAAAAGTTAATCGCTTAAGCTTATTTCAATTTAGATTTTAATTAAGATTGTATTTAAAATTTTTTTTTACAATTAATAAAATCCTCTTAAAAAATAAATTATCACTTATTAATATTAAAATGAAAATATTCTATTGAGTTAATTCTGAGTGGAATAAGTACCGTTAATAATTCTAAAGTCTCTCAAGTCTTTTTAACCTGTTACAGTGATTCTAAATCGTAGGGGTAATCATAGAATTCGATATATTAAAAACTTTTGACGCAAAGATTCCATTCACGAGGCAATAAAATAAGAATAAAAAAAAATATCCTTGACTTGCTTTCCTAGTCTTATTTCTTTAGAGGAAGAAGCTGGGAAAGAGCAATGCACAGCAGTTTCGTTTCTCTTTCATCATAAATAATTTAACTGTTAACTTTGACTACATGCTGATTAATTAGATTCAGGGAAATTATTCCATCCATTAACATTTCATATACAAACAGGTGAGGGAACTGATTGATCAGAGCAAAGGGTAACCCAAGAGCAGAAAAAGCAGGACCAAGTTGGTGATCAGTTTCAATAATGTCTTTGAAGAGCAATGACGGGGCTTCTTCTTCATCACGTCGATCGTGGAAATACGACGTTTTTGTCAGTTTTAGAGGAGAAGATACCCGCAGGAACTTCACTGATCATCTCTGCGCTGCTTTGAAACAAAAAGCGATCCAGTTCTTCAGAGATGATGAAAAACTTGAGAGAGGCAAACCCATCTCTCCAGAGCTTCTAAAAGCAATAGAGGCATCAAGGTTTTCCATAGTTGTCTTCTCAAGAAACTATGCCACTTCCTCCTGGTGCTTGGACGAGCTTCTGAAGATCGTTGAATGCATGAAAGAGATTGACCAAACTGTCGTGCCGATTTTCTATGATGTGAAACCAACTGACGTGCGTAACCAGATTGGGATCTTTGGGAAGGCCTTCGATGAACATGACAATGCTTTTGGAGCTAAGAAATTGAAGAAATGGAGAGCAGCTTTGACAGAAGTGGCTAATCTCTCTGGTTGGGATTTGAAGGATGGGTATGTCATCTTTCTTGCTTTACTAAATTGGTTAATTAAGGATTTAATTACTAGACAGATTATTAAACAATCTTATGCAAAAAAAATATATACATTTCCACATGGTGAATTTATTTATTTATTTATTATTAGTTAATGTAAAACCTCAAGATAAAACAAACTGTCGAAACATTAAATCAATTTGTACCATTTCTTTATTTTACGTAAGTACATGAAAATGTCTATGCAAAAAATAACTGCAACCTCTAGATTTGTCAAGTTAATAAATTTTCATTCCAGTTTTAACAATATAATTTTACAGCTTGTTATATGCGTGTCACAGCTTAAAAAAAAAAAATAGTTGATCAAACTAAATAAAAAAAATACGTGTCACATCAACAAAATGAGGTGGTGAGCCAATCCCACCTAGGTATTTCTCATAAAAGAATATATTTTCTTTAATGATTCAGTAGTACGTTATCTGATAAACAAGGATAATAAATCGAAGGGTGAACAAATAGGCAAAAATAAAAATACTAAAGATAAAATTGTAATTACCTTATTTTTATTATTTTTTTAGGCCTTTGCCCTTAGCTAATATCAATTATTGAGAGAGATATATAGTTTAGAGAATTTTCGTATATATATGCTTGCATGCAAGGAGATTATTAAAGAACATGCAAAATAAGTGCAAATTATATATATATATATATACACACACACACACACACACACACACACATATATACATATATATTTCTTGTTCTGTACTTTATAAAACTTATGGATCTAGATTCGATATTATTAGAATATGTAATATAAGTTAAATGGACTCATCTTTTTGTAATTGCAGGCACGAAGCAGCATTTATACAAAAAATTGTGGGAGACATATGGACTCAATTGAACCATTCATTGATCTCCATCGTCACTAGGGGCTTGGTTGGAATAGATTCTCCTTTGAAGCAAATGATTTCAAATTTAGATATGGGCGTGTATGATGTTCGTGTAATAGGTATTTGTGGGATGGGCGGCATAGGGAAAACAACCATTGCCAAGATCATTTATGACATGTTTTCCCATGAATTTGAAAGTAGAGGCTTTCTTTCAAACATTAGAGAGTCTCATCAAAAATCTGGTTTAGATGCTTTACAGGAGAGACTTCTTTCACAAACCTTAAAAGTAAAAGATGTGGACATAGTTGGTGTTCATGGAGGAATTTATAAGTGGTTGCATAATAAGAGGGTCTTTGTCGTTCTTGATGATGTAGATAAATTGGAGCAGCTAGAAACCCTTGCTGGTGGTCGTGAATGGTTTGGTCCAGGAAGTAGAATTGTCATAACAACCAGAGATGAATAATTACTAAAGGCCCTTAGTGTGGATAAAATACACAAGCCCCAGATTTTAAACATTGAGCAGGCTCTTCAACTTTTTAGTTTGAATGCCTTTAAGCGAAACCATCCTGTTGAAGATTATGTGGAGTTGTCTAAAGACATTGTACACTATGCTAATGGCCTTCCATTAGCTCTAAAAGTCTTAGGCTCTTATCTATGTGGCAGAAGCATAAATAAGTGGAAAAGTGCACTCAAGAGCCTTAGAGAAACTCCTAAAAGGGAAATTATTGATGTGCTAAAAATAAGTTATGATGCTTTGGAGGAAGCAAAGAAGAAGATTTTCTTAGATATTTCATGTCTGTTTAATTGGAAAAAAATAAACAAAGTGATTCAAATACTAGATGCTTGTGAATTTTACTCAAAAATTGCACTTGGAGTCTTGATTGACAAATCTTTGGTATCAATTAAAGAAACAAACAAAAATGAATTTTTAAATGTCCATAGTTTGCTTCAACAAATGGCTCAGAGGATTGTTTACCAAGAATCCCCCAAAGAACCTGGCAGATGCAGTAGGTTATGGCTCTATGATGATATTTATCATGTACTTAAAAAGAAGACGGTAAATGACCTCAAACATTATATATATTGGTTATCTCTAATTTTTGTACTATTAGTATGAAATTTCTCTAGATTTGACTTATCTTCATTTGTCATTAAAATATAGGGAACGGAGGCAGTTGAAGTCATATACTTGAGTTCATCCCAATCAAAAGAGATGTTTGTAGATACTGATGCATTCGTGGGGATCAAAAATCTGAGACTGCTTAAGATCCATGATGTGCAGCTTCCGAAAGGCCTTCATTTTCTTCCTGACGAATTGCGGTTCCTCAAGTGGCATGGATACCCTCTAAAATCATTGCCATCAACTTTCAGACCAGAGAAACTTGTTGAACTTGATATGTCTCATAGTGGCATTGTACTACTTTGGAAGCAAAGAGTGGTACTATATTATTTTCCTAAAAATCTCTTATTTCTTTGAATATGTTTCTCTATTTACCTTCTTTTCCTTCATGTTTATGTATGTTTCTGGCAGCATTTTGCTAAGTTGAAAGTTATCAAATTGAGTCACTTAAGAACGCTGACAAGAATCCAAGATTTCAGAGGATTTCCAAACCTTGAGACGCTTATTCTTGAAGGTTGTACAAGCTTATATGAGGTTCATCCTTCTATTGGCGACCTCCAAAGGCTTAGTCTATTAAACCTTAAAGACTGTGAAAACCTACAGGGTCTTCCAAGAATAGTCTCTGGATGGAGATCTCTTAAAGTTCTTTTGCTACTTGGTTGCTCCCAAATTGACAAATTGCCAGAGAACCTGGGGGATTGTGAAAATTTGGAGGAGCTTGATGCTGGTAAAACTTCGATAATAGAAGCGCCTTCATCCATTTTTAATTTGAAGAACCTCAAAAGGCTTTCATTTCGTCGATGCAAGGGAAAAACTCTCAAGCATCGAAATTGGTTACAGCCCTTGTTAGTAGGTGGAGGCCCAATTTCCATGGGTTTTTCATTACCTTCCCAAGTGGCAGGCTTATTTTCTTTGACAGAACTTGATTTAAGTTACTGTAATCTCTCTGAAATTCCGAGAGATATTGGTAACTTATCTACATTAAGCAACTTAAATCTTAGGGGGAACGAATTTGTTAGCTTACCTGCAACCTTCAATCAACTCTCTAAGCTTAAGTTTCTATATTTGAATGATTGCAAGAAGCTTCAAACTTTGTTGCAGCTCCCGTCAAGTATAAAATGGCTAAAAGCAGCTAATTGTTCGTCATTGAAAACATTGATAAGTCCTCTGGGATTACCAATCTCAAAGTGTCGAAATTTCTCCATTGAAAATTGTTTCAGATTGTTGGAGAATCAAGGCGATGAGGACGTGGCACTGTCATTGCTGAAACAATATCTTCTCTCTTTAACAAAAATAAGGATTCGAGAGATATTCTCAAATTTCCTTGACTGCTTTGGGAAGCAGGAAAGCAACTATCCACACACTGCAAGGCTAGCAAAGTTTGTCCACTCGTGGATGATTTACCAACCTCTGCCTCAGGTATCTCTCTTTTTTGGTTCCTCTCTTTTAATTAATTTCCAATTCTGGACCTATAGGACTCGAATTGAGTTTATATCTTATAGCTTAAGTTTTTACATCAATATTCACATGATAATTTAATGTTACAGGAAGCGTCCGCTTCCTCACATGGTTTGCCAAGTGTACAAATTGTTCTTCCTGGAAGTTCAATTTCAGATTGGTTCACATTCCAAACTACGAACCATTGGATAAAAATTGAGTTGCCTCCAAATTGGTGTAGTGATCATATGTTCCTGGGATTGGCTGTCTGTGCTAGTCTCGGAGTCCAAGAGCATGAGGGACTGGAAAAAACAAAAAGAGCATCTGATATCAAATTATCTTTCGGAGATTTTTGTACATTTAGCATAATGTGGCATGGATGTACAAATGATGAATTGCCTGTGTCAGATTTTCTATGGCTTTTCTTTTTACCATCAGGCAGCGGTTATTTTAATTCTAAGGATAAATTGAGATTTTATTCTCCTTATTTTGAGTTTAAGAAGTGTGGGATCCGTGCAGTATACTTAAAAGATATAGAATTCATTCAAACGATGTTCCAAGGCCTTGATGTATCTCTGTTGGAGGACATCATCCAACTAAGCCAACCACAAGCAACCAGAAGCATCATATTTGAGTGAAGCCATGAGATTCATTTCTATAGTGATGATGTCATGAGATTCATTTCTATAGTGATGATGCTAGACCTAGTGGAATTAGCTCCAATGTTGATGATGAGATAGTAGATGGGGGGTGTGTCTCTTCTGACAATAAGGAAATTAAGTGAGCCAAGATATTAGAGAGTCAATTGTTTCCATGATTGAGATCAAGGGAAAAGCATTCAAGAATAAAAGGCATGCTCCTTTCTTTCTTTCTTTTTCTCCTTATTTTATTTTATTGATTAAGTTAAACTTCGTTATTCCATGAATGTTAAACTAGTCATGTCATGGTAATCAACTTATGTTAATCACTTTTCTTCATCTGAAGTTTATTCTTATTTGAATAACTTAACTGATTCATGCTTATTTATCTCAATCATCATACTATTCTTCAATTCTATATAATATATTTTGGAACCGATCACTTAAGTGGTGTTTATTTAAATCACTTAACACTTTTTAGATCTAAACACTTTTTAGAACTTAATTTATACCACTTAATAAGATGTTTGTTTGCTCTTTTACATACCACTTAAAAAAAGTGGTAAGAGTGAATCTTATTTTTAATATGATATTTTTATCCTTATAATAAAAATATAAAATATTTATATTACATTTGTGCAAGTTTTTAAAATTAAATCAAAATTCTTTTTTCATTCAAATAACTAATGTTATATTTATTACAATTTTTTAAAAATGAAATATTTATTTTTGTTATGGAAATTAAAATATATGGCTTTAAATATGTGTACAATAACTAGTTTACAAAATTAAATTGAAATATTAATATAGTAATAAATTAATAAGCTTATTTATTATAAAAACCAATATATTTATATTTTGTTTGATATAAGTCAAGATTATCAATAGTTATATACTTTGATTATTTTTTAATTAATTTATTACATTAAATTTTTATTTATATTAATTTTATTAAGCAATGCATGTAAAACAAGTCAAATTTAAAATTATATTATTAAATTTTTATTTATATTAATTTTATTAACCAATGCATGTAAAACAAGTCAAATTTTTATTTATATTAATTTTATTAACCAATGCATATTTGTAAAATAAATTATATTATCGTAATTATTCTTTTTTTATATTTTATATCATATACATACATAAGTTAATTTTTAAATTAAAATTTCAATTGCAATGCAGTAAGTAATATTATATTATTTAAATATTTTATTTAAAACAAAAAAATAAAGAATTTGAATAAAAAATAAAATATTTAATATTAATATTTTTTATTTTTAATATGAAATATTTTTAATTAATTATATAACTTTTAGTAATTGAATATAAAGAGTATTTATGGAATAAAATTATCACAAGAGGACAGTTTAGACATTTTAAATTTTTCAGACACTTGGAAGAAAAAAGTGATAAATTTTCACTTTTTATTTTCAGACAATTTTATCTCAAAATAAGTGATTAGATGTAAAAATAAATATATAAAAATTTTTTAGCCTCTTAAATCTAAATGGATTCAGATTTCAGTGGCCTAATCAAACGGGTCCTTAGTCTATGACACTCCAATGGAAGAATAATTTAACCACCGAAGAAACAAACAGACGAAAGAAAGCAAACAAGAGTTTAAACTCCTTTTAGTTCACGTATGCACGTCTACGGCATTTATCCCAAACTCAGAAATCGCTTCCTCTTGAATGATAAGAAATGAATAGTTTTCATAACCTGGCTCTATTCGTATTTTACAAGTTACCATGAATGAAGATTGGAATAATTTAACTTGACTAACAGTTCCTCCTGCTATTGTAAAGGTTTTGTTGGCATAGATCTTCAGCCTATAATCCAAGCCCAAATCAACATGATTCAAATCCAAAGGGCCATCAAATGCTTATTGCTAAATCCATACAACCAAGATTAATGATGTCATTTTTAATAAGCCTAAAAACAATGCCCTACTTATTAAGTCCAGCCCAACATACCCCATCAATTGTATTAGAAATACCAGATAATTCAAGGAAACTACCTTCTAGTCCTCAACACAATCAAAATCAAATCCCAATTATAGTTGTCCTCTTTTTTTCTTTTTTTCCTTGGAGGCAGTGGAACATGGTACATTATGAACATTGCTTCAGGGAAGCTAAGATAAACACCAACAAAGAAACTATTGGAGTTGCATACAAGATAGGCAATTGTTCTGTAAAAGAATACCACCTAGAACTATTCAGTTGGCTGATCGATATGTTAAAATGAGCCCTAAAACATGTTAAAAATTGAAAAATAACGAGGGAAACATGTTACAATTTAAAAAATTTTAGTGGCAGAGGTTACAATCATTGTTTTTGAAAACTTTTGAATGTTCTTGAATTCTACAATTAGATCATAACCTACAATATTAATTTTTATAATGTCTACAAATACACCCCATCACACGCCGAATGATTTTGCTATCGGTATAATTTTGATAAATCTAATAAGTAGTGACAGCGCCTACCCTAACAAATTTATTCACATCTAATTAACAATGAATATAATTGTTTTGGTAATCTTATTTCTCATCTCAATGAGGAAAACATGTTTAAATTTTAGTTACTAACAATTTTAAGTATTTTGGATGTTAACATAACTGTGTAAATCCTCAAAGAGACAAATGAAATGAGATCATGCATGACCTACCCTATAAAATGATTTAATGCCTACAAAGACAATGCATTATCACAAGCCGTATGATTTTGATGAACTTAGTAAGTAGCAATGGTACCTTCTTTAACAATCATATTCATATCAATTAAAAAGGATACTAATAATTCTTTCTTCATTTTCTTTTTTATCCCACTTATATGAAAAATGATATGAATTCTTCTTTATCTTATTTCTCATATCAATGGGATAAATTTTTCTTAATGTTATTATTTTTATTAGTCTAAATCCTTTTAAATCCCAATAATATCCCAAACTTACATTTAGATCATCAAATCTCACAATACACTTATTTTTTCCTTTTCATATATTCTTCTTTCATTTGAAAATATCTTTGTGAAATTAAATTCCTAAAAAGAATGACATGTATACCTTAAATAAGGTAAACAATAATACTAGACTTGTAACATTCGTACAACATAAACTCTATAACATGATGTGACAACATAAGTGGTAAAATCCTATTGGAGATGTAAGTCGCCTCATCCTTTTTCTTTTTCCTTCTCCAATAAATTTTCGTCACAAAAATTCCTATAATATTATAGAGTTTAGGTTGTATGAATGTTATAAGTCCAACATTACTCTAATGTAACAATAATACTAGACTTATAATATTTATACAATATAAACTCTATAATATGACATGGCAGCCTAAGTGGCAAAATCTTATTGGAGATTAACTTGGTTAGACGAACTATCTTCAAGTTGATTAACATATTTCTTTATTTAAAATCCAATAGTTGCATAATCCTTATATACCAAATAGATGATTAGGTGCATATGAGGACATTATATACTGATGCTTCACCTTGCCTCATTGTCGTCATCCCTAAATAGTCATAACCACTTTTGATCCCAATTTTTTTAGCTTATCATAAGAGGCTCTTCCACTAGGTCTTGCTTCATCATTATTATAGTGGTGAAAATCATGGCATGGCTTCACTAATCCATCATAGAACTCCAATTGATACATTTGTAGAAAGTAATCTAAGTCTATGCTGGATGATGAAATAGAATTCTGTCCATCTATTAGCTGAGCATAAACTATTATGTATCGAGAAAACTTGATCAATTAACGAAAATGATGAAGTAAATTCAGTTTTAATTTTCTCTCTTTTGTTTCAACTTGGTATCAGAGCCTTCTAGAAGTTTCATGGCAAATTCTCAAAATAATTTCCTAGAAAGTCTATTTTCCTGGAAATTTAATCGTTATAGAGCAAACAATTCTCCCTCCAAATAGAATACCTTCACATTTGAACTCTTACTCTATTGCTTTTTCAAATCCATTACTCTCAATGATGTTACCTTCAACTTTACTTACTTTTGCAATTAAGTTGTAAGGAGGCAATTATGGTTTACGGAAGTTGCAGATTATATCTACTCTAAGAGAGCCTTTGATCTAGAAGGTTTTGTTGAGGGAACTCGAGTTTGTCCTCCTTAAATAGTTTCAATTTGAGATTCGACAACAACAATTGCACAGATCAATAAAGATTATCTAATCTAAAAGTGAATCGATAAGTTCATAGTTAATTGGTTGTTATCTTCAATGTTATTTGATGTGCAACTTCTTTGGAAGTCTGAAGCTACATCACATAGAATCAAAAGTATGAGCTATGCACATCAAGCATCAACTTTAGACAACTAAGAAAGGCTTAATTTCAATTTCTAAAGTATTTCTTGAAGATGAAAACACTTGTTGATGCTTTGTATGCCACTGGAACTTTCATAACTACTTTAGATCTATTGTTACAAATTTTTTATTGTCTTGGGGGCCAAAATATGATAGCATCAATTACATTGCAAAGTGGACTTCAATGGATAATTAGATCTCAGTATTGCACCGTAAATGTAATATCCTAAGTTTTTGTAATATATATTATAGCATGTGTTGTGGTTACATGTGTAATGACATGTATTAATGTGTTGGTTATGAATTGGATTTGTAGTGTAATGAATGAGAGATGATGGGCTTAATGGTAATGAGAAAAGGAAAAGAGCACTAAATAGAAATTGTGCCTAATGTTTATCTATAAAAATGGGAAGAATTCTAGAATTTCTTCCATCTTGCTCTTAAGTCTACGTTTTCAGCTCTTCACACTCTCTCTAAGCTTTACACACAAAAACTTATCAAGAACACAAGGAAGGGGAGGAGAAGGAAGAAAGCAAGTTGTAAGAACTCACCTTTTTCCTTAGAATTCTTATCTTAGTGTGTGTGTTTGCAAGAATTCTTTTGGGTTGTGATGTGAGTATGTGAATTGTTGTTTGTACTGCTGGAAATTTGTGTGGAAACATGAATTTGAATGAGTTTTGAATGCATCTAAGTAAGGAGATGAAGATATAAGCTAGAAATGAGAGTTTAGTTCAATCCTAGAATTTTTGTTTACACTGAGCAGTGCATGTTCCGAAAATTTCCAAAAATTGGAGGCATGTTTTCTTGCTGAAATTTTTATGGATGAAAATAGACATGTCCAGGAGTGTATAGAAATTTGATTCACTCAAAAATTTGAAGTATGTGAATTGTAGTGAATTTTTGAACTTCTGGTATGGAATTGCACATTTCCCCTGTCTTAGAACAGAGTAAAGGAAGACGATTTTAGTTGAAGGTCCAAATCTTCGTAGAATTATCTGATTTTTGGTATGTAAGTCCTTTTATGTGTCAGATATTAGACAGTAAATTTTCACTGAGATTGAAGCTCTGTATGTATTGTTATGAATTTTTAAATTTGGTTTGATAAAATTGGAATTTTTAGTTTCCAAAACAGGATAGTTAGAAATAATTGGGTTTAAATGACTTAAACCCCTTCAAAAGCCATGATTTTTAGTATGGAGGTATATATATGTGTTATATACCAGCCTGTAAATTTTTATAGCCAATTGAGTAGGATTGCAATTCCTACAAATTTTTAAGTTTGTACTGTTCAATAAAATGAATGTCATGGCAGAATCGTTGAGGTAACGAATTTGATTATTTTGAGTGACCAAATGACCCCAATTGGCTCTAAAAATTTTAAAGAGATATAAGGTATGTGTGTAAAAGATGTCTACCCAATTGTGTGAATTTTGGAAGTAGACAATTTTTGTTGTAAATTGTTTGTCAAAGTATAGAAATAGAGCCAAAAAGGGGAAATGTTTTACAAGTGTATGGTGACCTAAAAAGAGATTTTTGTTTTATTTTTAGGTCAATCACAAGCATCGAAAAGCAGTTGTACAAGGTAAGTAAGCTAACTGTTCTGAGGCCACAATAAATTATGTACTGTATGTATGTAATTTTGTGGATTGTAACACTGTTAATTGCTAGCACCTTGATGCTTGAATGTGAGATATTGTGACTATTCTAGAAGGCTGATATCGAGCTTCTTTTATGTGTGACTGATTGTGAATGGTGAAATGTGATTGGCATGTCAAGACCTAGGAAGTTTAGCTCTCATAGCTTGAGGGGAGGTTTGGACCATGTGTTTCTCTAGATGAGATTCGATAGCATGGGCCCGGTATCACCCTGATTGTGAGACTAGCCTCGAGCTATTTCAAGTGTAGGCATCTAAATGTATTCGTACTGTTCTGTACTGTTTCATGGATTGAGGGGAGGTCTAGACTATGTGTTTTTCTAGACGAGATTCGGTAGCATGGGCCCAGTATCACCCGAATTATCAGACTAGCCTTGAGCGCTCCGTACTCCCATGGCTTGAGGGGAGGTTTGGACCATGTGTTTCTCTAGACGAGATTTGATAGCATGGACCCGGTATCACTCGGATTGTCAGACTAGCCTTGAGCTATTATATGGGAACTGACTGTGAAATAAAAAGTTCTACCTTGATTAGAGAGCCTTTTCCCCTAGGCGACTGTAACTAATACTCTGGAAGCTTCCTGATTATGTGATTGTGATTGTACATGAAAAGGTGATGAGTAGAGAAATTTGAACTCACTTATGTGAGATTGAATCGACCTATGGAGGTCTAGACAGAAAATTGACGTGGGAGCACAAATGTAACCGAGATAAACTCAGGGGCATTCCTTCTTTAACAAGTTAGCTAATGCTTGTGTAGTTAGAAATGGATAGTTTCATACTATGGACTGAATTTTATTGTTATTGTTTATTACTATATATTCACTTAGCTTACTTACTAAGTTTTACTCACTGAAGTTGTTGTGTGTCTCAGGTGAGCAGTAGATTGAGTTTTTGGATGAAGGACTTTTGGCGTTACCGATAAAGTTTCCTTGGCAATCACAGACCGTTGCCTAGATTGTCAAAGTCATACTGTAGGAATTCTTTTGATTTTTGAATGTATTTATATACAGTGAAATGTATGGTTGTGATTAGGAACTCTGTTTTGTGTGATATACATATTAATTTTTGAAAGAAATAACAGAGTTTAAATTTAAATGACTGTGTAAATACTATATTTTATATGTCCAGTATGGGTTGTGACAGTAGGACTTGACCGAATGGTACTCATGATGAACTTTGGGAGCCTTTGTGATGGAGGTCCCAAGTTCGAGTGAGGGACGCGTTTCCTGGGCGCAGTTAGCGCAGTCTGTAATGGACCGGTCGCTAACCGGTGGCCCAATTGAAGGACAAAACCGCGAGGGTTATGGGGCCCACCCAACTTCCAAAGTGGACAATACGTGGACTGTGCAACTATGGAACTGTAGGGGCCACCTCTTGAAGCCCAATGGGGCCTAAAGTGCCACACGGGACCAGGTTGTTACAATAAACACCCTGACAAATTGTGAAAATATGGAACACTCATCCTATAGAAGCATTTGGGTGTTTCCTTGTTCAACCTACACAAGAGAAAAAGTTGGAATTTAATACAATTTCAAGGGCCAATAATGCACTTTAGATGACATTAAGATATTGAATGCATAGTATAAATACAACCTAACTGATGAGGAACGAGAGTCCTCAAATTTAATGAAAGGTATGAAAATGTAGACATAGGAAAGTGGAGAATCAGTAGAAGAAATTTGGAGAAGAAACAGAGTGAAATTGAGAGAGAAGATAATTTTTTTACTAAAAGATCAAAAATCCATATTCAACAATCTTTTTAAATAAAAAACTATTTACACGTATTTATTGCATCTATAAACATAACTTGACTAAGAAGTAGAATATATTAAGAAGTAGAATATATTAAGAAATAGAATCTAACGCTAACTAAACTAGAACATCCCAAAAATAATTCATAAACAAAATAGTAAACTAATTATTAGGAAAATAACTCAAATTAGGATTAGTCTCGATTTAAAAAGTTAAAATCTCTAATAATAGTCAAAATTCTGAATTTATTAAAATTCCTAAATCAAATAAGAAAACACTAATTTTATTCCTAATATGTTTTACATCAATAACTCATAACTATGTAATACTTATTCAAACCATTTGCATAAATCTACTAATCTTTGAGGAAATGAGGAAAATTTTTCCATCACATATAATCGATCAATGTGTATTGTAACCCAAGAATTCACCTCGTTTACAAATTCAAAAGTTATATAATGTACTCTACTAAATAGTCAATAGGAATATAATCAACTTAAGCAAATTAGATTTGAAATTGCAAATTCATCAAGATTGTATTGGAAACATCAATATTTCACACCTTTTCACGATTTTTTTTTTAATTTTGTATACATAAAAGGGTGAATCTTTTAAATCTCTAGTGGAAGGAAAAGTCAAATGTAAGAAAAACATACCAGAATTTTGTCCCTATCTATCCAAGAGAGTGAATGTGACGGGCAATTGTAATTGGGCCCATGCCCCTGCACGCTAAATTTTGCGTTTTTAAGTTGCTTTGAGTATTTACATTTGCAGTGCATTCATCCGAGCAGAGTACCTAAGATATTGCGTTACGTGGATACTTGCATAAGGATGTTCGTAAGGCAATTATTAAGTTGTTTTGTTTTTCAAAGAGTTAACATGCAAGACTTTGAAAATGGATGTTTTGGAACAACTTAATATGAATATTCCTTTGATTTTATGCAAGCTGGAAAAAATATTTCCCCCGTCATTTGGCGACATAATGGTTCACCTACCGATTCACCTAGCACTTAAAACAATGCTTGGTGGACTAGTACAATATTTTTGGACGTATCCATTTGAAAGGTAATATTTACTTCTTAAATTTAACTTACTTTTTCTTTTTAAGTTTAAACACTTTACTATAATTTCTTTTATACTCCATTTTCTTTTAGCTTTATTAGTATATTAAGATAACAATGGCTTTATGCTTATGTAATAGAAAAATGCATCAGTTGAAGACCTTTATTAGAAATAAAGCTCATCCAGAAGACTCAATAATTGAAGCTTATTCAGCGTTTTGTTCCATGTGCTTCAATGATATAGAGACAATATTTAATCGACCAAAACGAAATTATGATGGAGGTGGAGAGAAACAAGTAAATGGTTTATCTATTTTTAGGAAATATGTTTTGTTTCTAAAGGGAGCGATTGATGATGAACTTAATTTGAGTGATTGGTGCAAGATTCGATGGTATATGTTGAATAATTATGATGAAGTGCAACCATATATAATGTAAGCTAACTAAGCCCAAACTTTTTCTTGTATCTCATAATTGATCAATGCATAATTAACTTAATCTTTTTTTTTTGGTTCATAAATAGGGAACACAAGTTGGAACTTGAGAGGCATTGTATTACAAATATAGAAAGTATAAAACAAAAAAAAATAAGTTTCATGAATGGTTCTTAGGACAAGTAAGTCAAACGTTCTCAAACTCATCTATGTATTTATGTATGTATAAATTGTTCAATTACAATTATTCTATTGAAATTATCTCTTTGAACTAATTTATATAGTTGCAACAATTGTAAAAAGAAGAGCCAACTAAAACTATTGAAGACTTGAAAAATTTGGCGAGTGGACCTGAAAAGTTAGTGACTCGTTATATTGGTTGCATTATTAATGGGATCAGGTTTCATAATCACAAAACACAAAATAGTGATCGGTGGTTGTCAAAGGAGATTATGGAGGTAAATGTATTGACCTGTATGGGGTGTTAACAGATATAATTATATTATCTTACCGCAAGGAAAATCGAGTTGTCATTTTCAAATGTGATTGGTGGGACTTGAGGGATGGAAAGGGAAAACAAATGGATAGTCACATAAGCATTAACATCACTAGAATGTGGTATAAGGATGATCCATTTGTTTTGGCATGTTAGACACAAAAAGTGCTCTACTTGAATGGCACAAACCTCAGTACTAATTTTTGTGTTGTCGATAGGTCTCAACCATGAGGAAATTATGATGTTACAGAAAAGGATGATGAGTTAGAACTAGAAGATCTATTTCAGAAAGAAGAGCCAAATGACATTCTTAATCTTGACGATATTGATGATCAATTAACCTTACATAGAGATAATATCAATATGGTTATTATAGATAATGAGAATGTTGAAGAATATGAAGACTTAGATGGTAATTTTATTGATGATGGCATTAATGCGTATGACGATGCTTCAAGCAATGACAAGATAGATGAAGACTACATTTCTTTTGATGACGATTCAAGCAATGACAAGATGGATGATTCTTCTAATGATTGCAATGATGATGAAAATACAAGTTAGTTTCATAGTTATGATACTTTCTTGTATAGGTACCTTGATTATGCATATATATATATATATATATATATATATATACATATATATATATATATATATATATATATGATATATTGGCAAAATTATGATGAAAAAATACAAGTTAGTTTCATAGTTATACTTTCTTCTATAGGTATGAAATATTTGCAATGATGATGAAAATAAAGTTAGTTTCATAGTTATGATACTTTCTTCTATAGGTACCTTGATTATGCATATATAGATATATATATATATATATATATATATATATATATATATAGCTGCATATATTATATATATATATACATATATATTCATATATATACACATATATATATACATATATATATACATACATATATATATACATATATACATATATATACATATATATATATATATGAATATGTATACATATACATATATACATATGCATTCTTCTACAAATGCATATACATACTTCTCCTTTTCATTTGTACTTCTACATAATACTTTGATATCCGAAAATGTCAAACATCTTTTAATTTTTATCTATAGGCCTAAAGCAGTTTAGACCATACCATTATTTATTCACCCCAAAAATAAATCTATTAATATATTAAGTCAAACCTAATAAAGATTGGCTAACAAGTCATCTAAGATCATCATTTATAGCTCTAATCAATTCAAGATGTTTATCCATGCACATTTGATTTGAAATTGCAATGACTAATTCCCTTGACAAAATTTTAATTGACTAATATCTTACTTAATGGAAGTACATTACTCATTCGTTAAAAAAATCTGCAATTATAGTATTTAGATTTATGCATATGAAATGGATGACAATTTTTTTAATGTATTTTTATTTTTCAATGTTTTACACTTGAAGAGGAAAAAAATGATGTAAAATATGAAATAATTATTTGGTCAACCTATTTGTTTTAAAAGAAATTGACTCTTAGCAACCTATTATTGTTTTAATTTGTAACCAAAATTGTTATCTTATTGAAGTATTATGTTCTAGTGAAAATAATAAACGGTGACCAAAACATTTTTTCATTTAGTAACCAATTGTATAGACCAGGTCATTTTGGTCACTAATTCTAACAAAATTGTCCTCACTAATTCTTCAAGCTATTAAGAATATTGGGAAGAAAATTTATTAGTCATAAAACTTCAGCCATGATTTAAATTTGGTCACTAATACTCATCAATTCAATAATATTAGTGAGCAATATTACCTATTGTCACCATATCCATATTTTAGTCATGAAATCTAATGTCATAAATAAAAATTTAGTTACTAACGCCCAAATTTCTTGGACTGTGAACGAGGGCAATTAAGTCATTTAGAGGGTTCGAAGGCCATGGCATGCAAAGTTGAGGAGAAGGGTCACATTTCAAAGAGGCCCCTTAAAATAAGAGCATGTCTTTCCAAAGGAATTGAAGCCCCCATAATATGTCTTTAAACGCTTCTTTGATTAAAAATATATTAGAAGAATTTCAGATATAAATAACTAAAAAGAACATTATCAATTTTAAATATACCTAATGTCAAATACTCTAACATTATATCATTAAAAAAAATTTCCACTTCAACTGTAAACCATTATTCCCTTCCAACACCTAGATTCAAACATTGAAAAGCGAAGTTTTATGTTTATAAAATGCTTTTGAAATAAGTAAGATGAATTCAAGCATTGAGATTACATCCATGAAGAAAAAGTAATTTCTTTGAATTTTATTCTTTTTATCTTTTAAAACAAATTTTGTTTAGTAGCTACGAATTGAAATACAATCGCTAAGAACTCCACATTTTCAATCGTTCAATCATTATGAATTGAACATTACCTGGAGTTGGCAACATTGCCTCACGAAATGCACTTAGGCTTGTTAAGACTACGGAGAGTTTTGGACGACATGTCTCAATGCAATATTGAGGCGTTGGCAGCGATGTTGTTTTCTTTTCTCTAAATCTTGAATTACTTTTAAATTCCATAAGAAATAAAGCAAAGCATCTTGTGTGAATTACATACTTTCTCTGATTATATAGATTTTGGGATGGAGCCTAGAAAAGAAGAGCCTCCTTAGAGAAGAAGAATGGAGACACAGAGAATAATATAAATTTGTTTAGAAAAATTAAATTTTAAAATAAATAAAAGGGATTATTTAAATATATTTATAATTTATATTTATTTTTTAATTAAAAAGGGGCTTAAAGAAATATCATAGGAACTCAAATAATAACACTGAAGATTTATTGCCATTAATATTCATTTATTAGCCTAACATATTTCAATAAAGTTTTTTTCTTTTTGTGGTATAAATAGCTCCACCCACCGACATATCAACCTTGAGATGCATATATAAATGATCTAATATTCACTAATTATTTCTCATCTCATTTGGGGATAATTCTATTTGCCCCCTACAATTAGGCTTAACTCAAATCAGGACCTTAATTTTCTGATATTCCAATTTACCTCCTGAACTTCCTCTAACAAAATAACTTCAACGGAAAATATAGTATGAAAATCATTTAACCCTAATAAACAGCAAATAGACCATTATACCCTTATCTTTGGGTGTTTGACCACTCAAGAAACCAAACGTAATAAAAATATAAATTAATAGAAAACATAAATATTCTTTCTTCTCTCTCTCTCCCCCCCTCTTTGCCCCTTCTTCACACCCAAAACACACCGCCCTCTCCGCCTTCTCCTGTGTCTCCTTGCCCTTTCCATGGTTTTAATGAGTTTGTTATCTGAAACTCGAAAACAAAACAATCAATGATTTTGTTAACAACAACCCGCATAAACAAATTCAACAAATTTTATTAAATTAAAGTCTTTGGAACCAAACATGCATTTTCAACTCAAAAGGCAGATCTCTAAGCATAAAGATCAAATTTCAAGAGTCGACCTTGATGTAGAAAGCTATGGATTTGAAACACTAATCGAACCAATCAAATATAACTTTTGCGCCACCACCACTGCTTTACCTTGACAGTTGCTTCACCATTGTTATTGCATCATTACCAACATGTAACCTTTAAATTTTTTCGAGCAACCAAACAAAACAATTAATCATGAAAATAAAGAAAAATCACAACAAACTTACACTCAGAATCATCACTGTCGCTGCAAGACATAGAAACCGAATCACCAAACTGTAAATCATCTCCTTCAAACCTCCTTTACACTCCAAAAACATGCACAAAACATGGAACAAATTTTGTGGAGCATACCCAGCAATCCACAACCTCAACGGCACTTCACACCTCTCTTCTACACTCAATACCAACACTATAAAAACAAGTAGGCCTAGTCACTTTGCCTCTCTTCCAGCTGCTCCACTGTCATTTCCCTCACACGCATGGACTACTCCCACAGATTGGAAAGAAAATGGTTAACCGGAGGGAGAGGGAGATAGAAAAGAGGTGGAACTGGAGGAGGAAGAGAGAGGGTTGGCTGGAGGAAGTGAACGCAGCGTCGGTTATGGAGAGGATGGTGAAGGTGAAGAGAGAGAGAGAGAGAGAGAGGATCGAAGGTTAGGGAGAAAAAGGTGAACGCTCGTCAATGTTTCGGGGATTTAACTCGTAAAATTGAAAAACAAAGGAAGAATTTCAATTCAAACAAAAGCAAAAAGTGTAGTAGTACTGTCTCGTTATTTTTATTCTTTTTTTATTTCTTTTACTGTTTTAAAAAATATTTTTAAATACATATTTTATTTTTTAATCATGTATTTTATTTTCATTTTCAAAATTTTAGTTCAGAGATTCATTTTTAAATATATATTTTTAAAATTATTTTTAATTTATATTTTTAAAATTTATTTTCAAACGTATATTTTTTAATTAAACTTTTTTTTCTAATAATAAAAATTCATTTTTTAAATTATTTTAAAAATAAAAACACGTAATTAAAAAATAAACAAACCCGTAATTTTTTTTTTAATCTAATTTTAAACCAAGTGGATAATTATTCGATGATATGTCAGAATTCACACAAATAAGATTACATTTTGGCCCCTTTATCCATTTAAGTTAACATTCAAATTGGAACCTCAAGGAGCAAGGTGGAATTTAAAAAAATTTACGCCTTTAATAATTTGGGTCTAATATCAAGGGAGTAAATTGAAATTATTCCTATTATTTGTTATTTTAACTTATCACACAAGTCAGAATTCTAAATTGGACCAGGATCCTTTGTTAGGTCGCTCTTTTTTTTAAGAATTAAGACATAAATTTGAACCCAAGGTTTTAGGAACTTATCACCTACCAAGGGGTAACCCAGATGGTATTAGACTTAGGACTTGGTGCTTAGCTACATCGAGGTCTCAGGTTCCAACCCTTTTTATAGAGCTGGAAAATTTTATCCTACGTTGACCATTGATTCTTGAAAAATTATAACCTAATATAAGGATCACAATTCAATATTCTCCAAATAAAATTTTTTCCTATAAAAAATAAGGATATAATTGATAAATAGTTAATGAAAAATCTACAAAAAAAAAGAATTAAAATAAAACTGAATGTCATACAATACTATCTAGAACTTTACAAATTCATGTTAGAAAGAGGTTTTGCTCCCTCCTCAAGAAAGGGTCCATGATGTGGTCATACTTTCCATCCTCCATGAAGAACTCAGCTTGCAAATTGTTATTGATTAAAAATCCTAAAGCACTTTTAATTTGTGTTATTATGGTGTCTTTGAACAAGTTGTGCAGAGCATTCATAATTTTAAACACACACACACACACACAATGGGGCTCTAATTTGGACTCCCACAATTTCAAGTAATATCCCGACTTCACTTCCTAGTTATTAGATCAATCCAACCATTCTTGTATAATAAATCTCATCTCTCTAGCATAAAAGTCGTTAGGCAGAAGAGCTGTTGGCATAACTACAGTTGCAACATTTAATGTTCAGAGCCTCTTCTGATCTAATATTATTTTATTTATACTACATACTCTATTTAAATTATTAAACAAATAGATAATTATGAATACTTTGCTCAACTTGTTCAAAGCTGCCATAATGACACAAAAGTGTATTTTTAAATCAACACCAGTTTGTGAGTAGGGCTCTTCATGATGGTTGGGAATGATACAAATGGAAAATGAGTTACAAAGAGCCTTGGTGAGGTTAAGTTAGGTATACTAGAGAGAGAGAGAGAGAGAGAGAGAGAGAGAGAGAGTTTCATTAATAAGTAATAACCAGAGGGTTTGGCTTATTATTATAAATGATCCTACAATTAGTCTCTGTCTGTCTCTGCTACAAAACATAGGGGTTAGTAAATGTGTATTGAATTTTTTAATAATCACACGTGGAAGTTGAATGCGTGATGGGGATGATGACACCTGGACTGGCATGGCAGGGAGATATTATCCCGAAAATGAAATTCTTACTTTAAAGAAGGGAGGGGCACTCAACCATTCATGAGAGCTCAACCTCATTTGCTTCTTCAACACCGCCTACTTCCTTCACATCCTTTCCACTAAGCCTTCCCAAACTAACCAACAGTAAATTCTGGATTTAGCTATGACGAATGCAGCTGCTACTTGCACAATTTTTTTTTTTTTAAAATTTCCTTAACAAGTTGTTTATGGTTTTTAATGTCTCTTTTCACCCAAAAAAAAAAAAGTAGTTGTACAGGTACAACTATTGGACCGAAGTTGGATTCCTAAATTTTCCAAGGAAATGGCACTAAATGATGCAAGCTAAGAGTCTTATTTCAAAAGTGACCCACTTTTTGAAAATTTTGATGCCATGACCTTTTTCATTGTGAAATTATTCTAATACCCTTTCTTCATTAAATAAGACAAACAACATATTTTCTTTCTTGCTTCTTCTTTTCTTGGTAAAATCTTCTTTACACAATACTATTTTACACAACACATGTTATTTTACGAAATAACGAAAAAGTAAAAGTGACCGAGATGCGAGGGAAAAACTTTTGTTTCACATTTTCGAAACTGTGAATAATACCCCTCATTTAAGTAGGAATTAGACCAAGGCTATACATCTTGAGTGAAGGCCAGTTACCTATACCTATACTCAATTAAGGAGTCAGGAATAGGGGGGGCTGGCTATAAGGAAGCGAAGGAACTTTAGGGCTTAAGCCGGCTCATGACCCAAGGGTGGGGGTAGGCAACTCTTAGCTGGTATTTGTTTATTCATTCAGATAGTGACTGGCATTTTTTTAGCTATGCATTATACACCTTAACAACATCAGTATTATGAGGAACAAGGGAGAGAGATTCTTCTTTGTTATTAAGATCCGAAGCCACTGTAGCCTGGTTTGGAACGATTGATTTAGGTCGATAAACCTGTGAAGCTGGCACGTAGAGTCTAGCTACTACTACATACACGAGTCCCACACAGGAAAGGAAGAAGGTAAGGCTGATTCGAGACTATCTAGCTAGCTTCGTTTACAGCCCGTATCTCAATAGTTTCTCTCATTCCTATCAGGGCAAGCATCGAATTCAATATGTTAAGCATATAGCCATTTCTTTCCTAACTATCTATAGAAATCCAATTTTTTTTGGTGGTAATATATATAAATAGAAAGATAGATCCATCCATCATAATTTTTTTCTCTTATCACAAGTCATATGGTGTATAGGCGCCACTCATACTATGAAAATCATTTTTTGATGAGTTCATCCCAAACAAAGCGAACCCCTTTCGGGTCTTGTTCGGGAGGATGCAGATAAAACGCCAATACATAATTTGTCACATGTTTGTTGTCTAAAAAATATGGTATTAGCTTAAAAAAAATGAACTGAGCTATGTTGAAATGATCCGAATAGTTTGATATAAAAAAAAAAAAACTAGAATTTTTTAGAGAAAATCTGGGTTTTCTAGTAAGGAAGACGACGAATTGACAATACTCTTCGTCATTGTCGAGTGTCGCTCATCTTATCGGACACCATCCGATAGTGAAAAAAAGGCGTCGAATGTCAAATTTATGTGATTGCCAAAACTCGACATGTGTCGAGGATCACGCACATAATCAGATAGCGAAATTGAGAATCGATTGCCGGATTGCTTATAACAGACACTCGACAACCCTTGTCATTGAGTGTCGATTACATGCAATTCGATACTCAACATTTGTTCATCTAGACTTGTCGAGTGTTGAGCCTGAAACCATACTGACACTTGTCATCATCTACCTCCATCCATTAACTTCAAAACCACTATTTTTACGCATCTTAAGCTTCGAATCATTTATCAAACACTTCAGAAACAACATACAACCATTAATAACTTCCAAAACACATATATCATCTACCTCTATCATCCCCTACCCTTATTTTTTAGCACCCCTAATCCCTGAGAGGGGGTCTTCCAACCCTCACGGCGACCTTATCGGTGAAGGTCGATCTGCATATACATCAATGAAGACTTGAAAATGGGGAAGATTTGATTATGGGTATTGGTTATAAAGGAAATGAAATGAAAATGAATTAATTGAATTGTTAAGGGTATTGAGGTCACTTCCCACCCAAAAGGGTCATAGCATCAAAATATTTGGAAAGTGAGTTATTTTTTCAATGAGGGCCCCTTAATGTGGATCATTTTTTTAATTTTTTCAATTTTCCACCGATAATAAAATTATTTGCTACTAGGAGTGGCAAAATGACCCTGCCGAGGCTAGGATTCCTGGAAACCCGGCCTCTTAGGGCCGATTAATTGCCTCAAAATGCGGGTTTAATGCCGAGGATGGGCTATAATTTTGAAATCCAGGGTTACCCAGGACCGGCACTAAGGAGCATAGGCCCGAACCCGAACCCTAAAATTAAACTAGGAAATTTTATTTCAAATAAAAATTTATATTTAATATATGAATTATATATTCAAAGAGTATTGTTATTGAAGTCCCATAAAACTCTTTTTAAACCCTTTATAAATTTTAAATAATTAAAAAAATTAATTTACCAATACAATTTAGATTCTGTCAAAATTACCCTTTTATGTTTCTTTATTTTTAACTTTTCACTATTCCCGCGAGACTAAGCTCTGATTCCTACAAGACCAAGCTCCGATTCCGACTTGATGACAAGCTAGGAAAGGTTTGGCTTGAAGTGAAGAAGAAACGGGCATAGAGATATTCCTTACCGATGGTTTACCCCATCTCCAGCAAACCCAGCAACCGCTCCAGTTTTGCCAGTTCCAATTGGCGTATGCTAGGGAAAAGGCTTAATTGTTAAAAATTGCAGGCATGATGGACACATATTCTCCATTATTCATCATGCTCTTTCTCCCCTCTCTTGCTTTATTTTTCTAAACTCTAAGAAAGAAAATTGGCATAAATTTAAAAAGTATTCAAAATATGAATAGTTTGAAGCCCAATTGTTTGAATGAGTGTAGTTCAAGCTGGGAATGAATGTATTTAGAGTTTGGATGATGCGGGGCAGTAGATTCAACCGGTAAACATCCATGTTTTATACCGATGAAGAAACAGAATTGGAGAGAGAAGACATAATATCTATAAAAGGTGATTTTGGTAATTAAAATTTTGATGCACATTTAATTAAAAAAATTGAATAAGAGGCTTAAAAAGAGATTATGTGGGGCTTGAATAGCAACACCTATATTCAAATTAATGCAATCCTAAGGCCACTGCCACTTTAAATTAAGATCCAACCAATTTATATTTGCAAGCCCAACCCCAGGCCCAACCCAAACCCAAGAAAATAAAACTCTAAAATCTAACTAAAGTTACTAAACTAACCTTAACTCTAAGTTCTTTTCTCGATTCAATTTGAAGAACCTCAACTCTCTCATAGTCTCAAACTTCTTGTTGGCGGCTCATTTCCTAACTTTCACGGTTGCCTTGGACAGTTTGATGTTTTGGGTGAATAATGTCTTATTGTGTTGTGTTGTGTTAGAGTTGGATTATTGTTTGAGCAAGTTTTATTGTTGTTTGATTTTTTGTGTTGTGACTTACAACTTTTAAAGTTAGACTAGGATTATTTAATTTTTTTTTTTTTTTTGGGTGTGATGACTTTGATAATTTGGTTACATTGAATATGTATTGCATATAGATAATATCTTAATGTTTTTAAATATTGGAATTTGTCTATTTGATAATATTTTTGAATTCATCTTTGAAGGGAAGAAATAAGTAAAATAACAATGGTTTAAGACTTAAAAGAGAAGAAATTTTAGAAAGTCTGAACTGACGGTTTTAGGGAGAAATTGAAAAAAATGGGTATTGAGACTTTGATAATTTGATTACATTGAATATGTATTGCATATAGATAATATCTTAATGTCTTTAAATATTGGAATTTGTCTACTTGATAATATTTTTGAATTCATCTTCGAAGGGAAGAAATAATTAAAATAACAATGCTTTAAGACTTAAAGAGAAGAAATTTTAGAAAGTCTGAACCGATGGTTTTAGGGAGAAATTGAAAAAAATTGGTGTTGAGAAGGCCTTGAGCCCGTGACTACAATGATTCAACTAGCATCCACTCCTCCAAGCTATAAAGCCTTTTTCAATGAAAGATGCTACAAATAATATACTATCAGTAGCAAAACAAAAACTTCAAAAAAAAAAAAAATTAAGCACCCGGGTTAATTCCATAACCCGGTCCTCACCCAAAAAAAAAAAATCCATGAAATTTCTCAAGGGCGGGGACAGAATTTGACGCCAAGGCTGGGGCCGGGGACCACCAACCCCAGCTCTGGCTCCGGATTCAGATTTTGCCATCCTTATCTGTTTCTGCTTCACCCACCCTAACTCCAACTAGGACACCACCCCCAATTGGACGATCCACATTCAATCATGATTAGGCTTAGAACCGGGGTGGGGTAGGGCGGGGCGAAAGTATTTTCTACCTTGCCCTACCCCATTGCCCCTGAATGAGGCGGGGCTGGGCAGGGCACAAAAAAATTCAGCGGATCCGTACCTGCCTCGCCCTGCCCCCTCCATTTACAAATTTATAGGAAAAATTTTATTAAAGTAGACCCACCACATTTAAAAATCTTTTTTATAAACCCTTGTAGACAAATTTTAGTGGAGTGGACCCACTTTAATTAAAATCCTTTTTTATATACTTTATCAAATTTCAAGACACACACACACACACACACACACATATATATATATATATATATATATATGTATGTATGTATGTATGTATGTATGTATGTATTAAAACTTATCAAAATCATCTTTTAAAATTTTATAAGTCCCTATATTTTATAATTTTTCATATACACCCTTTTCTAATGTAGGCTGGGATAGGTAAGACGGGTCTAGAAGTCAAACCCGACCCCAGACCCACCCTGGCCAGGGCAGTATAAGGCCCCACCCCATCCTCACGGGTCTCATCGGGATCTCAAACCCATTAGGTCAAATATCCAAGTCTAATTATGATCATGAGTTTTACTCCGACACCAATGATGACACCCCTCTCTTCTCCGCCAAGTAGAGGACTTGGTGGTCTAGTAATGAGAATGACTTTGATTTTGCTGATCCATGCGATGTTGACGAGGAAGATGAGTTTTGGATTTTCAAGGTAACAATTTATTCAATTACTTCTTGTAATTTTTTAAATTTTATTTCAATATAGTAACTGTGTTTGGTTGCTTAGAATTTGATAGCTAGCCTAGAAAATAAAGTGAAGTCAGATAATATTATTTGGGAAAAGTTTGCTTTAAAAAATAATTGAGTCGAGTTGATGATTAATGTACATAAGAGATATTTTTTAGATATTATCTTGTTCGGCGATTGGTAAATTAATGGATGTTGTTTAACAAGGAACTTGAGCACCAGAATAGAAGTGGGATAAGAATCTGCAACGAGGGAAACCGATTCTTCAGTGCCCAAGTGTGAGAAATCAAAGGCATGCAAAAGCATCCAAGAACAATGTGCAAGCTCCTTTTTTTTTTTGGTTTATTGATTTTGTTGAACTTCGCTATTTTCTATGAATGCTAAACTTGGCATGTTCTTATTCTTAATCACTTTTCTTAACTTGAAGTTTGTTTGTATTTGAATAACTTGATTGATGAATACTTATTTATCTCAATCATCCTACTATTCTTCAATTTTATATAATTAATTTACTTTGGAACTAATTACTCAAGTTTACGACACATTAATGGGAGAATAATTTAACAACCAAAGAAACAAAGAGAAACGAAAGAAAGCAAACAAGAGCTTTAACTACTTTTCACGTATAGACCTCTACAGCATTTATCCCAAATTCAGAAATCCTTTCCTTCCAAATAATCAGACACGAACAGTTTCATACCATGACCCAAATTCGCATTTGACCGGTTTGCATTAATGAAGATTACATTTATTTAACTTCACTGAACACAATTCCTCCTGCTATTCCAAAGGTTATGTTGGACAGAAAATTTTAGCTCACAATCCAAGCCCAAATTGACAAAGATCAAATCGAAAAGGCCATCAAAAGCTTATTACTAAATGTACTCGACCAGCTCTGATGATGTCATTGTCAGTAAGCGAGAAAACATGTCATTGTCAGTAAAAAAACAAGGCCCAACTGTTTAAGTCCAAGTCCAGCATTCGCATAAACTGTCTCAGAGATGCCAGATTATGTTGCCATGCGACTGGATATATGGCAATCAGGAAATAAAAGTACAATGCCAATGGCTTCGTGGAATCTAAAATTTTTAGCCACCACACCATCAAAATGATGGTAATCCTTAATTTTCTTGGGTAGTGGAACATGGTACATTGTGAACATTACTTCAGGGAAGCAGAGATAAAACACCCACAAAGAAACTATCGGTGTTGCGTACATGAGGGGTAATCACGAATACCAACTAAAAATATTTGATTTATTGATCAATATGTTAAAATGCAGATTGAAACATGTTAACATTTGAAAAAAAAAAATGAGGGAAACATATTAGAATTTTAAAATTTTAGTGACAAAGGTTACTCTCAGTATTCTTGAAAACTTTAAAATGTTATATAATTATGCAATGAGATCATGACCTATCCTGTCAAGTTTAATGTCTACAAATACAGTTCATCATCCATCGAATGATTTTTTTCCGTCTATAAAATTTTGATAAATCCAGTAAGTAGTGATGATTCCTATGCTAATCGTAACATCCTAAATTTTGTAGTACACATGATATCATGGATTATGGACACATGTGTATTAATATACATTAATGTATATGTGATGTATTTAATTGTTAGTGCAAAGATTAAAGAGTGATGTATTTAATTGAAAGAGTGAGAAAAGGGAGGACTAAAATGTAAATAGCTTTTATCCTTGTCTATAAAAGAGGGAGAGATTCTAGAATTATGTTATTTTCTTTTCCTCCTTTTGCTCACGTCCCAGCCCTTCTTGCTCTCTTTCAAATTTTCTTTACACCAAACCACCAAGAATTTAAGGAAGGAGAAGAAAAGAATAGGTAAGAATCAAATTCTTCATTTGAATCCTTGTGTTATCGTCTATTCATTTACAAGAATTTCTTTGGTTATGAGATGAGTTATGATATCTGATGTCATGAATGCTTATAAATTGTGTGAAAACATGAATTTGAATGAGTTTTGAATGCATCTAAGCAAGAGGATGAAGATATAAGCTAGAATTGAGAGTTTAGTTCAAATCCTGGAAATTTTGTTACATGAGCAGTGCATGTTCCGAAAATTACCAAAAATCAGGGGGATATTTTCTTGTTCTGAAATTTTTATGGATGAAAACAAACATGTCCAGGAGTGTATAGCAATTGGATTCACTCAAAAATTCGAAGTAGGTTATTTGTAGTGAATTTTTGAATTTCTGATATGGTATTGCACATTTCCCCTGTCTTAGAACAGAGTAGGGGAAGATGATTTTATTTGAAGGTATAAATCGTCATAGAATTACCTGATTTTTGGTATGCAAGTCCTTTTATGTGTCATATATGAGACTGTAAATTTTCACTGAGATTGAAGCTCTGTGTGAATTGTTATAGATTTTTAAAATTGGCTTGCTAAAACTGGAATTTTTAGTTTCCAAAACAGGGCAGTTAGAAATAATTGGATTTGAATAGGTTAAACACCTTGAAAAGCCATGATTTTTGGTATAGTGGTACATATATGTGTTATATACTATCATGCAAATATTTGTAGCCTTTTGACTAGTATTGAAATTTCTACAAATTTTTAAGTTGATAGTGCTCAGTGAAGTGAATGCAATGGCAGAATTGTTGAGGTAATGAATTTGATTATTTTGAGTAGCCAAATGACCCCAATTGGCTCTAAAAATTTTAAGGAAACATGAGGTATGTGTGTAAAAGATGTCTACCATTTGTGTGAATTTTTGGAAGTAGACAATTGTTGTTATGAATTGTTTGTCAAAGTAAGTATAGAAATAGAGCCAAAATTGAGAAATGTTTTACAAGTGTATGGTGACCTAAAAAGAGATTTTGTTTTATTTTTAGGTCAATCACAATCATAAAAAAGCAGCCGTATAAGGTAAGTAAGCTAACTATTCTGAGGTCATAATAAATTGTGTACTGTAACACTGTTAATTGCTAGCACCTTAATGCTTGAATGTGATATATTGTGACTGTTCAAGAAGGTTGATATCAAACTTCTTTTATGTGTGATTGATTGTGAATGGTGAAACATGATTGGCATGTCAAGACCTAGGAAGTTTAGCTCTCATAGCTTGAGGAGAGGTCTGGACCATGTGTTTCTCTAGACGAGATTCGATAGCATGGGCCTGGTAACACCCAGATTGTCAGACTAGCCTCAAGCTATTTCAAGGGTAGGCATCTAAATGTATTCGTACTGTTCTGTACTATTCCATGGCTTGAGGGGAGGTCTGGACCATGTGTTTCTTTAGATGAGATTCGGTAGCATGGGCCCGGTATCACCTGGATTGTCAAACTAGCCTTGAGCATTCTGTGCTCCCATGGCTTGAGGAGAGGTCTGGACCATGTGTTTCTCTAGATGAGATTCGATAGCATGGGCCCGGTATCACCCGGATTATCAGACTAGCGTTGAGCTATTATATGGGAATTGATTGTGAAATGAAAAGTCCTACCTTGATTAGAGAGCCTTTTCCCTAGGTGACTGTAACTGATACTGTGGAAGCTTCCTCATTATGTGATTGTGATTGTACATGAAAAGTCGATGAGTAGAGAAATATGAACTCACTTGTGAGATTGAATCGACCTACCAAGGTCGAGACAGAAAACTGGCGTTGGAGCGCAAATGTAACCGAAGTGAACTCGGAGCATTTCTTCTTTAACAAGTTAGCTAATACTTGTGTAGTTAGAAATGGATAGTTTCATACTGTGGATTGAATTCTATTGTTATTGTTTATTGCTGTATATTCACTTAGCTTACTTACTGAGTTTTACTCATTAAAGTTGTTGTATACCTCAAGTGATCAGTAGATTGAGCTAGGGATGGAAGACTTTTAGCATTGCTGACAGAGTTCCCTTGGTAACCATAGACCACTGCCTAGATTATCATAGCCATACTGTAGGAATCATTTTGATTTTGAATGTATCTATATAAAGTGAAATGGTGTGGTTGTGATTAGGAACTCTGTTTTGTGTGATGTTAGTTTTAATTATTAAAGAAATAATGGAGTTCATATTTAAATGACCGTATAAATACTATATTTTGTATGTATAGTATGGGTTGTGACAGTAGTGGTATCAGAGCATAGGTTTAAGGTTCTGTAGACATTTTAGTTGCAAGCGGTCAAGGGAACCGAGTCCATGCCAAATCCTTCATAGTAAGTAATATTGAAAATTGTTTGATTTCCACATTGAAATCTTTGAAATGGTTGTATACGATGAGGAGTACTAATTATTATTATTAGTAATATCATCGTTATTTGTATGGTGCCTCATTCTGTTCTGATGATTAAAATTGATAGCCATGTCTCGCCCGGGGCGACCCAGGAGAGCCAATAACCCCACCATGGAGGAAATGAGGTGGGTTAGCTCCATATCCAGAGTGAGACGAACTTCAGAGCTAGATGAACCTGCTTTGGTCAGATATAGAAGATCGAAGAGGCAGGCTAGGACTAGTAGCAGCTCACGGGCTCAGGACACTACAGTCCAGGAGTTGGTGTAGATTCTGACAGATGTGAGACGAGAGGCTGCACAACCTAGTTCCACCACCACTTCTGAAAATATACAAGTAGTGGAATAGTTTAGAAGACTCAACCCTCCATCCTTTACAGGCTCAACAGGCCCCTTAGCTGCAGAAGAATGGGTTCGTGAAATGGAGAAAATATTCGAGCTTATGGGGTGTATTGACGCACAACGGCTCACATGCGCTACTTTTATGCTAAAGGGTAGTGCAAGTTACTAGTGGGAAATGACCAAGAGAGCTCACACTAGAGAAGATGGAGTGCTTACTTGGGCTCAGTTTAAAGAGTTGTTTTACGACAAGTACTTCCCTCAGTCATTAAAGAATGAGAAGATTGCTGAATTTGTACAGTTAACTCAAGGGTCCATGTCCCTCACAGAATATGAAAGGAAGTTCGAGGCTCTCTCCAGATTTGCTCCACACCTCATCAGTACAGAAGAAGAGAAAGCCAAGTTCTTTGAGAGAGGCCTGAAACCAGAAATCTGAAGGCACGTGACAGTTCTAGAATTGAAAAGCTACAGTGCAGTGCTGAGGAAGGCTCAGATATTGGCCAGAGATGATGAAATGATTGAAGCTGGCAAGTCTAAAGAAGAGGGTTCTGGTTCTCAACCAAGGAAGCCATGGAGGAACAATAGCAAACGGTTCGAGAAAGGCAAGGGAAAGAAGAAGCAAAATGCGGGTAGGAAAGAATTTTCTGTATGTGAAACATGCCACAGACCACATAAGGAATGTGTCATTTCAAGACTGGAGCGTGCTTTCGATGTGGAAAAACCGGACACTTAGTTGCATCATGTCCTGAAGCCAGTCAAGCTCCAATTACTCCTGGTAGAGTTCAGAATGCATTGGGTAGAGAACCACAAGCTCAAGGAAAAGTCTATGCCCTCACCACAGCTGAAGCATGGGAGGCTCCATCGGTTGTTTCTGGTATTATCTCTGTTCTTGGTCATAATGCTCATGTATTGTTTGATTCGGGTGCCACTCATTCCTTTATGTCTCCTACTTTTGCTCATAAAGTGGAGGTAAAGCCTTCAATTATGGAGGTTGAGATGTGTGTCTCTACTCCTTCGGGGATAGCATTGTGTGCTAGAGAAAAGTTGAAATTCTGTCCGATCAAAATAGACAACCAAGAGTTAGAGGCCAATCTAATCATCTTGAAGATGCGTGATTTTGATGTAATTCTGGGTATGGATTGGCTATCTAAATATCATGCAGATGTCAAGTGTTTTGAGAAGAAAGTGGTATTCTATACTCCACTCGGATTGGAGTGCAGCTTTGTCGGGGTGGATATAGTTTCATTGCCACGGATTATTTCAGCTTTGAAAGCCCAAAAGTTCCTTCGGAAGGGATGTATGGGTTTTTTGGCTTGTGTTATGGAGACACCGAAGGACGAAAAGAGTATTCAGAACATTCCAGTGGTAAATAAATTTACAGATGTGTTCCCAGAAGAATTACCCGGACTCCCTCCTAATCGAGAGATTGAATTCACTATCGATCTTTTACCGGGAACCACTCTTATATCCAAAGTTCCATATCGGATGTCACCAACAGAACTCAAGGAATTAAAGGAACAATTACAGGAGTTACTGGATAAGGGTTTCATCCATCCCAGTGTCTCACCTCGAGGAGCACCAGTTCTATTTGTGAAGAAAAAAGATGTGACAATGAGATTATGCATTGATTATCATGAGTTGAATCGGGTAACTATAAAGAACAAGTATCCACTTCCAAGGATTGATGATCTACTTGATCAGTTACATGGGGCAAGTGTGTTTTACAAGATTAATCTTCGATCCGGATACCATCAGTTAAAGATTAAAAAGGAAGACATTTCCAAGACTGTATTTCGAACGAGGTATGGGCACTATGAATTCTTGGTAATGCCTTTCGGACTCACGAATGCTCCAGCTGCTTTTATGGATCTTATGAACCGTGTTTTTAAGGAATTCTTGGATAAATTCGTCATTGTGTTTATTGATGATATTTTGGTGTATTCTAAGAATTCTGAAGAACATGAAGAGTAGTTGAGAAGGGTGCTGCAACTATTAAGACAGAAGAAACTGTATGCCAAATTCAAGAAATGCGAGTTTTGGCTCAATCAGATTTCCTTCTTGGGTCACATTGTTTCAGGTGATGGGATCTCAATAGACCCAAACAAAGTGGAAGTTATTGTGAAGTGGCCGAGACCGACTAATGTAACTGAAGTGCGTAGCTTTCTGGGATTGGCTGGATACTATAGGAGATTCGTTGAAGGCTTTTCCAAGATAGCCTTGCCCTTAACACAGTTGACCAGGAAGAATGTAGCTTTTATATGGTCAGAAGACTGTGAGAAGAGTTTTCAAGAACTTAAGAGCAGATTGGTGACAGCTCCAGTACTAACTATCCCTTCTGGTTAAGAAGGATTTGTGATATACAGTGATGCTTCTAAGAACGGGTTGGGGTGTGTTTTGATGCAAAATGGCAAGGTTATAGCCTATGCATCTCCACAATTGAAGGACTATGAGAAGAATTACCCTACCCATAATCTAGAACTGGCAGCAATGGTGTTTGCATTGAAGATTTGGAGGCATTATTTATATGGAGCAAGATGTGAGATCTATACCGACCATAAAAGCCTTAAATATTTCTTCACTCAGAAGGAATTAAATATGAGGCAAAGGCGATGGCTTGAATTGGTCAAAGATTATGATTGTGTCATTAATTATCATCCTGAAAAAGCGAATGTGGTGGCGGATGCCCTGAGTAGAAAGTCTTCCGGACATATGGCTGCTTTAATTACCACACAACGGTCAATAATGCAAGATCTGGAGAAACTTGCTATTGAGATTGTTCAGCCGAATGAATGCTTATACTTGGCTTCATTGGTCGTGCAACCCACCATTATTGAGAAGATCAAGAAGAGTCAATGTGAAGATGCCTTTTTGAAGAAGGTGAGGGAAGAAGTTCCATTGGGGAAGAGGCCAGGTTTTGTTATCTCCTCCGACGGGGTATTATACTTCAAAGAAAGATTGTGTGTGCCTAATATGATAGAGTTGAAACGAGAAATATTGAATGAAGCACATAATTCTCCTTATTCAGTGCATCCTGCTGTACAAAGATGTATAAGGATCTCCGAAATCACTACTGGTGGGTTGGTATGAAGAAGAAAATAGCTCAATTTGTTGAACAATGCTTAGTTTGTCAACAAGTTAAGACTGAACATCAAAGGCCATCGGGATTACTTAATCCACTATCAATACCAGAATAGAAATGGGAACACATCACTATGGATTTTGTTATGGGTCTACCGAGGACTAGGAATGGATGTGATGCAATTTGGGTGATTGTGGACCGGTTAACGAAATCAGCGTATTTTCTTCCTGTGCGCACTATCTTCACTATAGACAGATATGCCCAACTCTACGTAGATGAGATTGTTAGACTACATGGAGTACCGGTATCTATTGTTTCAGATCGGGACCCAAGATTTACCTCCCAATTCTGAAAAAGTTTACATAAGGCTTTGGGCACTAAACTAAAGTTCAGCACAGCTTTCCACCCTCAGACAGATGGTCAATCGGAAAGGACCATCCAGATTCTAGAAGATATGCTTAGAGCCTGTATGTTGGACTTCAAGGGTAGCTGGGACAAGCACTTGACTTTGGTTGAATTTGCATACAACAACAGCTGTCAATCCACAATTGGAATGGCCCCTTATGAAACCTTGTATAGGAGGAAGTGTAGATCACCCATCCATTGGGATGAGGTTGGTGAAAGAAAGATACTTGGGCCCGAAATTGTACAGCAAACATGTGATATCATCCAAAAAGTGAAGGACAGAATGAATGCAGCACAGAGTAGACAGAAGAATTATGCTGATCAGCGAAGGAAGAAGTTAGAATTTGCAGCAGGAGATAAAGTGTTCCTTAAAGTTGCCCCTATGAAGGGAGTGATGCGATTTGGAAGGAAAGGGAAATTGAGTCCAAGATATATTGGTCCTTATGAAATTCTGGAAAGGATTGGAGAGGTAGCATATAAACTTGCCTTGCCACCTTCATTGTCTGGAGTGCATGATGTTTTTCATGTCTCCATGTTAAGGAAGTATGTTTCCGATCCATCCCATGTGCTGAGTTCCAAACTTCCAGAGTTGAGAGCCGATCTTACATATGAGGAGGGACCGGTTCAAATCATAGATCGCAAGGAACATGGACTTCGGAAGAGGAACATACCATTGGTGAAAGTCCTTTGGTAAAATCACTCCGTAGGAGAAGCAACTTGGGAATTAGAGGAGGAAATGCGTACCAAATACCCCTCCCTATTTGAATGACAATGTCGAATTTCGGGGACAAAATTCTTTTAAGGGAGGGAGAATTGTAACATCCTAAATTTTGTAGTACACATGGTATCATGGATTGTGGACACATGTGTATTAATATACATTAATGTATATGTGATGTATTTAATTGTTAGTGCAAAGATTAAAGAGTGATGTATTTAATTGAAAGAGTGGGAATAGAGAGGACTAAATTGTAAATGGCCTTTATCCTTGTCTATAAAAGAGGGAGAGATTCTAGAATTATGTCATTTTCTTTTCCTCCTTTTGGCTCACGTCCTAGCCCTTCTTGCTCTCTTTCAAATCTTATTGACACCAAACCACCAAGAATTTAAGGAAGGAGAAGGAAAGAATAGGTAAGAATCAAATTCTTCATTTGAATCCTTGTGGTATTGTCTATTCATTTACAAGAATTTCTTTGGTTATGAGATGAGTTATGATATCTGATTTCATGAATGCTTATAAATTGTGTGGAAACATGAATTTGAATGAGTTTTGAATGCATCTAAGCAAAAGGATGAAGATATAAGCTAGAATTGAGAGTTTAGTTCAAATCCTGGAAATTTTGTTACACTGAGAAGTGTATGTTCCGAAAATTACCAAAACTCAGGGGAACATTTTATTGTTCTGAAATTTTTATGGACAAAAATAGACATGTGCAGGAGTGTATAGCAATTAGATTCACTCATAAATTCGAAGTAGGTGATTTGTACTGAAGTTTTGAATTTCTAGTATGGTATTGCACATTTCCCCTGTCTTAGAACAGAGTAGGGGAAGACGATTTTAGTTGAAGGTACAAATCATCATAGAATTACCTGATTTTTGGTATGCAAGTCCTTTTATGTGTCATATATGAGACTGTAAATTTTCACTGAGATTGAAGCTCTGTGTGAATTGTTATAGATTTTTAAATTTGGTTTGCTAAAACTGGAATTTTTAGTTTCCAAAATAGGGCAGTTAGAAATAATTGGATTTGAATGGTTAAACACCTTGAAAAGCCATGATTTTTGGTATGGAGGTATATATATGTGTTATATACTATCATGTAAATTTTTGTAGCCTTTTTACTAGGATTGAAATTTCTACAAATTTTTAAGTTGATAGTGCTCAGTGAAGTGAATGCAATGGCAGAATTGTTGAGGTAATGAATTTGATTATTTTGAGTGGCCAAATGACCCCAATTGGCTCTAAATATTTTAAAGAAACATGAGGTATGTGTTTAAAAGATGTCTACCAATTGTGTGGATTTTTGGAAGTAGAAAATTGTTGTTATAAATTGTTTGTCAAAGTAAGTATAGAAATAGAGCCAAAATTGAGAAATGTTTGACAAGTGTGTGGTGACCTAAAAAGAGATTTTGTTTTATTTTTAGGTCAATCACAAGCATCAAAAAGAAGCCGTACAAGGTAAGTAAGCTAACTATTCTGAGGCCACAATAAATTGTGTACTGTATGTATGTAATTTTGTCGATTGTAACACTATTAATTGCTAGCACCTTGATGCTTGAATGTGAGATATTGTGACTGTTCAAGAAGGTTGATATCGAACTTCTTTTATATGTGATTGATTGTGAATGGTGAAACATGATTGGCATGCCAAGACCTAGGAAGTTTAGCTCTCATAGTTTGAGGGGAGGTCTGGACCATGTGTTTCTCTAGACGAGATTCGATAGCATGCCGGTAACACCCGGATTGTCAGACTAGCCTCAAGCTATTTCAAGGGTAGACATCTAAATGTATTCGTACTGTTCTGTACTATTCCATGGCTTGAGGGGAGGTCTAGACCATGTGTTTCTCTAGATGAGATTCGGTAGCATGGGCCCGGTATCATCCGGATTGTCAGACTAGCCTTGAGCATTCTGTGCTCCCATGGCTTGAGGAGAGGTCTGGATCATGTGTTTCTCTAGATGAGATTCAATAGCATGGGCCCGGTATCACCCGGATTATCAGACTAGCCTTGAGCTATTATATGGGAATTGATTGTGAAATGAAAAGTCCTACCTTGATTAGAGAGCCTTTTCCTTAGGTGACTGTAACTGATACTGTGGAAGCTTCCTCATTATGTGATTGTGATTGTACATGAAAAGTCGATGAGTAGAGAAATATGAACTCACTTATGTGAGATTGAATCGACCTACCAAGGTCGAGACAGAAAACTGGCGCTGGAGCGCAAATGTAACCGAAGTGAACTCGGAGTATTTCTTCTTTAACAAGTTAGCTAATGCTTGTGTAGTTAGAAATGAATAGTTTCATACTGTGGATTGAATTCTATTGTTATTGTTTATTGCTGTATATTCACTTAGCTTACTTACTGAGTTTTACTCATTAAAGTTGTTGTATACCTCAAGTGATCAGTAGATTGAGCTAGGGATGGAGGACTTTTGGCATTGCTGATAGAGTTCCCTTGGCAACCATAGACCGCTGCCTAGATTATCATAGCCATATTCTAGGAATCCTTTTGATTTTGAATGTATCTATATAAAGTGAAATGGTATGGTTGTGATTAGGAACTCTGTTTTGTGTGGTGTTAGTTTTAATTATTAAAGAAACAATAGAGTTCATATTTAAATGACCGTATAAATGCTATATTTTGTATGTCTAGTATGAGTTGTGACACTAATAGTTCAATTCACATCATATTAAGAAAGAATAGTAATATTCTTAATCTTATTTCTTGTCTCAATGGGATTACACTTAATGTTTTAAAGAAAAAAAGTAACAGTACTACTATTGTAGCTTGAAGAGATTATCAAAAGGTTATAATTAAATGTATGAAATTTATATTGCAACTTGGTTGGGTGGAAAACGTTCAAGTTAATTGTTATTTCTCTATTTAAAATCCGGAACTGGTGCAGTGGAAATCCTTATTTAGAAAATAGAAAGGACTATAGGGTGCATGAAGAATATGTTAAATAATTTTGATGTTTTTCCCCCAATCTGTCTTCATTGTCGTCATCCCTAACTACTCATAATCACTTGTGATCATCTCGATTCTTCTGGCTTATCACAAGAGACACTTCCATTAGCTCTTGCTTCATCATTATATTTATACATAGTGGTGAACATCATGTGCATGTCTTTGCTTCCAGAATGCTCCTATACTTACTAAAATTTCTAAAATCTTCCAAGTCTCACGGTATCTATTTCTTCAATACATTGACATGGAGATCACTCACATTGATTTATAATAGAACTTTCGATGCAAAGACTCTGCCCAATGAAATAGAGAAAAAATTTAAAAAAAAAAATTTATTGATTCACTATTTATCTTCGCTAGCTTTCCTTGCTAGCTTATTTGTTTAAACGAAGAGGCTAGCAAAGAGCCAAAGAGGAGCGGTTTCCTCTCTCTTTCTTCATGGCATATTTAAATCTTTAATATAATATTATAAACATTATATAAAATTTTAATCAGAGATGGAAGGTTTAGGAAATGGACCTCCTTGATAGGGAACTACAATTAATTAAATCATCGCATAGAAATGCAAGCTGTAAAACAACAATGAAACATAAACAATTATCTAGGAAATAAATTATTGCAGCCACTTGCATTTCATACAAAGAACATAAAATGAAGCAAGAGTAAGACTTCGAGGAAGCAGAGCAAAGTTTGGTGATCAGTTTCAATAATGTCTTTGAAGAGCATTGAAGGGGCCTCTTCTTCTTCATGGTGGAAATATGATGTTTTTGTTAGTTTTAGAGGAGAAGACACTCGTAAAAACTTCACAGGTCATCTATACAAAGCTTTGGAGCAAAGAGGAATGATCATCTTCAGAGATGATGAAAAACTTGAGAGAGGCAAACCCATTTCACCAGAGCTTCTAAAGGCAATCGAACATTCAAGATTTTACATTGTTGTCTTCTCAAGCAACTATGCTACGTCATCTTGGTGCTTGGACGAGCTTGCTAAGATTGTGGAGTGCATGAAAGAGAATGGCCGAACTCTGTTCCCGGTTTTCTATGAATCCAGCTAATGTCCGTAAACAGACAGGAAGCTTTGGGGAGGCCTTTGAGAAACATGAAAAATCTGTTAAAGCTGAGAAATTGCAGAGATGGAGAGAGGCTTTGACAGAAGTGGCTAATCTATCTGGTTGGGATTTACAAGATAGGTATATATATGCTATCTTTCCTGCTTTATTAAATTTTTTAATTAAGGTTTTACGATTTTTGTTATAAACTTTTTGCATTATTCAACAATGATATGGACTTCCACTGATAACCTTGTGTCCTAATATTAGCATAAGAAAAAAAAATTAATGTATCTCCAAGTGGACCTTCAAGTGTCTTTTGAAATAATTATCGTAAAAGTGTGCAGAGTCTCTCAATTGAATTACCTTATCCACGGCCATCTATAAGAACCCAATATTAATGTTAACTTTGATAGTTCTGAAAAACAAGAGCATACGAACCAATTATTTGTATATTTGTTCATGTTCATATATGTTGATTATTGAAAAACATTACGTATTATTATTATACATATATTAATGCCTCTCGTTTTCTAATACACACCTTGTGAATTCAAATCAAATATTATCATAAAATTATGTAATTAAATGGTGGTCATCTTAATTCCTATTTACTTTGCAGGGATGAGGTGACATTTATACAGGAAATCGTGGAAAAAATTTGGACCAAATTGAGTCAACATTCATTCTCTAGTGCTACCAAGGGCTTGGTTGGAATCGATTCTGTTTTGAAGGATATGAATACATCACATTTGGAAATAGGTTTCAATGATGTTCGCATTATCGGGATTTCTGGGATGGGTGGCATAGGTAAAACAACTATTGCCAAGGCCATTTATGAAAAATATTCTCATCAATTTGAAGGTAGCAGCTTTGTTTCAATTGATAGAGACGTCTCTGAAAAACTCGGTTTAGCTGCTTTACAAGAGCAGGTTATTTTAGAGACCCTAATGGAAAAGAATACATGTGTAAGGGGTGTTCGTAGAGGAATCCATAAGTGGCTACGAAACAAAAGGGTCATGATTGTTCTTGATGACATAGATAAATTGCAACAATTAGAAACATTAGTAGGTGATCATGATTGGTTTGGTCCAGGAAGTAGAATCATAGTAACAACTAGAGATGAACATTTATTGATTGCTCATGGTATAGATAAAATATACAAGGTCAATTGTTTAGGCACAGAAGAAGCTCTAGAACTATTTAGTTTGAGAGCCTTTAAATCAAACCACCCTACTGAAGGTTACGAAGAGTTGTCTAAGGACATTGTAACCTATTGTAATGGCCTTCCGTTAGCTCTAGTGGTTTTGGGTTCTTCTCTATATGGTAAAAACATAAATAAGTGGAGAAGTGAATTCCAAAGGCTTAAAGCCACGCCTAGAAGGGAAATTTTTGATATACTCAAAATAAGTTATGATGGTTTGGAGGAAACAGAGAAGAAGATTTTCCTGGATATTTCATGTTTGTTTAATATGAAAAAAGTAAATCGAGTGATAGAAATACTAGACGCTTGTGACCTATACCCAGAAATTGGTCTTGAAGTTTTGGTTGATAAATCTCTCATATCAATTATGGACAGAATCGATGATAATTGCGTGAATGTCCATAATTTGCTACAAGAAATGGCACGGACTATTGTTTTGAAAGAATCGCCAAGCGAACCTGGCGAACGCAGTAGGTTATGGCTTTATGATGATATATACCATGTACTTACAACGAAGATGGTAAATGACCTAAACTGTTATGTTGTTAATTTGTAATGTTTGTACCAATACAGTAAGAATATTTATGTGTTCACTTCTCTTGCTCTTCACTATAATATAGGGAACGAAGGCAGTTGAAGTCATATACTTGAGTTCGTCTCAATTGAAAGAAATATTTGTGGATCCTGATGCATTCGTGGGGATGAACAATCTGAGACTCCATAAAGTCCACAATATACGGCTTCCCAAAGGCCTCGATTGTCTTCCCAATAAATTGCGGATCCTCAAATGGCATGGATATCCACTAAAATCACTGCCATCAACGTTCAAACAAGGAGAACTTGTTGAACTTGACATGTCTCACAGTGGCATTGTACTACTTTGGAAGGAAAGAGTGGTATGATATTACTTCCCTATAAATCTTTATTTCTTTGAATATGTTTTCTCCATTTACATTCTTTTTCTTCATTTATGTTATTGTAACAGCATTTAGATAAGTTGAAAGTCATCACACTAAGTCACTCAAGAAAGCTGACCACAACCCCAGATTTCAAAGGAGTTCCAAACCTTGAGAGGCTTGTTCTTGAAGGTTGTACAAGCTTATATGAGGTTCATCCTTCTATTGGCAGCCTCGAAAGACTTATTCTATTAAATCTCAAAGACTGTGAAAGCCTACAGAGTCTTCCAAGAATAGTCCTTGGATGGAGATCCCTTAAAGTTCTTTTGCTACTTGGCTGCTCCAAAATTGACAAATTGCCAGAGAACCTAGGGGATTGTGAAGATTTGGAGGAGCTTGACGTTGGTAAAACTGCTATAATAGAGCCACCTTCATCCATTGTGAATTTAAAGAAGCTTAAAATGCTATCATTTGGACGGTGCAAGGGAAAAACTCTCAAGCGTAAGCGTTGGAATTGGTTCCTGCCCTTGTTGGTAGGTGCAGGCCCAAGTTTCAAAAGTTTGAAGTTGCCTTCCCAGATGGCAGGTTTATTAGCTTTGACAGAACTTGATTTAAGTTACTGTAATCTCTCCGAAGAAACAATTCCAAGTGACTTTGGCAACTTATCAGCGTTACAAAATTTGAATCTTAGTGGGAACGTTTTTGTTGCCTTACCTGCAAGCATTAATCAACTTTCTAGGCTTGAATGTCTGAAATTGAATTATTGCAAGAAGCTTCAAACTTTGACAGAGCTTCCTTCAAGTATACAAGATCTATATGCGCGTAATTGTTCATCGTTGAAAACATTGATTAGTCCACTGGGATTGTTAATGTCAAGCGATCGGTATTTCGAGATTCAAAATTGTTTCAGATTGTTGGAGAATCAAGGAGGTGAGGATGTGGCACTCTCATTGCTAAAACAACATCTTTTATTTTTAGCCAAAACCAGGATTGGAGAGATCTTTTCATTTTTCCTTGACTCCTCTGAGAAGCAAGAAAGCAATAATCCACACGTTGCAAGGCTTGTCAATGTTATCCGCTCATGGATGACTTACCTGCCTCAGGTAGTACTCTCTGTTTGTCCCTCTCTTTCAATTTATTCACTCAATGAAATCGCTGTTCATTTTGTATTTATTAGACTCAAATATTCATGTAACAAATTCATGATTTTAATGTTACAGCAAGTTTCTGATTCGTCATCTTACTCATCGGAACTAAGCATTTTTCTACCTGGAAGTTCAATTTCAGAGTGGTTCACATTTCTGAGTACAAATAATTGGATAAGCATTGATTTGCCCCCAAATTGGGTTAATGATTGTCCATTCTTAGGATTGGCTGTTTGTGCTACTTTTGGACTTAAAGACCACAAGGGACAGGAACAAATAAAAAGAGAAAGAGAAGGTGTGTTGTACGATTTTATGTTTCATTTTAGTCCGGAATATTTGAATAAAAATGGAACAGGGTTTCGGCTAGAGGCAGACAGATTGCCGTTGTCAGATCATCGATGGCTTTTGTTTCTACCACCAGCAGTTAAACAGCTTGCACCCGAAATGAATCGGCCTACTTTTATTGGTTACTTCAGTATTGCGGATCCCGGTTTTGAATTGAAGAAGTGTAGCATTCGAGCAGTATACTTAAAAGATATAGAATTTATTCAAACAATGTTCCAAGGCCCCACTGACAACGTACCTCGGTTGGAGGACATCATCCAACTTACGCAACCACAAGCAGCTGGGAGTGATGATGCTGGACCTAGTGGAACCGACTTTGACACTGATGAATGGCCTTACTTTTTAATGCCAGAAACATTGTGCTCTCATGATTAAACTCGAAGGCAGAGGCATCCAAGAATGACATTCACGCTCCTTTCTTTTCTGCTTGATTAAGTTTCCAAATGCCGTTATCACTTGGATACTAAACCAGTCATTTTCTGGTAATGCTAAGCATCAATATAATCTTAATCACCTTAGTTGTCTTGAACTCTATTTTTATTAAAGCAAGAATAATTTAACAACCAAAGAAACAAAAACAAACGAAAGAAAGCAAAGAGTTTGAAGACTAGAGGAAATCACTTGACGGTTTCATGAATTGACTTCTATAGCATTTATGCCAAATTCAGAAATAATTTCCTTTCCTAATAATCAGGCGTGAGCATATTCATAATCTAATGGAATTTACATTTTACAGTTAGAATACTTGAAGATTACAATCCTTCAGTGAAGGGCATTAATTGCTAACAACAAAGTTATAATAAGGTCAATTACATTGCAAATCAGACTACTATGAATTATTAGAACTCAGTATTGCCCTGTAGAAGCCCTGACAAACCGAGAAAATATGGAGCTCTCATCATGCAGAAGCGTCTGGGGGTTTCCATGTTCAACCTGCATAGGCAAAAAACTTTGAGAATGATGCAATTCAAGGGCCAATAGAACTATTTGGATAACATTATGATATTGGCTGCATAGCGTTAATATAACCTAACTCAAAACTGCATAGTACACATGTTCAAACCATTGTACATATAAATCTACTTATTTCTGAGGAAAAAATGGTAATGTTTCCTACCAGACATAATTGGTCAATGTGTATTGTAACCCAAGATTCACCTAGTTTACAAATTCAAAGGTTAAATAATGAACTCTACCGAATTACCAACAGAAAAATGACAAACTCAAGCAATTTGAATGTGAAATCACAAATTCATCAGGATTGTAATTGAAACATCAATATGTTTGACACCTTTACATAATTTTTTTTTTAATTTTCTTTTCGTAAAGAGGTGAATCTCTTAGATCCGTAGAGAAAGAAAAAAGTCTGATGAGAGAAAAGCATACCAGGTTTCCATGATCAAGAACAAGAATTTTGTCCATATCCAAAACCGTAGAAATGCGATGTGCAATAGTAATTACTGTCATGCCTCTGCGTTCGCTAGATATTGCATTTTGTAGTATTGTAGCTGTTTGAGTATCAACATTTGCTGTGCATTCATCCAAGCAGAGCACCTGAAATTTTAGTACTGTAAGTACAGTACCCGCTTTCATGCACACACAAAAACGCATGCAATTTCCTCCTAGCTAGAAAACTCATCTACAAAGTCAGCGTAACCATCCTTGAAACTCATAATGAGTCATGCACCCTACAGCTAAACTACGAAAACAGCTTTGCCTTTTATCTTCTTTCCCTTTTTCAATCTACCCACCTATTGTGCTGTTGCGGCGGTTCTTGTTACGGTTTTTGCTTGGGAAAGCATTAGGTAATTTAAACTCCAATAGAAATGGAAGAAATTGTGAAAATGTAAAAGTAGTTACAAATGTATCAAGGATATGAAGTATCCGAGCTGTTAATAGGATGACTCAAGAGGATATACCATTCAGAAGAATCCAAAAAACAACAAATTTTGGACAAGAAAATAGATGGCTTGGTTCAAGTAAAATATGCTGGAAGAGGAAAGAGCAAAAACAAAGCGAAACCTAATTATTAAGTTGAAGTCATTAATAAGGCTCAAAAGGCAGATCCAAACCAATTACAACCTATTAGTTGGAATCACTGATAATGTAACACTTCCAGGCAAACAATGATACTACGTCAGCAAATGTGAAGGTCTTTCTTGCATCATATTAAATTTTGGAACTTATTCAGTAACTCAAAAAGTTACAACACTAAGGGATTGATTATTTTTTCATCCGAAGTCTAGATTTTACTGAATCTCAAAATTCAAACTTTTTTACGTTGATGGTTTTTAGGACTAAACACTTTTTCTTAGATAAAAACATCTGAATAGAAAATTCTATATTATGGAAAGATCTGAATGAATTACCTATTTTTTAGTTCTAAAATACCCATGAAAATTTTATTTAATTCCGATTTTTTTTAAGTCTTTAAACAATATTTTCTGTCGAATTAAGTAGCCTTATTTGGAAAGATTGTGTAGAAAATCTTGTATAATTACTTGATTTTTAGGAATTAGTGTTAGGTGCAAATAGTAGCCTTATTTGGAAAGATTGTGTAGAAAATCTTGTATAATTACTTGATTTTTAGGAATTAGTGTTAGATGCAAATAGTAGCCTTATTTGGAAAGATTGTGTAGAAAATCTTGTATAATTACCTGATTTTTAGGAATTAGTGTTAGGTGCAGATTTTACCTTATTTTTAGGGATTAGATTTAGGTACAGAATTTTTTGGTTTTGGGAAGTTTAATATTTTTAGGAATTTGTTACTATTTTTAAGCTAGACAATTTTGTATATAAACCAAGGCTGTAACCTAATTTTCAATAAGACAGAAATTCATTCCTCTATTAGGATTTTTGTCATGGTATCAGAGCTATTGGCTCTTTCCTGATAAACTCTGAATTTTTCTGTTCTTTTCTCTGGCCATACCCAACCAAGTTCCATCTTCTTTGTTCCTCTCAATCGTCTTAGCCTTCTCTCTCATATTTCCCTGTTTATTTTTCCATTCAATCAATCATGTCGGAATCACTCAAAAGTTCTGCCGAAATCACCAGCCCTGTCACAATTGCCCCTGCATTCGAGAATACTGCCGCTGCTACAACCGGAGACTTACAAAACATTCAAGCCGCATATCGATTGAATGGGAAGAATTACTTGAAGTGGTCACAATTGGTCCACACTTTCCTAAAGGGTAGAGGGAAATTGAGCCATTTAATGGGCACAGGTCCTTCGCAAGACTATCCCAAATTTGCGGCGTGGGACGAACAAGACTTAATGGTGATGTCATGGTTATAGAACTCGATGCTGCCAGAAATTAGTGATACATGTATGTTTCTCGGAACTGCCAAGGAGATTTGGGAAGCTATTCGACAGACATATTCCAAGGTAAATGATGCTGCACAAATCTACGAAATTAAGATGAAAATTTCAGCAACCAAACAAGTGACTCGGACTGTCACTGAATATTCGAGTCTCTTACAAGGCTTGTGGCAAGAGATGGAGCATTATCAATGCATCCAAATGAGCTGCAGTGAAGATGCAGCAATTCTGAAGCGTTTTGTGGAGAAAAATCGTATTTATGATTTTCTTGCAGGATTAAACGTTGAATTTGATGCTGTAAGAATGCAGATTTTGGGAAAAACAGACTTGCCATCTCTGAATGAGACAATCTCTATTATACGCGTTGAAGAGGGACATCGAAGTGTTATGCTTGAATCTCAAGGGGGAGATGGTTCTGCACTTGTTACCAAAGCCACAGAATTGAAAGAGGTAAACACTCCTTCATTAGTTATTCGAGGGGACTCAACCAAACCATTCAACCGAGACTCTCTATTCTGCACATACTGCAAGAAGCATCGTCACACCAAGGAGAGATGCTGGAAACTTCATGGCAGGCCCAATGAGAAACCCAATCGAAGTGTGAACGATCGAAGTCAGGCACATATGGTGAGTACTTCGTCAACCATTGAAGAAAATTCCAAGAAATCTGCGCCTAAATTTAACATTAAAGAAATTGAGAAACTAAAAACCTTTTTGGGATCTTTTGAGAAGCCAACCTCGACAGGTACTTGTTCATTGGTGTTTTCAGGTATTTCTTCTTCCTCTTGTACTAATGTTTCAGAAAGAAATTCTCCTCACATGTGGGTGATTGATTCCGGAGCCACTGACCATATGACCTGTTCCTCCAAATATTTTATCTCTTATGCTCCCAGCTGTAGCCATAGAAAGATCACAATAGCCGACGGGTCCATCACCACCGTAGCTGGCCAAGGGGATATTTACATAAACAAGGACCTTACACTAAATAAATGTCCTTCATGTTCCAAAAGTTATTTGCAAGCCTTATTTCCATTCAAAAATTAACCAGAGATTTAAATTGCAGTGTAACCTTTTTCCCTTCACATTGTATTTTTCAGGCACTGGACACGAAGAGGATGATTGGACGTACTAGTTAGAGAGACAGTCTCTATTTCTTGGAAAAACAAAGCAGTATAACAGGAGTTGAAAATCCCATATCTACGCATTTTTTTCTGAGTCTGTCATGTCAAACCAAAATAAAATTTGGCTTCATCATCGTCGTTTAGGTCATCCATCTTTTAGAATGCTCAAGTTGATGTTTCCTTCTTTGTTTAAAGGTCTTGCTTTTGAAACCTTTCATTGTAATGACTGTGAACTTGCCAAACACAAACGTGCTTCTTTTTCAATAAGCAATACAAAAACCTTTGTTCCTTTTTCTCTCATTCACAGCGATATTTGGGGGCCTTCTACCATTCCAAATATTTCTGATGCTAGGTGGTTTGTTTCATTTATTGATGATTGTACCCAAGTTACATCGCTTTACCTCTTGAAAAATAAATCTGATGTTAGCACTATTTTTCCTAATTTTTACAACATGATCAATACTCAGTTTGATGTAAAAATCAAAAGATTTCGATCAGATAATGCCAAGGATTATTTAAATCAAATTCTTACTCCATTCTTTCAGAAAACAGAGATTATCCATGAATCCTCATGTGTTACCACCCCACAACAAAACGGAGTGGCTGAGCGAAAGAATAGCCATCTCCTAGAAATCACTAGAGCATTGCTATTTCACAAGAATGTTCCCAAACAGAACTGGGGTGAAGCTGTATTAACTGCTGCCCATCTTTTAACAGGATCCCGACACGTGTCCTTGGGTTCAAAAGTCCAATTGATACTCTCACAAAATTTTTCCCAAACTTCTTTGCTTCAAACAATCTTATTCTGCGAATCTTTGGGTGTGTTGCATTTGTTCATGTTCATTCTCACAATAGGAGCAGATTGGATCCACGTGCTCTTCGATGCATATTTATTGGATATTCTCCTACACAAAAGGGTTATAAATGTTTTCATCCACCTACTAAAAAATTTTTTGTCTCAACTGATGTTACTTTTGTCGAAGAAGAATCCTTTTTTTAGCACGCTTATCTTCAGGGGGAGACCTTGAATGAAGATAAAGCAAAGGATATGTTTCTTCTTGATCCTAATTTTTTTGAGTCCACTTCTCCTACTTCTCCGTCAGTCGAGTCAACCAAATCAGATGAAATGATGAAAGATTAGGGAAATCAAGATAGCATTCAGCCACTGCAGGTTTATTCCAGGAGGCAAGTACCGGTCTCTCGACCAGTACAGGTACAATCTCCCATTCGTGTTGTTGCCCAAATTCCCGAAACCACTTAATCTCCCATTCGTGCTGTTGCCCAAATTCCCGAAACCACTTTCAAACCAGCTGACAGTGTCACACAAATTGTTGAGCCAATTGAACCAGCAGACAAACATAAAAAATCGAGTACTGAAGACCTACCAATTGCACTTAGGAAAGGAACAAGAACTTGGACGAAACATCCACTGTATCTTTTCATGTCCTATCAAAATCTATCGCAAAACCATAGAGCCTTCCTAACCAATCTCCATACAATTCCCACACCGAGAAATCTAACTGAGGCATTAGGAGACAAGAAATGGGAGAATGCTATGAAGACTAAGATGGAAGCTCTTGAGAGGAACAAGACATGGGAGTTAGTTGAATTGCCGAGAGGGAAGAAACTGGTCGGATGTAGGTGGGTTTTCACTATAAAATACAAGGCCGACGGCTCAGTAGAAAGATACAAGGCGAGATTGGTGGCCAAAAGATACACTCAAACCTATGGCATTGATTATCTTGAGACATTTGCCCTTGTTGCGAAAATGAGCACAGTACGGATACTTTTGTCATTAGCTGCTAATTTCGAGTGGAATCTACATCAGTTTAATGTTAAGAATGCATTCCTCCACGATGATCTAGAAGAGGAAATTTACATGGAAGTTCCCCCTGGTTTTAAATCTAAAGAGGGAATGGTGTGCAAGCTGAAGAAAGCTCTTTATGGGCTCAAACAATCACCACGAGCTTGGTTTGGGAGGTTTGCTTAGGTGATGATATCATTGGGATACAAGCAAAGTCAAGGAGACCATACTTTGTTCGTGAGACACTCGATTACGGGAAAGTCACAGCATTGTTAGTTTATGTAGATGATATCATCGTAACGGGTAATGATGTAGAAGAGATGAACAATTTGAAGCAATGTCTCTTGAAGGAGTTTGACATCAAAGAGCTAGGAAAATTAAAATACTTCCTAGGCATTGAAGTAGCGCATTCAAAGCAAGGAATTTTCATCTCCCAACAAAAGTACGTACTCGACTTGTTGAAAGAAATAGGGAAGATGTGTTGTAAACCAGTTGAGACACCGATCGAATTCAATCATGGATTATGTGATGCTCCAGAAGATCCCGTGGTAGATAGAGGATCCTATTAGCGGCTTGTTGGGAGGTTGATATATCTGGTACACACAAGACCAGATATAGCATTTGCAGTGAGCGTGGTTAGCCAATTTATGCACAATCCTAAAGAGTTAAACCTCAAAGCAGTAAATAGGATATTACAATACTTGAAAGGTAGCCCGAGAAGAGGAATTTTGTTTAAGCGACGAACAGGCACAGGCATGACGTTAGAAGCTTATACTGATGCAAACTACGCAGGATCTTTGGTTGACAGGAGATCAACGTCTGGTTACTGTACTCTCCTAGGTGGGAATCTTGTAACATGGAGAAGTAAGAAGCAGAACGTGGTAGCAAGGTCAAGGTCGAGCGCAGAGTCAGAGTTCAGATCAATGGCGTTGGGAATATGTGAGTTACTCTGTGTGAAGATAATCTTAGATGACTTAAGAATAAAATGGGAAGGACCCATGAGGCTGTACTGTGATAATAAATCAGCCATCAGTATTGCTCATAACCCTGTCCAACATGATCGAACAAAGCATATTGAAGTTGATAGACATTTTATCAAGGAGAAACTAGACAGTGGTTTGATATGCACTCCATTCGTTTCAACCAAGGATCAGTTGGCAGACGTACTCACAAAGGGACTGACAAGCACTATGTTTCAAGAAATTATTAGCAAGCTTGAGATGGAAGATATCCATTCACCAGCTTGAGGGGGAGTGTCGAATTAAGTAGCCTTATTTGAAAAGATTGTGTAGAAAATCTTGTATAATTACCTGATTTTTACGAATTAGTGTTAAGTGCAGATAGTAGCCTTATTTGGAAAGATTGTGCAGAAAATCTTGTATAATTACCTGATTTTTAGGAATTAGTGTTAGGTGCAGATTTTACCTGATTTTTAGGGATTATATTTAGGTACAGAATTTTTTGGTTTTGGGAAGTTTAATATTTTTAGGATTTTGTTACTATTTTTAAGCTAGACAATTATGTATATAAACCAAGGATGTAACCTAATTTTCAATAAGACAGAAATTCATTCCTCTATTACGATTTTTGTCATTTTCTTATCTTTGAACCCTTGATCAATCGCAACACATACTAACAACAATCAAATTAACTTTTGTTTATAATATTCTATTGTTAAAATAATTTTTTGAATACTCATTTATTACTTTTTAATTACATAGTAACTAAAAAAATTAATATTATATGTGAGGCACATTATTTAACAATTTAATTTTTTTCAGTACGGTACTATTTTAGTTTTGATTTTATTGTTTTGATTAGTTACAAATGTTTATATAACATATACAATTCACAATGCATACAACACTAAATAATGGCATACATGTTAAACTATTAACTTTCAAATGTTTTTAGTTATTAAAAACAATCGACTTAAGACAAATTATCAAATCTTAAAAAATAAAAAACAATCATATTATTTAGATATTTGTATTGAAACCTATTCAAATTTTAGTTAAATTTAAACCGATTAAGATTTTATACAAAAAAAAAAAAAAATCGCCCCTAAGTCTTAACAAAAGTCTTATTTACACGTAAGCCAATAACGGAACTAGATTTCATAAAACACATTAATGTCTTGAGATTGCTTCACATCAATACTATAAAAAATTATTCCTCCCTTACCTTAGAAGACTTGAGAAGAGCACGTGCAAGGCAAAGAAGCTGCCTTTGGCCAACAGAAAATGAGATTCCAGATTCTTTTATGTGAGTATCAAGTCCTCCTACCGCTTCTACTTCCTCCTTAACATGGCATTTCCCCAAAATATTCCAGATTTCTAAGTCATTGCACACCCGAAGTGGGTCCAGGTTATCCCTAGAAATTTAAAAGCAATACAAAACAGATGCATGAGATCTGGTGATTAAAATAATAATAATAATAAACTACAGCATGCGCTTTTACCTTGTACCATAAAGAAAGCATATGCCTAAAATATTTGAAGCATATGCCTAGAATATTCAGATATAAGAATAATTACATAAAATTTTACCTTAATGATCCCTCAAATAAGAAGGGACTCTGAGGAACAACAGCAAACTGTGCACGAAGATCTCTCACAGGAACATTAACTATGTCAAGTCCATCCACCAAAATCTGTCCACCACATATTGGGGTGAGGCGAAAAAGGGCATTCAAGACACTAGATTTTCCAGCACCTGTTCTTCCAACAATTCCAACCTGATCGAATATACATTTGCAATGAGATTTGTCTAACTATTGGCAAGGTTACTTCCTAGTAGTTCGTATCAGGAATTGAAAATGCCAAACCTGTGTTCCTCCTGCTATAGTAAAGGTTATATCATGCAATGCAGCTGGCAAAGAAGGCTTATATCTCATAGTAACATTCTGAAACTCAATCAATCCATGAAATGGCCAGCCTGGACTAAGAGACTGGTGTCCACTGAGCTCTTCTTGAGGGATATCCATATACTAAGAGTAGAGCAAATATGTAAGTAATCAGATGGGAAGCATATAATATAAGAAGAAGCTATCTCGATACCTCCTGGGCTCTCTCAACTGAAACCATTTCCTTCTCTGTTTCAGTAAAACTTGTTAGAAAGCTACCCAACAAAGAAACCACTGGTGCTGCATACGACAGGGCCAATCCCACCTGCAAAAATATACCACCTAGAATTGTTTAATTCATTCAGTATGTCAAAATGAGGACTAAAGTTGTTAAAATTAGAAAATTAATGAGGGAATGAAGATAATACCAGCCCCGGAGAACTAAAATTAATTGGTAAATTGCCATGAGATTCAATAACAGCCATTGTTGCAACAAATGAGATGATAAATGCTGCTAACAGCTGAAAGAAGAATACATTTAGTCTAGCAGTCACAGCACGTTATACATATAATCATACACAGCCAAGTGCATGATCACATCCTAAAAACAGTTTGCAGTAAAGATATAGCTTAGCACATCACCATCAGATGTCATTATTTCAAATCCTGTATTCACCTTAAGAAGATATCATCAACATATCATAGAATTATAATTATTTGAATTCTGAGATATACCTGAAGACGCAAAGAAAGCCACAAACTTGCTGTCAACTCTGAGTAAGAAGTTCGCTGATACAAGGCCACATGGTCGTTGAATGTGGCCAAGAAATAGTCCTATCAATAAAATTTATCAGTTGAACTTATCTTTTTTGTAAAATTAATGCTAGCAGAATTTCATGTATAATCAAAATCACACAAAAATTTCTCAGTATGAGTCTTAAGCTAAATGTTCAACCATGCAGTTAGGCTACTATCAGATTCTCTTATGTGTTATGAACATTTCCACTGCTTTTACATTATCATCTCTTACGAAATCTGGTTCTAGTTAAGCTCCTCATAAGTCAAAAACCAACAATACTTTCTACTTCAAAGGATTGATCCAAAGCTACTTTCCCCATACACATCTCTTTCTTTATATGTAGATTTTATTATTTTTTGATATGAAATGCAAATAAATTTATCCAAAGACTCCTCCAAAAATGATTTTTTCCCCGTAAACATCTATCGCAAGCTATATCAGGCATTTGGGACAGCTTTAATGGTAATTCACTAAAAATTGTCTAATTTGGTAGGCAAACATAACTTGGAACTGAATGGAACTTCTAAAAGAGAAAGACAAAGAAAATCTATGAATCTCTAGCAAAAAAGGCTCACTAAAAGAATAGTAATAATAAAATAAAATCATTCTTAAGTCTGCTAAAAAGGATAAATGCCTACTCAATTACAGAGAGTTCAAGAGAAACAATAACAATCCAAACATCTACCTCAGACTCGAAAGCCCTTATGGTTGATGATCCATCAAGTATCTCAGTAAATGACACATATATGGGAGAACGAGAAACACTGTCCAGCCTTCGCAGTTCCCTTGATGTTGACCTGTAGAAGAACTGAAGAATTCCAAAGTAGATGGATTTGAACTTTAAATATGATTCTGTTCCATTGACAATCAATTTAAGACGGAAAAATCATACAAGTTTTTATATCCTAGTTTTAATTAGTTCAGGTCCAATCTTGGTTGCATCTTAAATTCCTATAATCAGATATTCCAAAGATATATTAACTTATGATACTTCAACCCTTGAATCAAAGACTGACAGGACAGTATTACAGACATCAAGTTGTTCAATTTATCAACTAAATCATAATACTGTACAAGGTAATATTACCATGATTCAGATTCCACAGTTTAAAGAAGATTTGTCGCTACAAATTGGCTGTGCAGGAATTTAAAATCTAAGCAAAGAACTTTCCAATATCATCCATGAAATGGAAAAGTAATTGCCTTATTCCTTATGATGATTTTGGAAACAAAAGCATAATAGATCCTACTTGTTCAAACTTATGTAAGCTTTCATGTCTATAAACAAAATCCTACTTGATAGGTCACTACACAAAAATTTATTTATAAATGTCCACTCAAGGTTTTGAAAAATGGTAGTAAACTATGTTTTGAATCCACCACTGATGTAGACTACTTGTTGCAGAACCTAAAGGATAAAGCATTGGAACGCTTCAAATGATATAGCTCCTGGAAATCACACATTCCCTCCGATCCCTACTCTTCAGCATGCAGAAACATGCAAGCTTCTCAAGTAGTGCACAATGGACATGCATACAATTTCAGACGCAAACAGATTTTTTTCAGTTCTCAAAGTTGATGACAAAATTTAATTTTAGAACCCTCCCACGAGCAGGTTAAACAAGTACCTGAAGCTTGCTATATATGTACCAGAATGGCAACAGTAGAAGCAAGAAGAAGACCTACACATGCAGACAACTTTTAAATCAAGAGCTTGTTTCTCAGGTTGGTTAAAGGATTAGATTTACAAAAGATTATGACATCAAAATTCTCTCTTAATATTGTAATAATAACTACAATACCTGCACATATGACAAAACTATTGCAATCCCCAACAGGCCAACAAAATTGGCTAGGAGAATGTTGAGAATGAACGGAAGAGAATCATCTATTGTGTAGAGATCTGAAGAGAACCTACAGAATGCAATGTAGGGTAAATGTGTTGGTTTCTTGTATGATGAACAGAAAGAGGACTAGGTACCCCAAAAAAAAAGGAAGTTGATGAGAAAGAATAAAACTAAATACAACCGGTGTAATCTTGAACCAGCACCTCATGTTACCTGTTAAGTATTCGTCCACCTGGCGTCTGATCAAAAAATAAGACAGGTGCATTAATGAGCTTATTAATCAGTGTGTTGTGCACCTGAACTGCAGCTTGCAAGCCACCATATGCAAACGAGAATGCCCTCACCAGTGTTAGAACAGAATTCAGGACACAAAAAATGCAAAGTATGACCTGCAACATCAACATGTCCACAGACAAAAACAAACCTCTCAATGACAGCAAATTCACTGCCCATACACAAGATACTAATGGAAAGCAACAAATAGTCCAACACAACAATAGAACTTCTTAGTACCGTGAACATTGTTTTCATCAAGCTAAATGGTAAAGTACTCGGGATTAAACCCTTGTTGGGTTCAGTTTCATATTGTCTACCATGAATTTTAAACAAAAATTTCTGGGAACTCGCTTGCAATCAGTATTCATCTTCTAATGCTTAAGCTAAAGTTCAAACTTATAATGATAATAATAACCTACGTAACGTAGCTTTATGACTCTGATGTGCACCCAAAGCTTTTACACAAAGTTGAAACAGCTTTTTCAACCAAACAAATCAAAAAGCTGCAATGACTTAAACGTTCAGGAAGTTATTGTCAAATCAAAGTAGTTCCTTGAACTAAACATGACACTATTGCAGATTGTATATACAAATAAGTATATGTTGAAGCAGAAATCCCATCAATTAAGCTTAGTCAAATTGAATTTTTTGTTTGGGATACCTACTCCATAGCAACCCCAATAAATCTTAACATCTGAACATAGATTTGAAAGGATACATTTAAATGCATACAAAGCAGCATCATATGGATAACAAGGGTACTAATTACCAAATAAAAGGATGTGGAGTACTCTGCCTGACTGCTTCCTGTTGTATCAACCCAAAATGACAGCCACAGATCATTCGCATTACGAGAAGCTTGCATTAATACAGCTGAGCCACATATTACAAGTGTAATGAACCAACCAGAAAATGCCGCATAATTTCTGCAAAATTACAATTATGAAACTGCAAAAGTTAAAACGAAGTAGTCCAATGGGTATATAAGACAGAAAAAGCCTAAACATTTCCACCACCAGAATACTGAAATGTCCTTTAAATTTCATTTCTTACTTGTACACAGCAAGTTCAACTCTGCCCTCTTTCCTTTGCTCAACTTCAATAATTTCTTGTGCTCCTGACACACATACAACATCTTTTTCCTCAAGAGTACTTCTTTTGTCTTCAGAGCAAGTGTTTGTGCTGCATTCTTCACTTTGTATGTGTGACGATGTATCAAACTCATTAACTAAGGAGAAACTTGAATACAAGGAAGCTGCCAAGTCAACTGAACTTCCCACCCACTTCACATGACCTTTGTCCATTACAATAATCATATCAGCAGAATGTATCGCCTGTGAGTTTTATAGGCAGATTACAACTCTTTTCAGAAACTACAGTATGCTATTTAACCATTTGATACAAGAGCTTAAATTAACAAGTTGCTTTCTGTCAAGCCCCTCACATGAAATGTAGCCCAAGTCCAAACGCAGACAAAGATATATATGCAGGAATTCAAACTCAAAATATCTGATCCTTTCCAGATCATAAGCAACACTTGCACAAATGATCCAATTGCCAAGCCACAAAAATATCTGCTAAGACGAAATCTAGTGGAACAAAAATAAATTTTATCAAGTAAACATCATTTACCCACGGTACGCTATACACCTATAAAGTTACAGTTAGATTGCCATGCTTCCTTTAAAGGTGTTTACGACTATAAACCACCAAAGCTGTCTAGAATTCAGAATTTTCCTGTGGAAACTTGTTTAAAATTGAAAACCAAGATCACCATTGAAAACACTACCTATCTTCAATTTATACAAACTATATGTCGTCAACTCAATTACATAAACTAAATATATATCTTCTCAAAAGACTAAACACAATCATTTATATACATGTTGCATCTATATTTGTAACAGTGAAGATCTATGAAAGAGACCTCAGAAAAAATATATTAAATTTTTTAACTTAAATCTAAACATTAATTTATCGACTAATGATCATTTATCTAACCAATCCAATGATTAGGATTAAAAGTTAAAAAAATTGCATTTAACAATATAAACTCATCAACAATCTCAACCATTGAATTGGTAAGATGAAAGGTCATTAATTGATGTCTAGAATTAAGTTAAAATATCCCATACGTATATATCCTAGTTTCATAGAAGTGTTATTCATCTCATAAAAACCAATAGAGGAGAGTGTTGGGAGAAGAAATTTTTCTGCAGTCTCCATTCAACACCACTGTTCCCTTCCTTCTTCCTCCCAGTCTATCATCTCTATGTTTTGTTAGTAATACTAACTTCTCATATCATTATTTCAAGATTTATTATGTACACATTTGCATGAATAATGATCTAAAAACATGATACTATTACATTAAAATACATATTACAATAACTTTTGAACTTATCATCAGACGAAGCAAATCAATATGCTAAATCTATGAGCTAAAACAAAATTTTACTCCAAAGTATTTAGAAAGAAAATTCTTTAGTTACATTGCTGAAACCAAATTGAATAGTACATGAATATATGAGCAACAACACAATTATATATCCGAGAAGAGCTAAAGAAATTCAAGCAATAACCTGAAGATTATGAGTGCAAAGAATACGAGTCTTCTGAACCATAAGAGGGCCCATAATACCATTAGACAAAATCAATCTAGCAACTTGTGCATCAACCGCACTCAGGACATCATCAAGCATGTATATGTCAGATCCATGATAGATAGCCCTATTCGTTAGAGGTCAGTAAAAGAAGCATTAAGAGTAAGGACAGTTAAGCTAATTCATGACAAAGTCAGACATAATGAGCACAAAGATGGTGCGACCTCGCCAAAGCAAGACGAGCTCTCTGTCCACCAGATAAGTTGAGCCCCTTCTCTCCAATATATGATAGGTCACCTCCAATCATCAATGAGATATCAAGATCCAGTGCACATGCTCTTAAAATATCTGAATACCTGCCCCAAATAAAATGATTTACCACATTTAAAAGAAGTGGAAAAATATCTTTTCAAGATCAGTGTTTTCTAAAGATATGACAAGAAATATAAATTCCACTACTGGTACAAAAAGGAAAAGTAGAAGGATTCCTTTTTCCCCCTTTTCATGTGGTAGATTTACACCTTTGTGGATCATAGTTCTTCCCAAACAATATATTATCACGCACGGTTCCTGATAAAATCCAGGGAACCTACAATTGAGAAACAATGCATAAATATTTGGTATTCAACATGCTTAATATTGTAAGGTCAATTTAGAACAAATTTCCTAACCTGTGGTACATATGCTATAGATCCACTTGAGCATATTGATCCATGGATGAGTAGCATTTCTCCCAAAATTGAATTTAAGAGAGATGATTTACCTGAACCGACCTGAATATATACATGCAGTTAGCTAAGAGAATAAAAGTATACAGGAAACAAGGAAATAAAATCCTGCAAATGGACAAGATGTGTATTATAAAAAATTTGATCCATTTCATATTTACTGCTAACCTCCATTCCATGTACTGAATGATTATGCATTTACTTAGTGATATCTAAATGTAACTTCCAGAAATCAAAGTTTTGACAATAAAATCTCCTTTCTTGGCTGAACGGTATTGCATACATACAAGGTGAAGCAAGAGAACCAATTGCCTAAAACAAGATACGTTACTTCTTACATGACATAGCTATCTCCAATCCGAAGAAAAGATATCAGTCAAATCCGAAGCAAATAGATTACCAACGAAGGACTATCTAGGTTCCTAACACTTGAGGATAAGACCTATCTAACCCCACCATTCAATATACCACAAGTGCCAAACCCAAGTGCAACGCTAGTTGATCTCTAGTGCAGCTAAACTGACACTAATATTATCTACATACTGAAAAGTGACAAAACCTCTGATCTGGTGTGCTTTGTCATGGCATTCCAACTTAAATATATATGCTTCTAATACAGCTGTAACTATCAGCTTATAAGCATTCATCCAACTTCAACCTTTCCCATTGCCTTTAGCAAGGCAAATTTTACGTGACTTTCACAAGGACACAGATGTTTAAGTAGTCTTCAGAATACACTGCCTCTGCAGCAGCAATACTCATCAAGGAGTTCACTCCTTCATGGGACAATCATCTCGTCATAAAACAATAACTAAGCAGTTCAGAGAGAATAAAAAATCCAAATAAATTCGCTTGCTGTAAATTGCTGTGATATTGGAGCATTATTATACATATTACATACCAAATAATCACCAAAGTAAGTCATAAAAGGGAAAAAAATTTACCAGAGCAAAAGAATCAAATTTTGTTTATTTGCTAATTTGACACAAACTAATTGCTTTCCCATAGCGTAAATATCCATACCACACCCACCTTCTAAAAAACCTGATTATGAAAGACTTGTTTCCTAGCATGGAAGGGTATTTAAAATCCATTCAGTCCTAAGTTCCATGCTAAGATGCTGAGGGGGATCATCATATAAACTTGTTTTTGCAGGATATGATGAAAGCATCTACGTTATCACTTCCATGTAAAAAGAATATATCAGCCAAAAAAAAAAAGATTACATTGTACAAAAAGATTTACAACAAAATAAAAGCAATAAAATCCTGTCTCTGACCCAGATATTTGAAAACTTAGAAGAAGGCATGTTTATGCTAAAACATTATATTTTATAATTTTAAAAAAAAAAAAGATTGTCTAGTTGATTATACCCAAATATCCACTGTGGTGTTCGGTCTAAAATAATAATGAACAACTAAGAGTACTGAAAGTTTTTGGGCAGACGTTTGACCTCTCCAATAACTGCAACCAGTGAACCTCTTGGTAAGTGTAGATTGATATGATTCAGAACAAAATTTTGATGCCCTTCATCGCCGCTAGACCAAGAACAACATGCATCGTGCATGAAAACTGCCATATCTCTAGAGGTAAAATCAGACGGGTCATTTGACAAATATGATGAAGAATTAGATGCTTCATCCGTTTCACGTTTGTACTCATAACAGCAGAGGAATCTACTCAACCTTCTGGTTGATATAAAGCCCTAAAATTAAGGAGAAAATGTAGCAAGTACATCAACAAATTTAATTTTGAATGATGATAATTCAATGCTCATGGTTCACGGACAACTCACATCGATCAATCCATTAATGACCCATGGAAATGAATTGAGAGGAGAGATTAAACTATTAAACAGGGCAAGGCAAGTAAAGACCTGCAATAAAGATTCTCAGCAAGATCAATTTCCGCAACAGTTACTACATTGTTATCGTTCGCATACCGAACAAATTATAGAAATGGAATATAAAAAGTGAAATAACAAAGAACTTTGCAATTAGTATATCACATGTAGTTGAGAATTCAGTATACCGTTGCTGCATCAAGCTGATACCCCATCAGCACAAAGAGTCCAAATGTGAACAAAGAGAAAAGTGTTGGTGTTGTAGCCCAAAAAAAGACACACCACGCATCCAAGTACTTCCGTGTCTAGAAAGGTGACAAACATAATAGTTGAGAACTATTTGAGCATTAACAAAAAGAAAAGAAAGATATCCTGTCAACCATATTACACTTTAAAGTATTAGCAGTATCATACAGATAAGTGTTTCACTTCTGAGGATCTTGTCTGCATCAACCAATTAGAAAATAGATGCTCCCAGCCATACATCTTTAAAGTGCGAATATATGTCAAAAGTTCACCTGTCCTTCTAATCCTGTCAAAAGGAAATAGTAAAAGGAAAATTTATTTAATCACAAAAGGTGCTCCACACAATTCTTTCAGCTGCAATAAAAGCTATTATTCTAATAACTAGATTTGCAAGTGATCTTTACGACCATAAAGATTGAAGTTGTAAAGGCTATTCTCGTTGCTGTAATGGCTAATTTTGCCATTGAAATTGCAAGGAACAGAAAAAATAAAGCTATCAATGACAATAAATAATATCTATAACTTGATTGCTAATCCTTTTTAGCAAAATTATTGAACAACTTTAAATAAAGTGTCTCTCTCACGCAGCCTTCTAGTTGTTCTTAAGAATCTTTCATCAGACTTCAGTGACGTGTATAAATCCAAGAATAGGGCAAACACCCAACCATTAACCATTCACTATAAATCCTGTATATCCGACTAATTTGTTTCCTAATAGCAATAATCCCAGAAATAAACATCAAAAACACATGATCTCCAATAACAGAATCCTCATTTGTCAATAATAGGCATGTATATAAACCATTTGCAATTTATGGAATCAAACAATCTGTACCCAGCTGCCCCTAGTGGAGATGCAGAAACAATAAACAAGCCATGGATTGGAATTCTAGGCTGAACCATCAGCAACAATCCAAGAAGTTTGGATGCACAACTTTGATGGTTCAAGAATTTTTGCAAAAAGTAAAGAAGAATGTTTATGGAGAGCTAGGGAAAAGAGAGAGAGAGAGAGAGAGAGAGAGAGAGAGAGAGAGAGAGAGAGAGAGAGAGGGAGGGAGATCTATGAATTTCACAACGATGCCTGTGTTAATGGTTAAGTTCTCAAAGCACTGAAAAATCAAAGTTGGGAACTGTCTTAATCAGATTCTTTCTCCGAAGCCTTCTGAATCTCATAACTAACTTTTTCGCTGTGAATCAAAAGGGATGATAACTGATAAGAGTTCCTGTGCAATGATACTATCTCATGAGAATGAATGCATGTGCCTTCCAACAATGATAATAATACATTAGTTCTTACTTTTAACATGAAATCCCCACATATCTACATGGAAAGATACATCATTATTCTTCAGGAGAATAGAAAAACCCTGTCAAATTTATTTTGCAAAATTCATATGTGAAATAGAGAATTAGCAACCACATGGAGAGCACATCTGTACCTCTCATCCTTTTGCTTCATCATTTTCTCCGTAGCAGAAGCAATCAATGTAGAAATCCATTTATTCACTGCAGAAAAGAAGTACCCAAAGCACGAATGAATGCGTGACACCAAAGCAATGACGAACTACTAAAGTAAAGGAAAATGTTAATTATAGTAATAGTATAATTAAGTCACCTATTTATTCTCTAGCATAACTATCCATAAGATCAAGAGTCAAATATAAACACTGTTAAATCTCTATATAGGAATTTAAGATTATGTTCCTATTAGATACATATTTGATTCTCTCTTTCCTATTTTATTTCCCCTTATTGTACTATATATATGTACACCTCTTTACAATAGAATACATACAAATTTTTCCCTCAATTTGTTTCTCCCTCTCTCTCTCAACAACCACCTATATAGTTATTTAAAACTCATATACTCTAAAGACTTCCAAATGCCAACAAATAGATAGGCACACAAATAAATAAATATTGGATGGAATATTGAATGGGTTTCAGTTGTTTGAAAGGATTCTTTACAGGAAGCCAAAGGTATTGTTGAAGAGTTGTTGAGTGACCATTAAACTTGAAAGTTTAAGATAATAGTATTTATGCGCCCTCACATTCCAACTATCTAGCCTAAAAATAGTATTTATGCTCTACCATGCTCTCTCACAACCAGAACCATAAATAGAACCATCACCGCAACACAATACCAAATACAAGCATAACTTATTACTAATGCAATAGGGGAATTCAAACACAAAACATTTGGTTAACATGGCTCTCATAAATATACTATACCTGGTATCAACAAAATAGTTATTGCAAGTCCTGAAGCAAAAGCAAATTTGACTTGAGTGTAGAGAAGATATAGCGCCACTCCAATTTGTAAAGGCAGGCTAAAACCTCATAAAATTATACAGAGTAAATATAAAAGTTCATACCATGTAAGAAAGTAGATAAAAATCAGATTAAATGGTAAAAGCAGAAGGTTTTTCATATGGACAAAATTAATAAAACTAACCACTGGTGCAATAACAAGAACAATTGAAAGAATTAAAAAAAAAAATGCTGGCTCATTCATATGATTTATAAACACTGATATTTTGTGGGACCCAATCTCCATTAAACTCATTTAGATGACTGGTCAAAAAGGGAAATATAAAACAGATTAAAGAAATGAGCAACACTGCAGTGGCATTATCCAAATCTTTATTCAAGCCATTTCACTCATCTTTACGTATTTGACAGACTTTTTCATGATGCTCTCAACCATTTCTTCAAGAAACTTCCGCCCAAATAGTTAAATAAAATTTAGACCCCAAAAAAAAAAAAAAGAAAAATAGAAATTTTATGGGCTTAAAGAGAAGTCTTTACTGTGTCCCATCAAAAGAGAGAGAGAGAGATATCTAGTGTATAACATACTATTTAGACGTGAGATAGGCTAAGGAACACCAACAGCCCCGTTATTCGGATAGTAACATGAGCACCCCAAATTTAGATAGTCGTTTAAATAAAAAAATAAAAAAAAGGAAGAAGAAGAAATGAGGGCATTATGTACATTTCACAATAATTTGATTTTGATTATACTATTATTTCACTTACTGAAATGTTTATAGTGCCGTTACGGTATTGACTTTTCTACTAACCATTGTCTAAATTGCGGGTGTTCATGTTATTATCAAAAGGATAATATGAAGATGTTATTTAGCCATCTCATAAGAGTGTCCATGTAGTTTTCTCTTGCATATTATAGATTAACTTAAATTTTTGTATTTCCTTATCATCCAAAAAAGAAGCACACAATCATAATCTTTTCATAGCTAATGTATGAAATCAATTTTCACATAATATAGAGGCAGGGTATTTACAAATAAAAACCTCAAAAAAATTAAAAATAAAAAGAACAACAACAATAATCAAAATAATAACAGATAGTATAATATCTGTTGTAAATAAACTACAAGATTACATTATTACCTCCACATATCATGAAAACTGTTGCACAAATTGATAGTTCGATCAGTGTCTACGGACATGAATGTCTGAATCTCTCCATCAGAAAATTTAGATCGCTCTGCTAAGCTAACATTTAGACACTGAGATCAAAGTGTGAATGATGGTAAAATGGATAATGAAGTAAGAGAAGCTAACATTGAGAGTAAGACTTATCACGAATGAAGATTATTGTTATGTGAAACTAAATTTTAAAATTCACCCAATCGATGTGAACAACTGTTTCTCACAAATATAAACTTACTATATGAAATTAATCTTGTCTTTAACCATTTTTAACTTTTTCCAAAGCTATGAATTGAAAATTAAATATACATAATTTATTACAGGTAATGCCAAAAATGGCAAAATATCCTCAGACAAAAACCAATTTTCCATAGTCAAAATTAATCATATTGCTTAAACATTATGTTAGACTATGATTTTTTTTTTCTTTTTAATAAAAAGACATTTTAGACATGTAAGACTAATTCTCCTGAGATGTGAGAAACAAAAATCAATATCCCACTGATAAAGTGAGTTGGAATCCTAGCATTGCATGTTACAATTACATTTCTTGTGGATCCTCTCAATTCTCAAATGAATACCAAATTTTGATCAAAATCTGAGCAATTAACAACGCTTCTATTGGATTTCTGGAAATCTAAAAAGCCCTAACCACCTCAGAAGTAATCCTTTGGCACATCATTTTCAAAATACAAATCAGAGAACTTTTTACTTAGCCAGATGGTGCTGTTGAATTAAAATCCCAACTTTGAGAACAAAATATTTTGATTTTTGAATCCAAATGAAACCTTGATAAAATTTGAGAATGTGCAAATCTTGCATTAGAGAAAAAATTCCAACCAAAGTCCCTAATATTGGTACACATCAAAGAAGGCTTACAATAAAATCTTAAACAATATAAAAGGCAACATATTATTAAGTAACTTCTCAATTGGAAAGGGGTTAACATATTGTTCAATAACATCATATCCATTAACATATTTAATTTCATGTTTCGAAGCGCAGACAGCAATATGATTTAGTATACCTTCTGATAGATAACTGTCATTATACTTGATCGTAATTTTAACCTCAGCTTTGACAGATGAAAAGTATACTGTGTATCCAAAAAGGATCTGCATCATTACCGCAATCATTCAGTCACTATGGCTGTTGCATTCTCATCAATAGCATTAAGATTGCATTCTCATCAATAGCATTAAGAACATAATACCATGATACACATGCACTTTGAAGTTAAGTATTGATCTTAAGCACAAAAAAATAAAATAAAATTGGGGCCAATAGAAAAGGCTTACACTAGATATGTCACATATGAGCAAAACAATGTGAGTAATACTTTTTATCACTAAAATGAACTTATTCTGTCTTTAATTTGGAGTCCCATTAGACACATGAGCTAGTAACATGAGAGATGATCAGATGACTTTGGGGTGACACCAGAGGTATTACAAGATTGGTGCACGATTATTGTAGGCAGAAAAACCAAGAAAGAAACTTTTAAGGATGAATATAAAACATGGTACAACTTTTTCATCAGATCTTAAACACTAATAAGATTTTAAGAGTAATTCTTCTTCTTCTTCTTCTCTCTCTCTCTCTCTCTCTCTCTCTTCTTTTCTTCTTTTGGTTCTTCTAACGAGAAACTGAAAAATATTAATGAATATCACCAATTTGACCAATGTCAAGCCCAGCATCAATTGACGGCCACAACAGAATACGGTACTGAAGTCAGTGGTCTGAACTGACAAAACAAGCAGGATTCAAAGCGATCTTTGGCTTAAGAATGACTTAAGAACGCTTATTTTATCAGTGAGTGTGATAAAATTATCCACTAAATTTACGTTCTGATACATGTAAGTCCAACTTTTCTCCGAACTACCATAGTAATAACTTATCATGGAAAGCAATTACTGGAGATGAAATGACAAGTAAAACCAACAAAAATAAATAGTATCATGATTCAGAACAAAATATAAGAATTACTTGAAGATAGATGTGAGGCCCAGGGTTATTGCAAGAAAATAGCCATCCAACTGTCCAGAACCTGACAGGAGAAACAGAAGGGACAACATTGGTTAACACAAACTATCTCCACTTATAACTTCATAGTCACAAAATCAGCAAGAAAATAAGTAGTAAATAAAAGGTCAGGCATTTCATGTAAAAATTGAAAGTTCTAGTGCTATAAAAAAAAAATAATGAAATGAGTAATGCCATACATTGATCCAACCCAATTAGTAAATAAACAAAACCTTCGGTTTTTTTTTTTTTTTTTGGTTTCTTTAGAGCAAGAAACTGAAATCTAGTATTTCTTATTAATAAAAGTGAGTTGCATCAGTCGACTAGTTTTCCACATAAATCATAGAAAGAGGAAGACATTAGAAGGGTAATGAATGATTCAGAAGCATAAATCCTTAAAATTATAAAGAATCAACTACAAAGCCGGTTATCAAATCAGTATTTATATTACAAATGAGAACCCAAAGATCAGCAAGTCAGTTGCCATTATGTGACAATCTTGAATATCATTACCATAAACCATAGTGAAGCAACATTTGCTAAAATAAAGAAATATAACAAGAAGGCAAGATTGAAAACACCAACCACCATAATAGGAACAAATGAAAATAGCCAAATCAATTCAAGTAGACACTTATTACTCCAAGAATCATAGAGTGCAGTTATGCATATTCCAATTCTTTAAAACAATCTGATTAAATAATTACTTTGCTTAGACTCATCAAATTGCTAAAGATTCTCATAGATAGGAACTTACAGAAAACAAAAAATTAAACTTACAATAAAGATAGAAACAACAGCGGAAGACACTAACTTAATGTTTTAAGTTCAACATGATAAACACTTTCAAGTAAAAAGTGATGGGCGCTTGAGGTTAATTCAATTATATCAGTATAATTTAGAGAGACTGGTATAAATGGGTGGCAAAGTAAACACTCAACACAAATTGTGAAACTCCTTTCAACATCTTAAAGGAGAAATGCAAGAACTGAATAAATGATTCAGACCTTTTTGAAGAGACTTGATGAGCTTATTGAGAAGCAATGGTCCAGCAAAACCGATGCAATCATTGAACACCTGAAAAAATTATTTTTAGTCATATAACACCTAAGTTTCCACTGACTTATGAAAGCCTGAGGATGGATTTTGCTCCCAGGACTCCAACTATTATATGTGTAAGAAAAATGAACGTGTATGCATGCTCATGGGCCACACAGAAAACAAACCCTTAGAAATAGATAAAATAAGGAAAAAAATGACCATAATGATTCTGAGAGTTAAAGGTTACTAAACCATAATTTTGTGCAGAATGCATTTATTTTGAAATTGATCTACTTTTTTGTGCCAACAAATAGGTGGAAGTTCTGATGTGATATACATACCTTCAATAAACCTAGACAAACATAGGGGTATCCATATGCGCAACAAATTGCTCTGAACAATGACGGATTGGTGCAATTGCTGCACTGCTGAGTTTGCCAGCTGCTTAATAATTTGTAATGACAGGTAGAAGGTTCCATATCAGCAGGTAGCCAAAGCAAATCGTCAAAGTCAAGTTGCTTTACCAAACCACGATTCATCACTGAACTGATAGATTTGAAAGTAAGACGATCCCAATGGCTCTGATTATTTCCCTTCAACAGCCAACCAATATTCAGACACTAATTTAGTGATCAAAAGAAGGAAAGAGACTAAAAAGCAGTTTGGAAGTGGAGGCATCTTACTGTAAAATTATGGGCCTGTAGCAACTTTACCAACTTACGTGAAAAAAAATTATTGATTTACACTGAACTTATAATATTAAGAGCAAGTGCAAAGTTCACAGCAACAATAAGAACCCTGTATGGATTATACTCATATGAAAAAAAAATGAAAACTTCAAGAATAATATTAATTCTGTTTCCACTGAGTTTCATAACTAATTTCCACAAAAAAACTCCAAGGTTACTGTCAGAAACATAGTGATTCCTGACTTTCCAAAACAAGTTTTGACAGCCTTTTCACGGCAAGTTGAAAAACATACCATCCTGATGCTAGGCTTTAAACAACAACATTTTAGCTGCAAAGCCCGATGAATTAAAAATAATTTAAAATAAATAATTATACAAAAAAATGACAGCACCAAGAGACCTCCTTGAATATGTTGTGAACAAGTTAGACCAAAGCCATTATGCTTTTATTTGATCCTTATTTCATGGAAACAAATAAAACTATTTCTTGCATGTGTCAGTATGGAGGCATTGAGCCCAGCACCTCTGTGATCTACATTCACCAAGACTTATATTTATGCAACTGAATAATTAACTGAGAAGTCCACAAAACATGCTTCTAAAAGTAATAAGACTGATGAAAATCACAGATCAAAAAAAGGGGAGAAAGTTTCAGACCCAAATTAAGGGAAATCCAATAGTTGTTCCTCAATAATCAGTTAAAAGTGTAGTTCCCAAAACAACAACGACAACTAAGGCCACTTATAGAGGCTAAAGTCCTAACTCGAGAAGGAAAAAAACCTTTCAACTTAGAAACAGCAAACAACACTGCTTAGGAAATATAAATCAACCAAATTAAAAGATTTTTATATTTTAAAAAAAAATCCAACTCAAATAAGGAAATATATATGGGAAAGAAATCCTAGGAAAATATAATATAAGCCCTATGATGGTCTACATCAGAGGCATAAGTAGTTACAGAATGAGATACATTATTTTGAAAGTTAGGAATGCACATAATTAATAATACTATCCCTAAAGAATTCGATATATTGTTACCACCTCATCTTACAGAATAAAGGCAAGAATACAATCCCATATGATTTTTTAATTTTTTTTCTAATGTCCTGTCCAAAACGAATGAAAAGTAGCCAAGAAAGCTAGTTTCTCAAATGAGTTACTAGCCTCAAAAATAAATTAACTAGATAGATTCAAAATAACACAACAGCAAATAATTAGAAAAGTTAGTATAAAAAGAAAGAGTCAATTACTTACAGAATTCCTATGACAACCTTCCTCAATGTCCACATTGATAGAAAGAAGTGATTCTTCAATAGAACTACAATTTGGATCAGAAAACATTAGTGAATCCCAAAAGAACTTTAACAATGTTGATACATAAAATCACACTAGTAGATGATGAATACTGTAATGCCAAATGAAAACTTTTACAAAACATTGATATGTGAAACCAATACAGATCATCAATTATTGGATTTTTTTTTCTTTGAATTAAAAGCAGAAAAGACAAAAGTGACAACATTTTACAGTACCAATAAAAAAAATGGACGGGCATGTGTTTGAGTGAGTGTGCAAGCTAGAAAACCAAAAAACTTTAACTATAATGACAATGAAAGAACTCACATAGACTGATACTGAGGAGCAGGGGATGAGCTAGTTTTAGTATCTGAATTCAATACTCCCTTTGATTCAAGTAATTAATATCCAAATAATTATAGGATCAAAGATTGATTTTACTGAAACCACAATCCATTCTTACTTGCACATATGTAACATTCTTTACAAGCACTGTGAACATCCATTTGCCCTATTTCCATGGTTAAAACCACTCATGCAATCTGACCAGAATATTTTAGTAGCTAAGCAACCATTAACACAGCCTGATTGCTGATAATGATGTTTTTTAATAGATTTTTAAAATGAAGATAATTTTAAGCAAATGACTCAAAAGGGATACCTTCTCTTGGAAGATTCTCGTTTTATCCTGATAATGTTAAGGGAAATGCCAAATAAGATATCCAACAAAACAATACAGCTATCTTTCAAACATTTCGAAACCTGCCCCACAAAACATAAATTCTATTATAATTTAATTTGCCAGATAAATTCAAAAACCACAAAACTGATAACCGTTGTATTTAAATGGAACAAAAGACCCATTATTAGCATAAATTTCAAAAACAATTTGTAAGAACATTAGAAGGGCATTAAGCATAACATGAAGCAACAACTAAAAAGACCATTCTGGTTTCAGGTATCATCTTTTGAGGGCTGTGGTGGTTGAAAAGTGTCAATGTCACAATATGTTGCTATTTGATACATGCTCAAAACAGTTAAGTGCTACCAACGAGCAATAGAGGCTTCAATAAGAACTTAGTCCTCCCAAAGAAATTAAATGACTTGTTCATGATATCATTTGCTTGCAGCCATGTTTTCATGAATTCTTAATTCAATCCCTCCACTAAATGTTCCGACTTGATGGCACAAACATAATTTATTGGATATACATTCATAAAAAAATGTATATCCTACGTGTCTACAATAAACATATAACACATAATTGTTCTAAACATGAGACAAATTTTATAATGCATAATTATCAATCCATATAGTTTGATTAGTGAAGAAAGACTCATATTACTAATCCTTAATTTCAAATGATCAAGCAACAATTCAAAAATTTGGATTAGTATTGTCAACTTCCCCAAAACATTGTCTCTCTGGTTTGTTATCAGCAAAACTTTTTCTACAATCCATAGATTGGATAAGCTTCTTCCTAAAGGGTTTCAAGATATATTTGCTGTCACTCCTTTCACACGGATGCTTGGAGAACATATCATCACTTATTTTCACTTTCCCAATGTTCACGTGGAGCTAACAAATTAACTATTTTGATATTCAACATATTTCACTGTAGTTAAAAACGATTTATTTAATTAATTACGTTATCAGAAGCTATGAACCTCATTATATTGCTTTATAGCCCTTGCCCAATTATTGTAAGCTTTCTTGCATAAGCCTAAGTTTTCAGGTTAAGTCATAACTCAACATAGTATCAAAGCCAAGTTGACAAAAAGACCTTGCGCCAAATTCTCCATTTTACTAATTAAAATATGATAAGCTATATCTATTTTTGTTATTAACATTTGTAGTTGTTTTTGATCCATAAGTACAACCACCAATTTTCCAAGGCCTGCATTATGTAGACTAGAAACAAACTGAGCACAACAAATGATTGGACTGTCTAAACATTAGACATAAACAGGCATGTAATCATATATAAATTGCACAGCATAGCAAGATGAAAGTCCTGACAGGAAACCAAAAAAAAATAGTACCTCCCATGAAGAAAAAGCCACTTGCAGATGGAGGATTCCCATTACTGGTTTCACAATCCACCAGAAACAGAGGATTCGGTTGCAAAATATGTAGTGAAAACAGGCATACCTTGAGAAGAGTACTAGTATTGTCTACATATATGAAAAAGCAAAGAGTCGCGTACCAATATTAAGCAATCACAACAAACTTCATAAAAAATACAGCTAAAAATTAAAAATAAAATAAAATGAGAAATCTCACCCATGCTGCAAACCAAGAACATCTGGAAAGCCACTCATGATAGGAAATAAACTCGCCATGAAGCCTGCCCTTGAAAAGCAATATTACATCCACAGATGACAGACAGGCTCCAATAAAAGGTAGAAAATGCATAAAAACCTTTTCCATGAAGTTTGCCTGAGTGATTTATCTACAATCATTAGTATATATAGCAATTTCTTCTGAACCAAATTTGGAGAGAAATCTCCTCCTATGCTGATCTACACTAAACTGCTTCATAAAAAGTGAATAAAAGGAAAAGCATAAGCCTCCATTGCCTAATTCAGAAAACATGAAATAAAATTAATACTTGAAGGGACAGTTAATTAATAGATTACCACTTTGCAAAAAGATTCTCAAAGAAATAAAAAATAAATACAGCAGAATATCTGCAAATTACAGCTTATTCATTCTATTTCATCTCTACATAGACCAAAATAACAAAGCAAAGCCCAAGATAGAGTTCTGGTCAATGCTTTTTCAAGAAGATAATTAAGCAGTACAGACTCTGTTTCCAAGGCAGCGGAAATGACAATGACAAATTATGCCGTCCACCAGTGGACAGAAGAAATTGGGGTCTTATTGTCTAAAAGCATATATGCCAATATAGTCAATATCATAGTTATCCAAATTTACAAATTAAGTAAAATCTGGAGTAATAAATTCTTGATTAGATAATGTATAATTATAATTGATGCACAGTAGGACCAAAATCAAGCTCTGAAAAAAGTTAGACAAGAACTTTCAGGTAAACATCAGCACCAAAATCCCCAGTATATGCTGATTACAGAGGACATCATATTGGATGTATAAACAAACTAAGAGCATCTTTAGCGTGATAGACCATACATAAGATATTAGCCTACCCTCTGGTTTTGCCTGGCATGTCTTTGAGTAATTCCCAATATAAAAATAAGAAAAACAGTAACCACATTTGCTCCAAAGCCTAAAACAGTGAGCATTGTTAAGGAAAAGCAAGTTACAAATACAATAGTTATAATAGCATATCAAAACCAAACCCTCCATTCATAAAAAGGATATATGTCATCGAAACACTTGGAGAATTTATTTCCATCCCATACCTGAAAACCCAGAAAAATTCACTAAATTAATCACATTAATCAAATCAAAATTTTGTTAGTTTCATTAAACAAATGTATTTAATACTTAAAAAGTCAATATTAAAAGCTTAAATAGATTAACTATTTAATTCCTAATTTTTTTGTTCTGACCAACTATGATTAAACTTTCGGTTAAGAATTAAAGAGAGTCCAAGCTTCAAAATTAAAAATTTGACTCCATGCATTTTCTCACAAGCCAAACGGAGGCTAGCACAATAACCAGAGAAACAGAGTTTCAAAACTCATCTTTCATTCAAAGCAAATAAGTGAAATAAGAGGGCGAAACAGTTGCTAGCAAAGCTTCAAGAAATATTTAAATTTTAAATGTTAAAAAAAAATAAATAAACGCAGACACATAAGCTCCATTATCAGTAGTTAACTGTTTTATTTCAGGCTCTACGTAAAAGAGTGAAGAGAAAAAAGAAAATTAGTTACTGTGACAAAACTTTCCTTCATTTTCTAAGTAACCAAACAGGAATCACACACAAACAGAGTCAAGTTACTCTAATTTCAAGTCTCCAACTTCAAGTGAGCTTAAAGCAACATTTATTTTAAAAACAAAAATTCATCAAATTCATTTCTTCCTCTCAACTTCATACGCCCGAAGCATAAAAATTCACAAAAAGAAAGGTGATTACAAGAGAAATAAGATGAAAATAGAAGCGAAGGCAAGAAAATGGGAAATAAATTAAATACATGAAAGAAATTTTTAAAATAAATAAAAATAAAAAGTGAGAAGGACTTACAGAGGGAGAATTAGGGCAAATGAGATTCATGTTTTTAAGGTTTGTGACTGTGAGTGAAGGAGTGGATAGAGCGAAAGGATGAAATGAAATGAAAGCGAAGCGGTTATTAAGGAGGAGGTTGGAAGTTTGCGCTCTCTGTGTCAGTGCTGGAGTGTTTATACTTTTCATGCACTTTTATGCTCACGTGCCGAGGAACGCATCTCCTGTTGTTCCTTGACAGCTCTTAAAACTTGTTTATTCCTTCTAATTTTTTAAAAATTTTATAATAATAAAAAAAATTATGAAATGATTTTAATAGATAAAATTATTAATAGACACACTTGTGTAATGAAATTTCAATTCAAAATTTGTATGATATATAAATTAAATAAAATAACTAAATAAATATCACATTAACGTCAGATTCATGAAAAAATAAATCTTCAAAAAATTATGAAACTAATTTATCACAAGTTTTTCTTAAATCTTCGTCAATATTATCAAGAATCTTTCTAGTACAAGGGACTTATGAAAACTGAAAAGTTTTAATGATGGGTCTAGGGATTAATTCAAAAGTCAAGGATGAATATGATATTATGCCCTCTATTATATAGACTTTTAGGGTATTTTAAGTAAATGAAAATGATTGGCATGTTCATATATTTTATTTATAATCAAAGTGCGTAATCGATAAAATAAATTTTGGTAACCATTTCTTGTTGTCTTCAACTTGTGACCAAATTTAATAAAATAAGAAATATTGAAGACAATTTTACCTAGCCTTAAACTTTAAATTTTAAATTTTTATGTCCAATGGCTAAAAAGTTAAAATAGACCGAAGATTTAAATAATCAAAAAGACTATTTTAGGAAAGCGAAAAAAATCCCTTTATGCAATTTCTTTTTTTATAATATTTGAAAGGTTTATTTATGATTATAGAAGAGAAATTTAAATTCTGAATTTTTCTCAAAAATTCTTTTTAGATTTCTTAGAAAATGAAAAATACCAAAAATAGATTTATATCATTTCAAAAAGTAACTTCTCTTTGTCTATTAATGTAATTCTAGTTTATTGAGCGAATTATTGTAATGCTATATAATAGTGCAAATTTTTATAATTTAAGTGAATAAAAGTATGGATTGGTATAAGTGGTGTAATGAAGTTTACTTATATGTAATATAAGTAACAAAAGGAAGTGAAGGAAATGTGAATTACTCCTAGAATACAAACCAAAATAAAGAAATAAGTGAAAGAATGGGAAAATGAGAGAGTTTTCCTTATTCTCTTGTTTGCATTTTCATACATCCATTATAAGTGTTGTATGCCTATTTATATAGAAGTATGAATGGTCATTAATGTAATTTTACCTAATAATAAATCAATTAAAAATGAAAACATATTTCTCACATGGGCACACTAAAAGTAGTGGTAACTCCACTAATTATGTAAGTGGTAGTAATTCACTTATATTAATAGTGGTAACTCCACTAATTATGTAAGTGGTAGTAATCCACTTATATTTTTATAACACAAATCTTCTCTAATTTTTAGATTCAATAGAATCATATGTGGGCAGGTTCCCAATTCTATTTTAAAAAGATATCTTATATTTTTTAAATTTGTTTAAAATCTTCTCTATAATTCATCAAATATCTTATAGAAGTTCTAACTTTTCTTTTTTATGTGCATTAATTTAACCTAAAAGTTAAGAGAAGTTGCGTTGCATATATATATATAAAATAGGCTCTAATCAGGATGTCTGCGCTTTAACAAAATTCGCACCTATTTCCAGTGATCTTGAACTTCAATTTCGTTAATTATAGAAAACCTCCTCTAAATTTAATGTTTTAAAATTATAATTAAACATGTTATGTTGCTCTTTCCTTCAAAAACTTTAGAGGCCCTTAATTTTTTAAATATATTAAAATAGCTTAACTGAGAAATTATGAGTCTAATAATCAAACCATTTCTTGCCCTATAAGTAAAGAAAAATTAATTAAAATATTCCATATATATTACGGTTCCATTATTAAACATTATAATACGTCTCATCCTTAAATATGGGATCATATTATGAATTTAATCATTTAAATTGAGAACATTCTCGAATATTATTGAATCCGAAGAATTGATGTATCAACATTATTGAAAGTAAAAAAAAAAAATAGTAGCATAATTTAAGATTTTCAAAACATGCAAATTTCGCAAACCACTTTTGTGGCATAATCAATAGAAAGCGGATTTGTGATTTCTAATGAATCACCCCTCTATAGTTTCAAAAATATATCACAAACACGATTCCTTTAGTTTTAGAGTATAATTACATTTTTAACTATTTTAACAATTTCAATAATCAATCACACATGATTATCACATAACTTAAAATACCTTATTTTTATGTGTTAGATATCGTAAATCCTAATCGATCTCTAAAAGCTATCACATGATTAGGCAATGATTGAAAATTTGCACATAACTTTGTATTTTTCGCTATTCAAGTTTTTAATTTAGTTTGTAATTTTAACTTTAATGCCCATAACTTAAAAGCCCTTTACTTTTGGAAGTGCTTTGAGAGGGTCAGCTTTCCAAAAGAATCACTTATAAATAGCAAAGTGTTCCTTTGGTCCCATCCTTCTTGGTTCCAATGCCTTATGGCAAACCACTATTTGTATGAGCTGACAAATGTGTAAAGATTTGGCATGCAAGTGGGTTGATGGTGCACTCCACATCGCAATTCCACTCACTTTTTAGATGATATATGAAAGAGAGAGACCAAATGCTTTTAATTGTTAAATGATTAACTGATTTCTTGATGGGAAAAGTGATATGTTTTTTGGAACGTTGAGGCTCAATTTTGTACCAAACGTTAGAAGCGATGCAAAAATCCATAACCAAAAGGATAATCAAGATTGCATGAGCCTTGCTAAGAAGAAGCCCAGAGGAGAAAAATGGGTTATGCCCATTTCAAACATCTGTTGAAGTCCATTTTAACAATTGCAACTTATGACCCACAATGCAACTCAATTATTGAATGCCCATGCCATCATGCACCATGTAGCAACCCGCATCTCATGCCATTAACTCGCCTTTTATACATTCATATACGATTTTTATACAAAATAAGTAGTGACTGTATAGACACAACTGATATATTGTAGACAAACTCGCCTTTTATCGGTACATTTCTTTCTTTCTTTTTTAATTATCAACTTTTTTTTTTTGATAAGTTTAACAAAATCCCAGAATTGGAGAAACATTGGTTGATTAACTTAGGGTCAACTATCCCTTTAATTGTCCATTAATGTAAATGATCAATTATAGGGATTGTGTATATATAACAGTTGTTACATTTCCTATTGAATATCACTGTACTGTGTATAAATAGCTGAGAACATGTCAATAAGAAAACAAGACAAATTACACAAATTCCTTGCCTTTATATGGTATCAGAGCCACTATCTCCAACGATAATTTTTTTTTTAAATCATGACTGAAGCATCTTCCTCCTCTACCTTACAAACATTCCCTTTCGGTCCTCTACAATCCATCAATGAAATTATTGTCCTAAACTCCTCTACCCAACTACCCCTAAAATTAACACCTACAAATTTCTCTTCCTGGAAATCACAATTTGAAACTCTAATGCTAGGTTATGATCTAGATGGGTATCCAAATGGTTCATTTCCTAGCCCACCAAAATTCATAACACAAAACAATGAAAGAGTAGCTAACCCAGATTTTCGAAAATGGCTCCGTCAAGATGCTCTCATCAGACACGCTATGTTTAGTTCATCAACCATCGCAGTTCAACCTTCTCTCAGTGGTGTTGCAACAATAGCTCAAGCTTGGCAAAAACTCAATGAAACCTATGCAAATCGATCAAGGACTCGCTATCTCACTTTTCAAGATGTTCTGACAAACATAAGCAAGGAAGGTAAATCTGTTTCTGAATACATGCAACTTATTAAGAGTGTTACTAATGATTTGGCTTTGATTGGTTATCCACTCACCGAGGATGAGATTGTTCATCATGTGTTGAGGGAACTCAACCACGATTTCAAAGAGATCAATGCACGAATTCGGGCCAGATTTGAACATATTTCTTTTAAGGAGCTTTATAAGAAACTTGCAGATCATGAGATGTTTCTCAAACTTGATAATGCCCGAAAAGATCCAAACCTCTTCACTGCTCAATATACACAACAAAATAGCAATAATCACAACAATGGTGGCAGAAAATTCAATAATCAAAACAATAAAACTCAGCCAAATCAGTCCAACAAAAACTTTCATCAAGGAGGCCAAATGTAGAATACATACCGCACTGAACATAACTTTCAATGCAGTAACAACAATTCCTACAATCAAGGCAGCGAAAACAATCAGTCTTGGTCAGGATACAACAATAATAGTTTCCATCAATCTTGTGACAAGCCTGGTCATATAGCAAAATTTTGCAGATCTCTATCAAAAGCAAACTTTATCTCTCGAGAAAACTCATTTCCAAATGAACCTAACTGGATTATGGATTCTGGTGCTTCACACCATGTGACATCAGATCTTAAGAACCTAGCAATACATTTAGATTATGATGGATCAGATGGCATTATCATTGGAAATGACTCAAGTACTTCGATCACCTATATCGGCTCTACTACTCTATCATTTTTTAAATCGAATTTTCAACTAAATAATGTTTTGTGTGCACCCATGGTTAAAAGGAACTTAATCTCAGTTTCTCAATTTTGTAAGCATAATAATGCCTCCATCGAATTTTTTTCTAACCATTTTATTGTAAAGGACCTAGCCACAGGGGCACCTCTCATCAAAGGACAGAATAATGGTAACATCTACGATTGGCCTAAACTCTCTCCATCACCAGAGCTCTTTCTATCTAAAAAAAGAATCTCATCACCAATGGCATCATCGCTTTGGACATCCCTCAGATCGTATTCTTCACAAACTCATCTCCAGTCATGCTCTTAATATCTCTAGTACATCTCCATCTACTTTTTGCAATTCTTGTTTTTGCAATAAAAGTCATCATCTACCTTTTGGATTTAATACTTTATCTAGTACTAAACCTCTTGAATTAATATATTCTGATGTTTAGAGCCCTATTCCTATCATTGGTTTTACAACTCTCGTTACTATATTATTTTGTGGGCCATTTTACTAAGTATACATGGCTGTACTTACTAAAAATAAAATCTGAAGTTCCTACTTTGTTCCATCATTTAAAAAATTTAATTGAAAATTATTTTCAAACTAAAATTATTTCCTTATACACTGATGGTGGAATGGAATATCATGGAATTCACAAAATTGCTCAAAACTGTGGTATATCTTATGTCACCATCATACACTCCGCAAATCATAGGTACTACTGAATGATGTCACCGCCATATTGTTGAAACTGGTCTCACACTTCTTCATCAAGCCTCTTTGCCTTTATCCTTTTGGACTGTAGCCTTTCTTACCTCAATTTACCTCATTAATTGGCTTCCTACACCACTCCTCATCTTTCTTTCCCCTTTTGACAAGCTTTTGAACACATCTCCAAACTACCATAAACTCTGGGTCTTTGACTGTCTCTGTTATCCCTGGTTAAAGCCTTACAATCAACACAAATTGCAACCCAAATCAATACCCTGCATTTTCATTGGTTACTCTACCACTCATAATGCTTATAAATGTTATGACCCAAAAACAATGAAGACTTACCTCTCTCGGCATGTAGTGTTTGTAGAATCCTATTTTCCTTTTTCTAAATCTATCTCAGCTGCATTCTCTATCACAGACATTTTTCTTCAACAATGGACTTCATCTCTCATCCCTCTAGAATCGGACAACCCATTTGGGATTTTAGGACACTCACCTTCCCCTGAGTCTTTCTCTCACATTGAGCATGACTTGTCGCCTCTTTCACACCCAACTCAACTCCATCGCACCGCTCCTGTGACAAGCCACTCCGACGATGCACCATTGCTTACGCCCCCACAACAGAACTACTCCAACCTTGACTTACCGCAATAGAACAGTTCTGACACATCTATGACAACCATCACATCCAATTCTTCTCTTCCCTCACACTCAGTCTCAAACCCCTCACTTACCTCTAATGACAATCCTTACCCAAATAATACCACCTCGATACCCATGTGCTTTGACACAATCCAACCCAAATAATCCTAACTCATCTTATCAAGGCCTATCCACTCCTAATAATAATACTTCTATCATTTTACCAACCCACCATCCCCATCCAATGGTTACCCAATCTCGTCATAATATTTTCAAACCTAATCCTCACTTATCTGACTACCATCTCTTTCTCACAACAAATACCATTGAGTTCCATGAACCAACCACTTTTTGTCAAGCTTGGCGTCGCGCTATGACTGATGAATTTCATGCTCTAACCTGCAATAATACATAAGAACTAGTTCCTTGTAATCACAAACAAAATATTATTGGTTGTAAATGGGTTTACATGATTAAGAGAAAAGTAGATGGGACCATTGATCGATTCAAGGCTCGATTAGTTGCTAAAGGCTTTCATCAATGACCTGGTGTTGATTTCCACTCTACCTTCAGTCTAGTGGTCAAACCAGCTACTGTGTGCATCATGCTCACCATAGCGCTTCATTTCGGTTGGCCCTTTCGCCAATTAGATATCAATAATGCTTTTTTACAAGTACATCTTGAAGATGATGTTTACATGGCTTAACCACCAGGATTTATTCACTTTGATTATCCCACGCATGTTTGTAAGTTGCGCAAAGCGATCTACAGCCTCTGCCAAGCTTTACGGGCTTGGTACGTGGAATTAAGTTCCTTTCTTATTGCTCAAGGCTTCAAAAATTCCAGGTTAGACACTTCATTATTCATATTTAAACAACATGGTCTCACTCTCTATCTTCTTGTCTATGTCAATGATATCATTATCATAGGCACGTCTCTCGCTCCCATCATTGCATTTACTCAAAGATTGGCTGCTCATTTTTTCCTTAAAGATCTTGGTGATCTTCATTATTTCCTTGGTATTGAAGCTCGTTCAACATCCTCTGGTTTGTTTCTCTCTCAACGAAAATATATCCAGGACCTTCTCTCAAAAAATAACATGCTTGACTGCAAACCTGTATCCACTCTACCACCGAGCCTCTCTCATTACATGATAATAGCAGTCCTATTGATGCTGAGCCATTTCATCATATAGTTAGTGCTCTCCAATATCTGTCTTTTACTCTACCAAATATTTGTTTTGCAGTTAACAAACTTTCTCAATTCATGCATCGACCAACTGAAAATCACTAGCGTGTTATGAAGCGTGTGCTTCATTATCTCAATAGAACTATATCACATGGACTTCTCTTGCATCGGTTTGCTCCACTAACACTCCATGCCTTCTCTAATGTAGACTGGGCTGGTGATCCTGAAAATCATTGCTCCACATCCACCTATATTACTTTTTTTGGTCCAAATCCTATAAGTTAGAGTTCCAAAAAACAACAAACAATTGCTCGCTCTTCTACCGAGGTTCAATATCGAGCTGTTGCTTCTACTGTTGCTAAAATCAAATGGATTCAACATCTTCTCCTAGAACTCCACGTGAAGCCCACTATCACTCCCACCATCTACTGTGATAATCTTGGTGCAACGTATCTTGCTACTAATCTAGTTTTTCACTCTCTCATGAAGCATTTTGCACTTGATTAACATTTTGTTCGTGACCAAGTTCTCAAGTGACAACTTCATGTAGCCCATGTATCTTCTTCAGATCAATTGGTTGACTCTCTCACAAAGTCATTACTGAAGTCTTCATTTCTCTATCATCGTTTCAAGTTTGGTGTTCATCCTACAACCCCAATCTTGCGAGGGCATAATAAGTAATCCGCTCCATTAACTTAGGGTCAACTATCCATTTAATTCTCCATTAATGTAAATGATCAATTATAGAGATTGTGTATATATAATGTTTATTACATTTCCTATTCAATATCATTCTACTGTGTATAAATAGCGGAGAACATGTCACTAAGAAAACAAGACAAATTACACAAATTCCTTGGCTTTATACTAAGGAGTAGCCGAATACCTAATTATTAATTTTAATTTTTAACAAAGCATACAGACAACAAAATTATATATAAGTAGAGAAAATAATTGTATAAGCACCTTTCTAGACACGAATATATAGTTTTATTACAAAATAAGTTTTTGCATCTCTAAAAAAGCAGCCTAATTAACAACTCAGTTAATTTTTTCTAACTTGATTGAAACCAAGCTATACATGCAAGGAAAAATAAATCGATAAAGTATGCTTTCCTCGACCATGCATTTTAACACAAAAAAAGATTTTGAAATATTATTATGATTTGATAATTAGTCTCTTTGCTCAATTTTGTAATAATCAAAATCTTCTCATACAAGAATTTCAATAATTGTCCCTAATTGGTGTTTCTGTTAAAGATTACTATTAAAGGGCTTAAAGTATTAATGTTAAGCCTACGTCTACAAGCTTAAGCTTTTAGAAAAGTGGCAAACTTAACATGGTATCAGAGCCATAATGACCCAATAGTCGCAAGTTCGAATCCCCTCCATGTTATTTAAAAATTAATTAAAAAGTGTTATTGTTTGGCCCACTTGTAAGACCCGCTAAGGCATGTGAGGCTTGATCTAGTCCACGTAGCAAGTGCACAGGGCCCACTACAAGAAAAAGGAGCTTATACTATGCTCATCTACGACGGTTTTTAAAAACCGTAGTAGAAAAGAAAATTATGCGGCAATCACCACCAAACCGTCCTAGAGGTTCCATATTTTCGAATCCCATATGCGACTACCTTAAATAACCGTCATAAAATAGCCATTTATTCTTCCCTTCACCTTCCTGTTTCTTGCCCTAGCTTTCCCAGTTCACCAAATTTGTTTTGTCTTCAACATTCCCCTCATCTAGTAGACCATTGAACAAGCTTAAGATATCTAAATAGCCAAACAAAACCCAAAATATAGCAATTGATTGATACAATTACAGTCTACGATTTGAATCAAGAAAGCCTCAAAAGCAATCCATGTCTATATATTTCTAGCTAATCTCCACAATGGATGGAGCGTAGTTGCTTCTTCTAGGGCTACCACTCTTTCTCTCATGTAGCAACCTTTTAAACCTCTTCACGCCGCCATTGCCATCGCTTCCTAGATCCCCTCATTGCCACTCCACTCACACCAAACGCCTAATACTCCAGAGGCCCAGATTTCCTCGTTTATGTAATCTTAAAGAAATTTTACCAAAATAAGTTATTATGTCTGTTTTCTTTAATCGTCTATTATTATTTTCATTATTTTTTGTAATCTTTTTTCATAAATTGCATAAAGATATCATTTTCATTTTATTTATTATTTTCAATTTCATAAACATCTTACTTTTTTTTTGGTACAGAGTATGGGATGAAATCATAAATTGGGGAAAACTGGGGGAGGAATTCGTCTTTGTAAGTTTTTTTGGAAAGTTGAATCAAAGTCAAAGAGAAGGTGTTCTCCTTGTTGGTAATAAACAAGTTTCGATTTCTTCCTCACCAACTGTTTGTTTATTTGCCTCAATCAAATGTTGAAATTGGCTTCTTTTGGATATTCTTTGTTTGTTTTAAATTGATGCTTACTACTGGTCTTGTGGGTTGATTGTTCATTGACATTAGTAAGTCAATTTCATTTGTTAGAGTACTTTAAGGAGTGTTTTCTCAGGATCAATTTGTATTTTGTTGGTCATAATTTGTTCCTGAACTTCTGGGTAGCTGGGATCATGATCCTTAGCAACTACTATGATCTAGGTAGTTTTAGTTTTGTTTTATTATGTTATGTAACTTATGTTTGGTTCTTGCATCAAAGTTACTTTTCAAGTTCACTTCACTTTAATTGTTACTTGTTTGATTATTCTACACTTTCTGTATATGATATAACTGTCATTTCCATTTCTTTGCAATATTATCTTTGTGTGATCTATACTTTACTTGGTTACTTAGATTTGACCTTTACTTTATCGGGATTCGAGTTGAGTACTTTTTTTACTGTGTCAATTTAAAAAAAAAACCATAACTTGGGTTGCTTTATTTTTCTGGATTGTAGATATAGTCCTAATCAGAGAAAAAAACTGAAAATGGATTCTTGTTGTGTGACCTAGGGAGCCAATACTATTTTGGCAAAAGCTAGGAAGATGGTTTCAAGAATGGCGATAATGCTTTTTAGGGAGAGAGGATCAGAGGTGGCTTGAACAACAGTGGTTTGGTTAATCAGTTACCAAAAGTTCTGAAAACTGAGAAGATAGACAAGAAGGTCAAGCCCGGGGTTTCTTTTGCTGTTGTTACATCTGATAAACCCAAAGAAACTGTGGTGAGTTGAACCCCCTTTAGCAGTTCTAAAAGATTAAGAAAATGTATTGATTATTATTGTTATTATTATTATTATTATTATTATTATTATTATTCTCAATTTGGTTCTCGTAAATCTGTAATATGATTTCAGACATTGTCACCTCCAATAATTGAGAGAAGGAGAGCGGACCCAAAACATGTAGCTGCGATCATATTGGTTGGAGGTGCAGGGACTCATCTCTTCCTCTTACCAGAAGAGCTGCAACACCAGCTGTAAGAAAATATTCTTGTAATCTGTGTGGTCCACTTGTTTGTAATGGAGAGCATAGTTAACTTGATAGAAGAGATGATGGTTAAGATTTTGTATTTTTGTAAATGGTGTATTTTTGAAGTTTTTGCATCATTTCATAATGAGCGAAACTGAATTCTTTGTTGGAAAAAAAAGTGGCTTTTCTTGCATTGAGTTATCTGATATGAACATTTTGATCCATCAAATTATTGATTGTGCTGGCACCACTGTTTTGGAGGTTGTGAAAATTTGTGGTACTTGAGGTCTAATTCTATGACTATTATCTGTGATTTGCAGGTTCTAGTTGCGGGACGTTACAGGCTCATAGATATCCTTATGAGCAATTGCATCAACAGTGGCATAAACAAGATAATTGTTTTGACCCAATTCAACTCGGCTCCCCATAATCGGCACATCGCACGCACATATTTTGGAAATGGTGTAAACTTTGGTGATGGATTTGTGGAGGTATGAAACCCTTGAGGAGATAAAAATCTAGATATCGTCCTTCAAACATTAAATTAGTACATAGAGCATCATAATTAGATTTTGAAGCCCTAATATTGCTAAATGAATTAAAAGGTTAACTAAATCACCAAATAGGTTCTGGCAGCCACTCAAACTCCTGGAGAATCAGGGAAGAATTGGTTCCAAGGAACTGCTGATGCTGTGAGGAAATTTATATGGGTGTTTGAGGTATACATGTATGGTTTGCTTATACTTTTGTACATCTCTAAATAAACAGGTAGGATTAGATGAATTCTGCTTAGTTCCATCATTCCATTCTCAACTAAACGTATTTGATAAATAACATACATGTAGGATGCCAAGAACAGAAATATTGTTGAGGATATATTGATCTTGTCTGGGGACCATCTATACCGAATGGATTATATGGATTTTGTTCAGGTATATGGTTCTTTTCCTCGCCAATGAATACATTTTACTTAACATTTTAGAATGTTGTCTTATCTTTTTGTAATTATATTAACAGAGTCACATCGACAGAACTATTCATGCGCAATAGTTTGTCAAAGATAACTTTTTAGCATTATTTTAATGGATTTGAGGAAGGAAGTAGAAACTGCTTTTGTAAGTACATGCAATGTGTGATGCTCTGAGGTTGCGTTTGTTGTAGGAAGTTTCTTTACTTGCATTGTTTTCCAAGTGTACAATTTGAATTGTGATGTTTTTTGTAATTAAATTAATGGGAGTATGTAATTGTTGCTTGACAGGATGTGTTTGTGTGATCTACATATAAACCATTCATGTTCAAGGCTTCTAATAAAGTAGACAAAGCATTAAATGACTTTAACCAAGCTTGTCTCTGACAATGTATTATCTTCCATAATTTTTTTGTTTTTTATCACTTGGCTTCGATAGGTTTTAGTTGAGACACCTAGTGCATTTTCCTACCAATTAAAATATTTGTTTTATTTAAAATAAATTTCAAAAGGCTTCATTAAAAAGAGCAAGAAAAGAGCAATAAATGTTACACAGACTTTTTACGGCGGGCCACGCGCCTGCGGTAAATAAATTTATATCAGACAACGAATTTTTACCGCAGTCATTGTGACCGTGCTAAAACCATTTTTACAGCGGGCCAATACCGCGGTAAAAAGTAAAATGAGTTTTTACATTGTCATTTTATACAGCGTGCTTAAACCGCCGTATGCCCGCCGTAGAAGGCTTTTTACCGAGGTTTGGGCTTGCCATAAAAAGCCCATTTTCTTGTGGTGGCCCTTGCACGTGAGGGGGCATATTAGAGGGCTTAAAGTATTAATATTAAGCCCACGACTACAAGCTTAAGTTTTTAGAAAAGTGGCAAATTTAACAATTACCAAGTAGTGGATTAAAATTTTAGTTTATTAAGAAAATTATTATATAAAATCCTTTATAACATTTGACTTCCAATATATAAGCTAAAGACAACTTAACATAAGGTTATAAAAAGTTTAGTATATCCTTGGAATACTATGTCAACATTAATGTTAAAGTATCTAAGATCAATTAAAAATCACCACATAAATATGGTACATAATTTTTTCATCTCAAGTATCAAATTTATTTATTTATTTTTATCTAAGATCAATTAATGTACAATAAAATCTCCATAAAATAATTTTTTTCATACTATAAAAAATTATTATTTTATCGACGTTATTTATTTATAGATAAATGGATAATTTATTAATTTATCCATAAAAAATAAATATTAATTTATCAATAATTTTTATGTTTTAATTATTCGTAATGTATTTTTCTTTATCAAGATTCATGTGTGTGTTATAAATAAAATAGAATGAATCAATATGTTTAGAAGTTAATGTCTTACATGAAGTCGTTTATGCTTTATGCTATAAAAATATAATTGATGTTAAACACATTTGGATTTATCCTAGTTAAAAATGATGTTGTAATGAAATCATCTGCTAACAAAGAAATTATTGAAGGAGTAATGAATATGCCAACTAATGATGATCATGATTCAAATGATAGCTGTGTTTTAACAAATGTTTTCAAAATAGATGATTCATACAATGGTAACCTTGAATAACTACTTGCTACAATACAAAAAAAAACATATAACAAATGGGATACACGCTTTGCAAAAGTCAAGGATGAGATTGAGTTCAGTTTAGATAGGAAAAAAAATAAGATGCATTTTTTCAAAAAATTCATAATAAAAAACTAGAAGTTGTTAAGAAAAAATTATCTTAATATTATGAATTTATATATTATTTATAATATATATTTGATCAATTATTAATTTATATTTTCATTGAGTCTGAACAGATTTAAAAAAATATGTTAACTTTTGTATTTAACGAATTTATTAATGACTATCTAATTTTATTGTTTAACCGAGATTATTGATTTATCGAACATATATATATATATATATTTATATATATATGTATGTATGTATGTATGTATGTATGTATGTATGTATGTATAAAGAGTAATTCACAAACTTTATAGACAAACCATTATATATAAATTGATGTGATATTTTTCATCTATTTACAAATCTTCTCTTTTCATTAGCTGAGTTAATTTCGTATATTTATTTGTCCAATCATTTTATGTTACATTAGTTTGTATATAAGAGTTTATATACAAAGTTTATAATACTAACATTATCCATATATAAATGTAGCCTTGATTGTCTTTGTGCACACAAAATATAACCGTTGATAGTAAACCCACAGCATTACACTTTTATCAGTCAAAGAAACAATAGAGCATTATAACACTTTAAAAAAATAATAATATCAGCTATGCCTTACGAGCTCAAGATAGTCAGGTTCTTCCGTGGCTTGTTATTTTGAGGAAAAGGTGTTCGTTTGTGAATTATCCAACTGTGCCCTACGAGCTCAAGGTAGTTAGGTTCTTCCGTGGCTTGTTATTTTGAAGAAAAGTGGTCGATTGTCCGCGAATTATGGGGTTTGTTCGGTTGTCATTATATTGTTTGCATCTATTTGACGGCGACTAGCAGCTGTAGCTGGGGCCTAGTATTGCTGGAGAAGTGTTGCAATTACCATTTGATATGACAGAAAAGAGATTATTCAAACTCGTGACCATTGGATCAATCATAACGGTTCTCTTATCATATTCAATTTATTATTTTTTAAAAAAGTTTAAATTTGTATACGTAAATTTAATTTTAATATTTTTATTCTCTAATAATGATCATATTCTTTTCAGATGTAGCAGTAAATTTCCATTTTTTCTCACTTATTGTATCTTACAAAATTGCCTTCTGAACGTTGTGCTGAGCGGTACTGTATTTTTCGGTAACTCATGTTAATGTTATTGAATATATCATTGTCTTAATCGATGACGAGAGTTATTTTTAATGGAGAAAGTCTTTTGTAAATTAATGATGTTTGTATTTACAATCTCCTCTCCATTGGAACCTTTTATAATTATGAAATTACCCTTAAAAGAAATTATACAATAACGTATATGTACCACTGATCCATTCTCAAACGATATAAACTAACTTATGCAATTATCCAAGTTGAGAAATTAATGGTGCTTATAATTGTATGATACTTCAACCGTTTTCGTTTTTGTTTCTTTCTTGCTGCTATCTTTATCTGTTTACAAGCTCCATCGTCAAGAAACTATCCCTTAATTACAGTGTTGATCTTGGACGTAGTTCTTAATTATAAAATTAGCACTGATTTTCCGGGGCAGTGGTGCTAATAACAAAATTGTGGCCATATTTGATGGAGGGTGTGGTGGAGTCACTAATAGCAAGTCATCAATTGGAGAAATAAAACTGGGCGAAAGCCAAGAGTATTGTATCACAAGATGCAGAATGCAATCTATACAGGATAGAAGCTCCTGAGGATGTGGTTGCATGTTAAATAATCCTTAAACATCAGATACTAAAGAAACTGAAACCATTCCAAAAGTATGGTATATTTCACTGACAAGATCTAAAAGTGACGCATGAGACCTTCTGTAACGACCCATCCCCCGCCCGATCTCTCCCGGGCGCACAAGGACCCCCCTGCCCTGCCTCCGGGGTCACAGGTACATGGCCGGACACTCTAAGGTATTGTCCGCTCTGGGGCCCACCGGTCCCGCACGGTTTTGTCCACACTCCGTGTATCTACACACGGGTGTGACGCCTCCCCCACTCGAACCCAAGACCCCAAAGGTCATTCAAGTTCAAAGTGAACTGGAATGACCTTTGGGGTCTTGGGTTCGAGTGGGGGAGGCGTCACACCCGTGTGTAGATACACGGAGTGTGGACAAAACCGTGCGGGACCGGTGGGCCCCAGAGCGGACAATACCTTAGAGTGTCCGGCCATGTACCTGTGACCCCGGAGGCAGGGCAGGGGGGTCCTTGTGCGCCCGGGAGAGATCGGGCGGGGGGATGGGTCGTTACACCTTCTCATAGGTAAGAATAGCTAAAGAATAATACCTAACTTAAACTTTTAGGTAGAATGATTTCTTACTAAAGATGCCAAATTAATTTAAGGAGAGGGAAGCAATGTATATAGGTTGGAAGTTCATGGACATGTGGTTGCATGCAATATCATGGTTGAGATTCTTAAAGATCAAATACGTACTAATATTAAGAAAAAATTCCAAAATCGATATACACGGTGAGATATCTTAATTATATATCAAGTTATAACCAACAAACACTAGACTTAAATTTTAAGGACAATAATTTCTTAACAAAGATATTGGAAAGTTATGGCTTGGAGCAACATAGTGACTTGTGCCTACACCTGGAAAAAATGGTTCATTTGCTCCACTCTCTAAAGAAAACTATCAAAGGCTTTCAGGACACATAGCTGGAGTTAAACATGGCCTGTTGATGAGCATCGAAGTCTTCAACAGATCCCCCTTGAATCAACTAGCTTTTATTTTGTCATCACCGTTAATTCCTTCTGATGGAAACTACTTTTTACACTTATCTTATTATTGCTGATTGGGAGAATTTTGTTTTTAACTATTGTTCTAGAAGAGGATGCACCAAAATGGAGATATTACCAAGCAAAAAAATCAAAATGATAAAAATAAAAAAAGTTGCAATGGAGTATAACATTGAAGCTCATCAAGACATCAAATCAAGCAAACAACAAACAACCCCAAACAAATTATTATAAGAAGGTGCATGGGGGACAAACCTAATACATCCAGAGTCATCTTAAGGGTACACAGCTTCACCCACTTCAAACACTTACCCTACACTCTTATTAATTTCATAAAAATGCAAACAGGCCAGCAGCCAATGACATGATCAAGGCAAATATCAACTGGAACAGAACCTTGGTACCGAGCAATGCCATCAAGTGGTGGATGAACTCTGGGCGCCAAGGCCAAGCAACTCCAGTAACCAAATTGCCGTCAGTGAAGCAACGGTCTATTGGATCAGGCTCCAACCCGGTTGCTCCTGACAAGACCACGATAAGCTTCACAGCAGGGTATGCAGTACACTTCTTTCCCTGTAGCAAACCACATTTAATATTTTCACTTCATGGTCATCACGGTGCACAGTTATAAACAAAACAATATCGTCAATGGAAATAGTTGGAACAGGCCTAGAGAAATGCAACTTGGTACAGGCTAGCTATTCTTTCTTCCCAAAATATTCTATTTATTTCCTATTCCTCGCAATGGTATTGAACTTATATTTAAAAAAAACAAATAAGTTCAAGCAATTCATTGGTAATCATTTGTTAGTAAAAAGTACTCAATTTAACGGATGCCAGGGGGGCTCTAGTTAAGGGTTAGTCCCGTATCGGTAGTGCCTTATAAATGAGGGACAAATTAACCCCTTCCCATGATGACTTTTTCATGGGACAAAACAACATAGTTAAAGCTCAAAATCGATAATATCTCAATAGGAAACAAACCTAACCCAAATCCAACATCAAGAATTTCTGTTGTATATGTGGGAAAATCCATACATAAGCCAAACCTAAATCGATGCATCAACGTTAGTTATGCTCCCCTGGCTAACAAAAATTGAATGTCGTTGGATACCTCTCACTTGATTTAAAACGAGAATACTTAATTCTAGTGCAAAACACATTTGTTGTGTCCTGTATTATATGTGATTCTAGAACCTGTGATCTGTCGTTTTGTATGCATCAACATTAGTCATCCTCCCTTGCTATCTGTTTCGCTTTGTTCTCTCATTTCACAACTTAAAATTAGAGCTCTTCTGTTTCCCATGCACACTGATGTCTTTTTTTGACCTCGCCTGCTCCCTATCCTTTTCCACAATTCTCATCTATATTTCTCAGTTTTTTTCAACTAATTCTGGTCACATTACATCTTAAAGCATTCCTCCTCCCATTTTCTCTCTTTCTTTCCAAGAACAAGAGAGAACTTAGGATTTATATTCGCTTATATTTGCCAACAATACTTTAATGAAGTAGCCCCAAAATATATATATTTGATGAAACATAACTAATACCAAATATCTTCTTGAAAAATAATATAAAAAAACACTACCTTGAGAACATCAGCTGCAGCTAAAATCTGTTGCCCATGGCAAATAGACGCAACAGGCTTCTTGGACTCCATGAATTCCTTCACTAATGCAATTACACTTTCATCCAGTGCCGAATATTCTGGTGCTTGACCTGCTGGGATGACAAGAGCATCATAACTCGAGGCACTAACACCATCAAAGTTAGCATTTAGGGTGAAATCATGGCCTGGCTTCTCACTGCAAATTTGATCATCTTCAAAATCATGAATAGCAGTTGGGCAGGTGTCACCAGCCTTTTTGTTGGGGCAAACTGCATCAACACGACACCCTAGTGCCTGAAGGGAGTGAAAAGGAACAGCAACCTCATAATCTTCCATGTGATCCAGAAAATGTGAAAACAAGACAAACTATTGTGGTCAATAACTAAGCAAACCATGCATTCATAAAAATAAAAAAAATGTTTTATTTTAAGTTATATAGAAATGTCAACATTAGTTTATTTATGGAAATATCGTCGTTTAACCATATGGAGATATGAACTTCTCTTCATAAGACTACAAAAAAAGGGGTCTATTGTGATGAACAAAATTTGTCTTTATAAGTATAATATGTGTCGCTAAATCAATTTTGTGACTAAAAATATGTCACTATTTATTTATCACTTTTGCCCCTGTCACAAAAGGGTATAGAGACAATTTTATGTTCGTCACAACAATTTAGTGACAGTATTTATATTGGTCGCTGATGTTTCTTTATAGCGACAAATACATGTTAATCAATAGTAGAGACACAATTACCAATTGTCACTATAAATATAAGTTGTGACCAATTTATTTGTCATAAAGTCATTATTAGTGACTAATGAATTTGTCACAAATTTATCTATAGTGACTATTACATTTGTCACAAAATAATATGTAGTGACTATAATATAAGTCACAAAAATAGATATAAAGACTATTAAATTTGTCACAAAATTATTTTTACTTACTAGTAAATTAGTTCCAATAACTTTAGGTGACTATTAAATTTGTCAAAAATTTAGAGTTAGTGACAATAATTACTGTCACAAATTCATTTTTAGTGACTATTTAAATTGTCCTAAGTATGTTTAGTGACTATATGTTAAATCAGTCACAATCTCATATGAAGTTTCTATCATTTATTTTAGTGGCTATTAAATGTGTCATAAATATATTTTAATTTAATAAGAAAAGTCACAATTTACTTGTATTGGTATTGAAATTTGTCACTATATTATCTACAGTGACTGATATTTTGGTACAAAATGATTTGTCATAATATTATAGATTTCTAATTATCAATACTGACTAAATAAATAATTACTTTCTTTTTTTAATATCAATTAGTAAAATACATTGACATAAAAAAAAACCATTTTTCCTATTTCGTGCATCTATAATAACAAGAATAATATGTGGCTCAAAAAACTATTTTAAATACAAAATTCAAAGCTTCACAAGTGTCTAACATAATAGAAAAATTAAAGTAAATAACAATGGTGTCAAATATCTAGTGAATAATATAAATAAAAATAAAAATCTCCCAAAAGCTTCAAATTTTCAACTTAAGCAAACCTAATATATCTGATAATAAAGGTTCCAAATGCATTTAATTATTTTGACCTCGAATAAAATTCATAAGTTCTTGAACATTAGATTTCACTTGAGCTAATTCATCTCCAAGATTCTTCACGTGCTCTTCTGCAACTTCTCTTTGTTTTCGTTCATCTTCCCACATCTTCAAAAGTTCAGTACGTGAAGGTTGTGAACCATAAATATCAACACGTCGTATGCCCATGCCAAAAGTACGAATACAAGATCTTCCGTCCTCACCCATAACTTCAGTAAAAATTTTATCCTTTGATTGATCAGGTTGGCTACTCATACGCTCAGTCATTTCCTTCTACAAGTGATACATAATTATTAACATAATATGTTTAACAAAATGCCCTCACAAGAAATTTTAGTTAATGTTAAACGTAATTGAAGACTACAATTAAATAATACAATCAATATTCAAGTGAAATTAATTAGTAATAATAAATAGGAACTTACAATTGTATATATAATACTAATAGCACCAAATGCTCTAATATTAATAAAAAATGAAAACTAAAAGTTAAAACCTTAAAATTGCTGTTTAGATATTAGTAAAAAGGTTCATATTTATAGTTGTAATTTGTGCAAATCATAAAATATTTAATTATTCCTATTGATAATCTATTAAAATATCTACGTACATTTTCATATTATATTGTATAAATTCCAATGTGTTACATATAACACAAACTACTTGCATTATAAAATGTCATATCATATCATTTAAAATGACCATATATAATAAAAATGTAAGATGAGCCCTATAACTTACAATTAGTTCTGCAGAAGTTGAATCTATAGCGCTTTTCTCTTTCTTTGTATGAGTGATCATATACATTGTTATCTTATCTGGCTCTTTACCTTCTAGATCTTGGGATTGCTATCACAAAATGGAATTATTAGCATATGTATATATAACCGAAATTATTAAGAAATAGTTAAATAGGAAGATTACCAATTCATCTCTGACTCTTGCAAAACTTTTGTTCCTGAGGTATGACTTGATGTGAGCTTTGAATGATTGGTCTTACTTATTGTAGCTCGATGCTATAACAAGTACAAACATGAAAATATTATTAAAAATAATTTATCACAAAAAGAAGCTTTATTTTGTCTCCAAAAAAAATTATTTAAATACTTACTTGTCCTTTCTCAGACTCCCAAAAATCAATCAACCATTTCCATTGGTCCTCCCCTACTTCATCTTTAAGATGGGTTAGCATCTCCTCATCATTTTTTGTTTTTGCTGTGTTGTATTTCTCCTTCAATGTGAATTTCCTATTACGCCACCGATGAGCTAATTTGTCATTTAGCCATTTTGAAATAGCATCCCAATCTATAGTGAATTTTGAAACAGTTCATTAATAAGAGCAAGGCACTGAGTATCCCACATCAATTGGTTCCTAAAGCTATGGACCTTAAATATATGTAATATTTCAAGAAATAAACTAGCTCACACAAGATACTATATCAAAATCCAATTACTTTTGCTAACAGTTCAATAAAAAGTAAGTTACATAACTTTAATTCATTACAAGCATAACCAATTGACAGTAGCATATGGTAGACTCATGGTAAAGAAACCATCAAACAAGTATCACATATTTCTAATTCATAAATATAAAAAATAATATTGACCAAGCAAATATGTTTTCACAAAAAAAGAATGAAATTTAAGTATCTCTTAAAGAGTGTACCTTTGCTTTTCTTATGATGAACTTCCAAGCATCAATAAGAGCTTTGGAGAAAATAATTGCCTAAATAGTTGGACCAATTCCGAAATATAAACCTAAAAATATAGTAAAACTTTAAATTTAATAAAAATTAATAAGTTCAAGAGCAATCGAAATTTTATTAAATCATTCATTTAATATAAATATTAAAAAAACAGTTAATAACCTTGATTCTAGTTAGGAGCAATAAAGAAAATCAGTTTAGTATTATATTATATTTTCAATATTGATTAAACAAACTCCTTTCGGTAAGCTTCTTTTTGAATAAAGTTTAATTATTATGGTAACATGATTTGAACTTTGAAAGGTTATATATGTCCAAAGCTTCAAATGTTTCCGTTGAAATATAGATACTACTCATGCACAATCTAAAACAAAGAAAAAATGTAAATGATAATGAATAATCACAATATAACTGTAACGATGCGTCTTTTTAGTGAGTTCGTCAATTATAAATAAATAAATAAATGCATATATCAGTTTTCGTATATGGAATGTGAATATGTAATATTGTTCTTATATATCTAGTTTGTATAAAGAGTTTGTCTATATGGTTTCAGTCAAATATAAATTGACAAGTTAGAGATTTGGCTTGGCTATATATTAGTTCTATGTCTATGCATGATTAATTTTTATTTCCTAGCTAAGCTATGACTTTAGCCTATATGATATATATTTCCAATAATTTCAACGGCTTGTGATAATTAACGAGAAGGATAGCCAATGAAACAGTTACAAATTATGGATTATCTATTGGTATTGTCAATGAAATGGTACTAAATGATCAATTATGTATCAACATTGATGAAAAGCTTCCAGCTATCTCCAATATCGTCTCAAAGTAGTGTATTAAAATATCAGAACAGCCACGCAAAGTAAATGAGAAGGCTTATGAACCAGAAGTAGTTGCAGTTATTGGTCCCTATCATCGTCATAAAAATCATTTAAAGGGGATGGAAGACCACAAAATGCGATACCTGAAGATGCTTCGCCAGGGAAGAAATGAAAAATATGTGACAAGGTATGTCGAGGTTTTGCGTGCATGGGAAGAAAGAGCTTGTAAATGTTATGCAGGAACGTACAAAGACGAAGGTATATAATGTTTTTCTATCTTTAATGCAATAGCTTATCCAATGGTCCAGCAGGACACAAAAGTGTAGTGGTTTAAAGTCTCACAGGCGACAAAGCAACTACCTACCAATGGTGGACCAAGACACAAAAGTGGAGTGGTTTAAAGTCTCACAAGTGACAAAAATAACATAGTTACCCAAAAGAATAATTTACAATTTTATATGAAACTTGAAAGTAGTTGTGAACTCTATACCTTAGACAGAGAACAGCACCTGGACTAAGTTGATTCCCCTTTTATCCAGCTAACATTATCTACAAAATGCCCAATGAAAGCACGGAGATCAGACTTTCAATTTCATAATTTAGCATCCATCAATCCGATTATTGAACTTTCTTGGCTTGACCTTGATAAAAATCATGACATTTACTTTATTCAAACAAAACAAATCCTGAAATTCAATATTTTTAATAATATATTTCTCATAAAAGTCTTTATATCTTATAAAAGCTAGAGAAAATATCATGTACTAAAATCGTAAATTAGCAGAAAAAAATGAATAGAGCCTATTTATGTTTTGGGTAAACTTCAACGTAAATTCAGCACCAACAGAAAGATTTTGTACTCTAACATGACTCTAGAAAGAAATATTATGAATAATTAATAAATTAATCTTTCATTACAAAATACTTCTCATACCATGATTTTAATTTCAATTTGACATTTAAACAAACACTTGGAAGTCGATGAAACATAAACGATCTCCAATAATGAGTGTTACATAATAAACTACAAAATCAATTTAACATTCACAATCATTCAATCGTAATAAGATCCAAATTATTACTAATCGAAAATATAATCAAATTAATTAACAAAAGGAAGGTTGAAAATCGTGTTGGCTGCAAAACATATATAATAAAATATATAAGAATTTCATTGAGTAGAATTGTGAAACAATCAAAACGTGTGTAATAAAATAAGACTAGAAAAAGTACTCAAAAATATAATCAAATTAATTAACAAAAAGTAGTTCTTTAATAAAATATAGACTTGTTTTGTTTTGAGGAAGGTGAAAATCATGTTGGCTGCAAAACATATATAATAAAATATATAAGAATTTCATTGAGCAAAAAAGTCAAACAATCAAAACATGTGTAATAAAGTAAGACTAGAAAAAGTGCTTTGGAGTAGCTTTAATATGTTTGCAAAAGGCATCATCCACACAATCTAGAAAGGGATAGTTAATGGCTGGCAATAAAAGGTGAAGCCAAAGTAACGCCACTTAGACGAAAGAAAGAGGAAGCGCAATTAGAAGACTTATTTGTGATGGGGATCAAGTTTCGCTGCGAGGGAGTGGGTAGTTAGCATAATCTGAAATTTCTTTTCATTGATATGGCGATAAATTTAGGAATCCTAATAGGAAATAAATTTTTATATTGTGATATAAGATGAATACTATTAGGGAAAAGAAGATGCTTGCCGTGTTTAAAAGAAAATAATTTGTGACTAATACTAATGTATATTAAAATTTTATATTATTTAGAGACAAAATAATAAAGTCACAATTGGTAAATTTATGATTTTTTTTCTTTTATGACAAATTTAGTGACTATTATAAAAAATTGTCTTCAATTAAGTAAAAATTATGACGGGAATTTATGTGCCAAAATTATTAAGCCCCTTTTATGACTGTTATAATTATATGTCTCAATAATTTATTTATAGGGACATAATTTACAATCTTACCCCGCAGAGAAAAAGGATCTTCTTATCAGAACCAGCCATGTTGCCACCTAGGGCTTTAACAAAATGCCGTATGTACTCAGGATGCCCCTCGTATGTAGTCCCAGTAATGAGGTTACCATCAGCAACACAAGATGCCCCGGCTGCTGGGTCTACCCAAGAAGCGCCAGCAGCACTCAGCGGAGGCTTAAGGGAAGCGTATCCTCTGCACTTAAGACCTTTAACCGAGTCTGCAGTTGCCAATATTAGCGGTTTATGACAAATGGAGGCAATCGGTTTTCCAGAGTTGGAAAATTTCCTGACCAAGTCTAAAGCAGATTCATTTATGGCATGATATTCCGGAGCTTATCCTCCTGGTATCACCAATCCATCATATGCGCCAAACTCCAACTCATCAAAACGTTGCATTGAGTGTCAAGTTGTGACAAACTGACTCTAAATAGGTCTGGTGCCAGATGATACAAACTCGGAGATGAGCAAAAAAATAGTTTAAGCAAGTAAAGAATTTTAATAAAATAAATAAATAATAAAACAAAATAAACGGTTATGATTATTGCAAGGCTTGCAATGAATACCTGATGAGGAGAACCTTGTTGAACGGCAGTGCGGCAAACATCACCGGCCTTCTTGCCAGGGCAGAGGCATGAACAGTAACTCCATAGTAAAGCTTGCAAAGGAACCATGGCCGGCAACCAAAACACAACCCCATATTGATTTTATAATTATTAGTAATATTATTGTTGTTCATGAAAGAGAAATTAAAGAAGAGGAGAAAACCTCATAATCTTCCATGTAAACGCCACATAGTAGCACAACACTTTTCTTTCCTCCTTTGCTTTTTGCTATTTGTCATTTCCACTCTCCCCGTCTCACAATTACTATGGCCTTCGCTTGCCTTAGCTTACGCCAGTTTGCTGTCGAAATGAACAGTTTTTATCGTAGAAATAATTAGTTCCCAAAAAAAGTTAAGGATGGTTAGTAAACCACCATTTAAAAATTAGTTTACTATTTAAAGTAAGATAGATGTGTTTAAGATTATTATTATTGTAGTTTTTATTATATTTAAATGATTAAAATGGATATAGATATTTTTTCTTTTGTAATATTTAACTATTACCATATATAATTATTCTTTTAATCGTTCTAGACAGTGTCATATAAAGTTTTATAATAACGTTTTATGTAAATGGCAAAATAATTTATAACATTTAAAAATGTATACTTAATTTTTTAAATTTTTGTAAAAGTATGATTGTTAGTTTATATCAAAGTTAAAATTATTTTTCACTTTAATATCAAAACCAAAAATAATTTAAAACTAATATTATAATATCAAACTAAATCTTTTTATTTATGAAATAATTTAAATTTTATACACACATATCATAAATTTACATAACCTAAATTCATATTCAATATATAAAATAATTAAAAATATTTTAAATATTATATTTATTAAATAATTATTCAATTAAAAATATTATGAAATTTTAAAATAATTAAAATTTTTCAAAAAATAAAAATTTGTGAAAATAAAAATTTAAAAAAATTATGAAAGTAAATAGATATTTAAAATGTATTCTCATTAGTAAAGTATAAATTCTATTTTTTTTAGTGAGAGTGCTCTAGATTTTCTAAGCTTAAAAAATAGAAGCAGGTCTTTAAATGTAGCCAAGCTTGCTTTTGAAGCCCTTTTATAAAACTTCGATTTTTTTTTTTTTTAAAGCATCTTCTTTTTAAAGTAGGCTAAAAAGCAATTCCAAATTCACGGGCTTGCTATTATTGACTTATTGTAGACAAAAAAAGTTTCTTTTTTCGTAGCAAAAGTAACCTTAAATTGGTCTGAATACAATTTATCTCTAACAATATTTAAATATGATATTTTCAAAAATATTTCTTTTCCTTAATTAATTATTATGTCATAGACTCCTTGCCACTTCTTCGACTACAAAGCGCCACTTTTTCTTCTTGTGTCTATTAATTGTCTTTTGTTGCACATCAACGAATATAATACATGCATATAAAGCTATCAGTAACCACTAGTAGAAAAAGGGCCTACGGCAACGTGCATTGCACGTTGCGAAAAGGCTTTCGCAACGTGCAGGCGCATGTTGCTGTTCTGCGTGTTGCGAAAAGTCCATGACTTTCCGCAACGTGCATTGCACGTTGCCGTAGGCCGTTTTGCTTGTTGCAGTTAAGGCTTTGGCAACGTGCATTGCACGTTGTTAAATAACAAGCAATTATGAACTTTTAGCAACGTGCAATGCATGTTGCTATTTATTAAATCGCAACGTGCATTGCACGTTGCTGTATCTTAAATGGCAACGTGCATTGCACGTTGCTGTAGCTGCAATGGCAACGTGCATTGCACGTTGCTGTATCTCAAATGGCAACGTGCAATGCACGTTGCCATATCTTACGTGACATCTTTTTGGCAACATGCAATGCACGTTGCCGTAGGTATAATGTATATTTTTTAATTAGATGCATATATATTTTTATAAATTTTTAGGGTAATTTGGGATGCTTGTAATATTTTATAACTAATACATAATAATAGAAATGATTACATTCAAGTTCACAATTATATATAACATCAAAGTGCACATTTAAATTAAAATTAATATCATTACAATACTAAAAGTTCAAGTATTGGAATTGAAAACAAGTAGCCTACATGAACAATAAGAAAATAACAAGTACTAGATGATTTGAGTGCTTGAAGTACCACAAATGAAACAACCATTAGAAATCAAAATGTCTTCTCCTCTTTAACACTTTCATCATCTTGAAGATTTTAATAAACACCACCAAGGCCTACACAAGAAAATATTAACAAATTAGTTATTTTAAACACAATCTTACGCCAAGTTAAATTTATAAATAAAAATAGTTGTCATAACAATCTAAAGAAATTTTGGCAGAGTTTCATCTGTTTATTGGCCTTTCCCAAAAGTACATAACATATCAAAAACACTTCTAATACCAAATCATTTTTATAGAACAGCAATATAAGACCTTCAATCCTCGCCAAACCAAGCCAACTCAAAACAACATCCAAACAAAAGTCATTAGAAATTAGTAAAGTATAATATATATACTACCTTAATAGACGCGCATGAAAAAACAACTTCCACCTACAACACAAATAACATATAACAATGACACAACTTGTGGACTTAATATATTCATAAAGTAAAATAATTTTATAATTACAAGTTTATAAACACTTATGAAGTTAATTAAAAATAATTATAAAGTATTACCTTATTTATATCAATTTGATGCTATTCTTAGGCCAAGCAACAACACTTCCTACTGCTTGATCAAGATATTCAGCTTCATCAGTTGACCTATATAATTCAACATTACCTTTGTGTGCATGAACTATCCAAACTTTCCAACAATCCCTTCCTAAAGGCTTGCGATGTACTTTAGCCTTAGGATCTACATTTGCAATCTTCCCTTCAGCCACAATTTCATCTGGATCATCTGAATACCAATGCAATAAATGGCATCTCGTATTTTCACTTGGTATAATTTGTGGACCACTTTCTTAGAATGACTACATTTCATAAAAATTAGAATATTGTAATGAATAAGTATTATAAACTGTCATTTAAATATTTATTATAAATAGAATACAACTTGTTGAAAATTCCTTACTCGAGGGGTACACGCACGAGAGCTCATCATATCATCAACACTTTGATTATTCTATACAATTTAAATACTTAATTAGTTATATAAAACTATAAATCTTATTTTTCATTTGTAGTTACTTATAGAACAACTTACTTGACTCATTTTCAATAGCAAAGCACTCATTTGCTCCATCTTCTCCTCTAATGCCATAACTTTTTGGTTGTTGGCATGCATTTCACTTTCAAGTTGCTTTACTTTCCCACTAGATTGCATGTGTGCATCTACTTGAGATGGATTGACCCCAAATCCTTTTCCACGTACTCTTCCACGTTTCTCACCTCCATATACAAGTTTAATAGGGTCTTCTCGTATGTTGTTCATATCCATATGAACACTTGATTGTTGAACTTCTTCAATTTGTTTCTAGGAAAAAGAAATTGTTATTAGTAACCCCTATTTAAGTTATATTTGTAAGACAAGTTATACTTTTATTCAAGAAAAGTCATACCATTTTAGATCGAATTGATTCGTTTGCAGGTTGACCTTGTTTGTTTAAATGTGCTTCAATCCAAACATCCACTCTTGTTATCGATGTTTCATCTGAGCTTTTCTTTTTCTATAAATGAAGAAATACATTAATAATTTAATGTAAGAAGTAAAACAATTATTATTCACAAATATTAAATATTACCATGTCATATTCTTTACGAGCATAACCCAATCTTCCCATTGTATGTATGTCCTCTTGATTGTTTCGTAATGCTTTCATCTTCTGACTGATTACCTGTAACACAATTACCATTAAACATGCTATTATTATAGAAATAAAAACATTAATATAAGAGACTATCTTATTATTGTTATCATACTTCAAATTGTGGAGACAATCTTTCTTTAACAAATGATTCCCATTCTCGATCTGAGGCAATGTTGCTGGGCCTTATAAGAGACAAAGCTCGTGTTATGTTTTGTTCTTTATCAGCTTTCCTTATCTTTGCTGCTATTTCAGACTTGAATTGCCTCCAACGATCACCTATCTTTCGAAGTGTCCAATGTTTATGGATGTCTTCTACAATAAAGCGTTGCTGTACAATTTTATTGAGAAAAAGTTAAACTATGACATATCCATAATTAAAGAGGAAATGTGTAGTGCATTAAAACATATGTACCTTAACCAACATCCAAAGATCATCTTTTTTTTTGGGGGAAACTTGACTCCAATCTCTAACAGCGATAGGTATATGTTCTCGTGCCAAAACTCCAAGATAAGATACATATTTCTTTGAATTCTGACAGACAAGTTGACCTACATCATTGAACTCAACACTTAAACGTAATGCAGAAGTTTTGATCATGCCTAAAGTTGTTGGACCTCTTTTCTTCTGTGAGCCTTTATTTGTTGACTCAGCTATATGTACATCTTCATCATGTTCCTCTATCCTAATTCCTTCATTTCTTCCTTCAACATTAGCTGCCATGACTGCACGACGTTCCTTTTGCAATCTTTTTTTAGCTTTCCTTGAGGACTACAAATAAAATTAAGTATATAAGTTCAATTGTTAATAATAATCAAAGTAAAAAACAAAAAACAAAAAACTAATGAATTGGTACTTACCTCCGCACCATTCATCTTCTTCAACAATAAAAAAACCTTAAAAATAACATCCAAGTTGACAAAAACAAGTCAAATCAGTTAGCTATCTCAACAACATAACAAAATAAATAGAAAAATAAATACTACCGAGATGAGATAATAAAAGGCTTATAGGTAACATTCAATAAGAAATATGAATGTAACATTAATATAAACATTACTCATACAAATCATACATCATCAACATATAAAGTCTTACAATTACTTCATTTCACACAGTACACCCTCAACATCACTTCTTATACAAGGTACTTCCTCGTTACTATTTTGTGTTTCAAGACCACTCAAATTAATTGGCGTTGATGGTGCACAATCACTCTCTTCATACATTTGGAAGTCAAAAAAACCTCTTGGTGGTGCTTTTAACACAACATGTCAATTTGATGTTTCATCTTCTTGAGAGTAGAATATTTGTTTAGCTTGTGATGCCAAGATGAATGGATCATTTTCAAAATGGTTTTGCCCTTCTTGAAGCTTAACCAAGGTAAAACCATCTTCTACTTTAACACCATTTACAATATTGGCCCAATCACATTTGAAAATAGGGATATGAAAAGTATTATAATCAAGTACTATGATATCCCTCAGAACCCCATAGTAAGACACTTTTCCAATCACTTGGGCATTATCTTTTGCACTTGCTCTACAAATGGTAGTTGCTTCCACTAAGACACCGGAGTTTTGTCGAACCTTCTTTTTATCTTTAGTCTGAAAGCGCATACCATTTATATCAAGACCTGAATATGACATTGATATGTCTCTTGGTCCTTTTGCAAGCCATACCAAAGTCTTTGACAAAATGGCATTTGCCCTCTCTAAATGTATCTGTCAAAGAATATATAGTTAAAAAAAATTAAGTCAAAAAAATATTCAGATTTATATTCTTAGATAAGTAAGTATGAGCATCTTACTTATTACCTTTTTTCCAAACCACTCACTAAAAGTTTTTAAATGCTCCTTCTGTAACAATGTTTCATTTCTTGAAAATCTCATATCTTCTCTTTTTAATGCTTCCAAATGCTCTCTAGTAAGATAGTAACAAGGGCAAATCTTGAAATATATGTAGATGATGGAAAAATATTATCAAATATGATATTAATGAAACTTACTTGACATAAGGTTGAACCTCTAAGGTGTTTAACAAAATGTAACGATGAGCAATCTCTAACATTTCCTTAGAGAGAGTGATTAATTTTCCCCCCGATATTGGACGCCCTTCTAATAAGAATTTATCTTGAAATTCAACATTACGTCTACAAGGAGAACCTATTTCAGCTACTTGTTTAAAATATTTTCCACAGTACATTGCATACTCTTCAGCAACGTATCGTTCAGCGATACATCCTTCTGGTCGAGCACGATTTCTAACATATCCCTTCAACACTTTCATATACCTAAGACAATGAAATAAAACTATTACTTTTCTATTGAAAGAGTACTTAAATATTAGAAGATAAGAATATAAGAACCTCTCAAATGGGTACATCCAACGATATTGCACAGGACCACCTAAACGAGCTTCACGTCGTAGATGGATTGTTAGATGGATCATGACATCAAAGAATGAAGGTGGAAAGAATCTTTCCAATAAGCATATTGTCTCAGCTACATCTTCCTCCAGTTCTTCTAATCTATTCCTATCTACAACTTTATTGCATAATTCATTGAAAAATGCACATAAGCGAAATATTGTGTTTCGTGGACCTTTAGGTAAACTTCCTCTCAAAGCTACAGGTAGAAGTTGTTGCATAAGAATGTGACAGTCATGAGACTTCAAGCCAACTATCTTGCATTCCTCTTCTTTAATACAATTGGAAATATTTGAACCATAATTATCTGGTATTGTCAAGCTAGCAAGTCGCTTGCAAAAAATTTGTTTTTCATTCTTAGAGAGAGTATGTGAAGCAGCTGGTAAGTAGAATCCATTACCCCTTTTTTGAGGATGCAGTTCCTTTCTCATGTACATGGCTTCTAAATCAAGGCGCGAATTCAACCCATCTTTAGATTTTCCCTTCAAATTTAAAAGTGTACCAACTATGCTATCACAAATGTTCTTCTCGATATGCATCACATCCAAGTTATGTCGCATAACTAAGTGCTGCAATAATTAATTACTCGGTTATAAAAATAATAGTTGTTTAAACATCATAATAGAAATTAATGAAAGAATAATAATAATATTGTAAACATTACTAACCTTCCAATATGGCAATTGAAAAAATATTGACTTTTTCTTCCACAACTGAGATGAATCTTTGTCTCTCTTCCTTTTTATCCCAAATTTTCCCCAATCATCCACGATGTTCTCAACTTCTGAATAAATTTCCTCACCAGTGAATAACTTAGGTCTTCCTCGTCCTTCAATTTTTCCATTAAACCACGTAAGTTTTGATCGAAATGGATGATTATGAGCAAGAAACCACCTATGACCCATATAAGCAAATTTCTTACTATGTGGCAGCCATTCAGAGCATGTGTTTTGACGACAAATTGGACAAGCAAATTTTCCTTTGGTAGACCACCCAGACATGTTGGCATATGCTGGAAAATCATTGATTGTCCACATCAAAATAGCTTTTAAGCTGAATAAAGATTCGGTAAATGCATCATACATTTCAACCCCATCTATCCATAATTTTTTTAAATCTTCAACTAATGGTGTCAAATAGACATCTATATCATTACCGGGTTGCTTTGGACCAGGGATCAATAAAGACAACATTAAGCTTTCCTTAGACATGCATATCCATGGAGGCAAGTTATAGATAACCATAATTACGGGCCAACAACTATAACTTGTGCTAAGATCTTGAAAAGGATTGAAACCATCGGTAGCAAGATCAAATCTAATATTTCGAGGGTCCGTTGCAAATGATTGCCATTTCTTGTCAATTAACTCCCATGCAACCGAATCAACTGGATGTCTCATTTTACCATCTTTACTTTTATTACTTTGGTGCCATCTAAGTTGCTCTGCCATTTCAGGTACACCAAACATCCTTTTAAGTCTTGGAATTATTGGAAAATAACGTAAGACTTTTGCAGGAACTCCTTCTTGGAGCCTTTTTGTCAGTTGATTAACTTTCCAACGAGAAGAACCACATTTGGGACACACATTTTCTTGCTCCAACTCATTTCTAAATAGGCAACAATCATTTATACAAGCATCAATTTTATCATACCTAAGATCAAATGCCTTAAGTGCCTTTTTGGTTGCATAAAATGATATTGGAAGTTTATTTTCAGCCGGTAACATATCATGGATAAGTTGAAGCAATTCATCGAAACAAGCATTAGATAGAGCATGTGTAACTTTGAGCTTGAATAATGCAACAGTAGCTGACATTTTTGAATACTTTGTACAACCATGCCACAAAGGAGTTTCGGCATCTTTAATTAAGTTTGTAAGCTCTTCTTTGCTTGTTTCACTATCATTATGTGAAATATTTCCTTCTTCAAAACCCATATGATCCCTATACATCCTAAAGGTATCCATCATTTCAATATCTTCATTTTGCATGGATGTACTATAACTCTCTCCATGAAGGACCCATATAGTATAAGTAGGATCCATTCCTTTGATAACTAAGTGCTCATACACTATGTTAAAGTGATGGCATTGCACATTCTTACATTGTTTGCAAGGGCACACTATAATGTCCAAGTTTCCCGAATTTTCACGAGCCATGTTAACAAAATTTAGTGCCCCTTTCCTATACTCCTCCGAACATCTACAAGTAATATGACATAATACCTTAAACTTAGTTTAACATTTTTTTAATGAATTAACTAAATTTAATGAATTGTTTGAAAGAGGAAAAAACCTTGATTGGTGTATCCATTGTTTATCCATCTCCAACACCTAATTTATCAAAACTTGGTTATATATACAATTATATCACTTGCTTCATCTATATATACTTATAAGCACTTGCTATAAGAATGAAATAGTGCAAGCATCTAGGTGTGCTATTATATCAAGTTATATTATATTAAATTTGTAAAACATAAAAGTTATAAAGAGAGTATAAATTAAAAAATAAAGAACCAAGGTTCAAATGTGAATTATTTTTATGATTTAAAGACTTAGTTGAATTAAATAAATTTAGACATAAAATGATCCATCACATTTTGCATGTTAGTTATAAAGACAGTATAAATTAAAAAATAAAGAAGAACTAAGGTTCATATGTGAATTATTTTGATGATTTAAGACTTAGTTGAATTAAATAAATTTAGATACAAAGTGGTCGATCACATTTTGCATGTTACTATTTATTTGTAGATCTAATGATTCATCATCTTCCACTTTAGATTCACTTTATAATTATATTAGTTTTAATATCTTACGAGTTAGCTAACTTGCTTTGTTATTTTATAATATATGATTATAATTCTATCTTAATTATATTAGTTATAATATAAAATTATATTAGCTTACTATATTAGTTTGTAATATATTAGTCTTAGTATCTTACGGGTTAGCTAACTTGCTTTGTTATTTTATAATATATGATTATCATAGTATCTTAATTATATTAGCTTATAATATATTAGTTTTAAAACATTATGGACGTAGAATTAGCTTGCTTTTTTACTTGTATTTTAAAAGTAAAACTCATGATCTGATGTAGTCTTCATTACTTACTAATCCAAATAAAAGAGTAGTGCCATCCAGTTGGGAAGTTACGGGATATTATAAGGTTTGATACAATAATATATAGCTTTTAATTATTAGTTAGCTAATGATTAGCCAATAAGGTACAATTACATGCAGCTAGTTAGGCTTCTTGTATTATAGCCAACTTATTTTATTAATTATTTCATTTGTTATCTTATCTTATAGTTTTTTGTTTATGTAGTGCTCCACCACTTGTCACATTTAAGACTACTTTATAAAAGATTGAAGATGAGAATATGATTTGCTGGATTTTTAAATATCAATATGTTGTTCATATATGACTTTACAAGAGTTGGAACAAAATTTATTTGCGTGTATATGTTTTATTATTAATATTTGAGCTGGAACAATTTATTGAAAAGTAATGACAACTTTCATTTCAGCAAAAAGTAAGCATATAACAAACCATCAAAGTTCAAATTCCCCAGCATACAGACTTTAGGAAACAAACCATGACTTTATTATATTATATAATTAAGAATATCCTAAAGTTGCCAAAGCATTATCTATATTATATTATATAATATATACAGCATGATCAGCAAAGCATGCAATACGTTGTACAGCATGCAGACACACAACAAAGCATGCAATACGTTATAAACACAACTTCAAAGTGTCTTGATGAACCAACCTGAGCTTCCTTGCTCTGCTTCTTTCTACCTCTTCAAAGGTCTTGGCTTCTCCGCAACTTTGCTTACACTGGCAGGCGATGTGAGAGAACAACATCAATAAGTTTTGTTCTACAAACACTTATTTAGCTAGGTCTCAATGAAAATCAATTTCAATTTACAAGTAAAAGTAAACAATTAATTACGTTGCATTCAATTCATTTAAATCTATTGCGCTCTCTCTCTCTCTTTTTCTGTTAACATTAGGTGAGTCGCCCTCTTCCCCACTATATATATGGGAACGGGACTTCATTTTGAATGACAGCTTAGCCATAGCCACTGATATAGTCTAAGCCAACAGCTTCAACTTAAGAAGAAATGAATAAAAATTTCTTACGTTTGAGCAATAATACATTGGCTGGTAAACGGAAAAATCTAATTAATTAATTCATTCCTAGTAGCAACATATATAATATTTAGTACTTATTGTGGCTTTCAAAAAGAAAAAGCTTAATAATACATTACAAGTAACAGTAGGTAAAACTTTTTATTGCATCATCCAAACATTGCCTTTTCGAATTAGAAAGGGATAACAACGTCCTGGCTGCCTCTGTTCCTGCCTTGATACTTGACATCACTTATATGAATTAATATTTTATTATATGTACTCTTGTGGTGTCTTATTAAAAATTGACTTGTGTTAGACTTGTAAACAAGCTAAACTACATCGTGCTTCAAGTGATGAGAGGACTGATATATAAAATTTTTTTAATTTCAGTTTACAACTTATGACTTAAGGAGAAGACACGGACAGAAAAGGAGTATGTTGAGCCGAATATTTTCAAGCTTTTAGCTCCTTGTGCCACCTAAAGTAGATTCTTCACCATCTAAAAGATTAAGGATGGTGGTCCAAGATCATCCCAGTACAGCTGTAAAGAAATCCCTGAAAAAAAAAAGACAGAGCTTTTATTTATTTTACATAATCAAAGTCTCTCCCATCGACAAGAAGAGAAGAGAAGAGAGTGCCCCATACAAAACGACCACTCAACACTATTGATCACAACTGAAAAACTTACCCGCACACAAGAACGAAGCATCAAAATTAGATATGAATGAAAACCTAATTGAAAGACATTTTACTTGATTTCTACAAGTTTCATACCGTCTAGTGCCTTCCACTTGATTTGTTGGTTATTAATGTTGAAATTTGGTGACCGGAATCGTGAGCTAAGGTGGTGACTGAATTTGAGTTGCTGAGCGTTGGAGGAGTCCAAAGAAGAATGCGGTTTTGGCTTTACGGTGGGAAGAACAAGCAAGTTTTAAGTTAACCCTTTCAAGCTAAAACGACGGCGTTTTTGTTGCCCTCTTATTAAAAAAATAATAATAAGAAGTACCAAAACGACGTCGTTTTGATTGCCTTTTTAATTTTCATTTTTAAAGAGCCACTGTTTCACTATATGAAGAGAAGAAGTATGAAAATGATGTAGTTTTCAATGCCCATTGTATCTTTTTCCACATTTAAATTCTTATATACCTTTTAATTTAAATTTTTACTAAGCCACTATTTCAATATGAAATTATATTATGAAAGAGTACTCTTTTTTATATATTTCTTATTCATAAGGTTCTTTTAAATAAATATTAATTCATTTATTTAACTTACAAATTTTATATAAAATAATTTATTTATTTCTTTAAATTTTTTAGTTTTTAATATTATATCTTAATGAATTTAAATTTAAATTTATCTCTTATTTAATAAAACATCAATTATATGTTATTAATTTTAAACTTTTATATATTATTATATTTTGTGAATTAATATATAAATTAATTAATAATTTAATTTACTCATAAGTTGAGGTTTTTGCAACGTGCAAGTCATGCACGTTGCGAAAGCCTAGTTTTGGCAACGTGCACATGGTGCACGTTGCTAAAACTTGGTTTCCGCAACGTTCATTTGTTGCACGTTGCTAAAAGGTAGATTTCGCAACGTGCACATTGTGCACGTTGCGAAATGCCTGTTGCCGTAGGTCCTTTTTCTTCTAGTGAACAATTACAGTGACGCTTACATTGACCGATGTGGAGGAGACGAGGAACCTGATATGATGCATTAATCAAGAAAGTATGACATTACTGCATATGTACAAAGGCATAATCTTCACAATAAAGAAATATAATGCAACGCATGCTTCTATTGCCCACCAGCGCTCAGTTTGAATGAAGTAACATTGAGTGTGTGGGGCTACTGTATTATTGTGTATCAGTTTCTGAATTCTGCTGTTGATCATATTTATTTTAGAATTTGATAAACTCTTTATAAATTTTTAAACTGATTGTCCATAGAGTTGCCATTCCAAGAATCCACCTTTGTCTATTAAGGGTCCTATATACATACATACACACACACACACACACACACACACACACACACACACACACACACACACACATATATATATATATACGCACATATATAGCCAGATATGTTATAATTGTCTTCCAAGATCCAATTCTTGCATAAAATTGAGATAAAAGAAAAAGAGCAAGAGGAAGAGAAAACGTTTCTGATATGGCTAGAAACGGCAAGGCAGAGCTTCCTATGATAACCATGACCTTACTCATCACGGTTATGGGCATGGTAGACATTGCCCAAGGTGCTATGAAATGTTCAGACTGTCCAAGTGCTTGCCGTAATTCATGCCTGGGCGATCCAAGCGTAATTTGTGTGTCAGGTTGTGTAACTAGTTGTTACAAGAATTGCGTAGATCTAGAAACCGACGCTGCTTCGCAAATTCCACCGGCTTCGGTATAAAAATATCTTAAATTATTTTACGTTTATTTATGAATTAGTTAATTTTTCCTTTTAGAAAAATGAGCAGTTTTTACATCTTCACGTTGGTTCTCCCGTGTGACTTATACCTCTTTCAAGTTTCAAGATATGGTAAGGAAGAAAATAATAAACTCTAAGCTGAACTGATTATTAGGCGATCATAAAGCAATAAATCATGATTCTTTTGTAATTCTATTTCATATTTCTGCACTCTTAACAGACAAAAGTTTATGAAATATTTTTGTAGCTAAGTTTAAAAGAATGGGATAAATTCGTTAATGTCAAAATTAATTAGATGAATTATATCTCATTTTATTATGTGAAAAACGGATAATTAGAACAGTCAGTTTTTTATTTGGCATTACTGAAATGCCTCAATTTTCAATTATATTTGCAGACGCAAACAATTTGAAGATTGTGTGGAATTCAGAAAGATTAATGGAAGAAGAAAGAGTATCTATTTATTGCTTCTAGTAGGTCAGAAGTTTCTCATGATAAAATGTTTGTTGGTTACCCTTTTTATCAATCAACCATGTAGCACTGCAATTAAACTGTAGCTGCCGTGTGTAATGTAAAATTTCGTTATGGATTTAATAATGTTGGTTGCCAATAACAAGCATAATTGTTGCCTCTGTGCTTGACCAATTGTCCTGTTTACCCTTTTATTAATTAATTAGTAATTTAAATATTTTGGTACTTTTTTAGAAGCTATTTCTTCTTGTATGATTTCAAAGTTTCCGAACATTACTTAAAATGCTAGATCCCCCAAGTGCAATAATTATATGATAAAATGACTTACTGATCCGAAACTAAAACAATTATGACCCAACTATTTAAATATTTATTTTTATTTTATTCTGCTACCAGGATTAATGTTACTAAGTGAACTCTTAAGTATCAACTGTGATGCACAAATGTCCATGTGAATGGAATTTTTTTAGAGAAGAATACATTAATTAGATTTAATTTTCCTTGGAAAGTGCAACACTCTTGCAAAGTTATCGAAATATCAAGCTTAGCATAGGCAACATGGGCTATAAGTACTTAAAATCAAGGTAAAAATTATTTTGAAAAAAAAAAAATATATATATATATATATTTTAAACCTAAAAATATAGGAAAGCGTAAATGCATAATCTTATTTTAATCATGAAGAGCAAATCGGCCTAACCAACATTGGAGTCCAAATCAAGCTTTAAAAATTATCCAACACTCAAATCACATGTCCAAGGTGTGCGGAAAATGCCACGTAGCACTTCAACCCAATTCCCATATTTCGTTCTCTACAGAAGAGGAAAACGGAATAGCAACTGGTACATTCCAAAATTAATTACGAGCCAACGCCTCCAAGGAATGGGGTTGAAGCAACCTCAACGCTATATATACCACTTTACGATAAAAGATGTGCTGGATATGGTGGGCTTCAAGTTTACAAAACTTTAATTTATATTACAATCACACTTGTACACTATAATTCTACAAGTAATACCCTCACTTTATGCCAATTATACGCTCCAACTTTCCTACAATTATAATATATACATATACACACACGCGCACGATAATCATATATTTTAACGTGAAAATTAGTTAGATAAAACATTGCCAATTTAATTTTATAAGTAAAGCATGTGCATGCACGCACACAAAACACCTAGCTTTGACTACATACATAAGAATAGTTTTTTTAGTAATTGGTCTGTAGTTCAAATATGTGACCATTGATGGAATGATCCAATGCTAATAACTTAATAAGTGCTGCCATTTACCACCCCATTTTCCATCCAAACGGTCCCCATCTCTTAATTTGAAGGGGTTAAAATAGAAAAAAAAAGCCTATAATCCATCGTCGCTATGAAAACATCATGCCTCTTACCCTTTTTATTCTAACCTCAATCAGATTAAACTAATTTTATATGGGATAATACATATATAAATGTTCATTACTTTGAATAGAACCACATGTGCAAATATTCTATCACTTTCAATTGGAATCCCAATAAATCCAGAGTGAAAAAAAAGGAGGAAAATTGTTTTTCCTTTCTTCTGCTATCTAAAAGAGTAAAAAACCTCTATTTATAGAGTAATAAAATTTGTGGGTATTCAAAATTTAATTTGTAACTGTTGAATAATGACTCATTAATCTATAAGTTATAAAATTGAAATTGAAATGGCTCATTAATATATAAGTTACAAAATTAAATTTGTAATAGATTTACATTTCATCAATTTATTATTCATTCATGAATCAAGTTATTTCTCCAACAACTTCTTCACCATTGAGGGTCCTACATACATTTATATATACGCACCTACATAGCCAGATATGTTATAATTGTCTTCAAAGATCCAATTCTTGCGTAAAGCTGAGACAAAAGAAAAAGAGCAAGAGGAAGAGAAAAAGTTTCTGATATGGCTAGAAACGGCAAGGTAGAACTTCCTATGATAACCATGACCTCACTCATCATAGTTATGGGTATGGTAGTCATTGCCCAAGGTGCTATGAAATGTTCAGACTGTCCAAGTGCTTGCCGTAATTCATGCCTGGGCGATCCAAGTGGAATTTGCATGTCAGGTTGTGTAACTAGTTGTTACAAGAATTGTGTAGATCTAGAAACCGACGCTGCTTCGCAAATTCCACCGGCTTCGGTATAAAAATATCTTAAATTATTTTACATTTATTTATCAATTAGTTAATTTTTCCTTTTAGAAAATTGAGCAGTTTTTGCATCTTCACGTTGGTTCTCCCTTGTGACTCATATCTCTTTCAAGTTTCAAGGCATGGTAAGGAAGAAAATAATAAAGTCTAAGCTGAACGGATGATTAGGTGATCATAAAGCAATAAATCATGATTCTTTTCTACTTCTATTTCAAATTTCTGCACTTTTAACTGACAAAAGTTTGTGAAATATTTTTGTAGCTAAGTTTAAAAGAATGGGATAATTTTGTTAACGTCAAAATTAATTAGATGAACTATATCTCATTCTATTATGTGAAAAACAGATAATTAGAACAGTCAGTTTTTTATTTGGCATTACTGAAATGCCTCAATTTTCAATTATATTTGCAGACGCAAACAATTTGAAGATTGTGTGGAATTCGGAAAGAATAATGGAAGAAGAAAGAGTATCTATTTATTGCTTCTAGTAGGTCAGAAGTTTCTCATTGACACATCCGAAAAAGGATTGTCTCCCAAGTATAGGAGTGTCGAAGTAATAAACCCGGTGAGACCGGGGTCGATCCACGAGGAAGGGGATTTTAGCGCTACAAACTATAAGTAAGCAAATGTGATATGGATAATTCAAAGAGGTGACAAGATAATATCAACAATATGAGTAAAGAACAAGTTCTTAAACAATAAATGAGAATAACACAAGAGAAATTAACACAATAACAATGAAAGCTAAGGCTAGGGGATCCGTCCTTGATATTTCAAATAAGGATAAACAACCCGTTTTAGTTATATGAATTATATTTTTTTCATTACCAATATTTATACCACTTCTTGTAAATGGGTTCAAGCATCCAATGTGCCAATCATCATATGTCTACAACAAATCAAGGTTCCTAACTAGATTCGTGTCGGTAAGGAAGAACCATACATCATCTAGAAAGGATCCAAGCATTTGATGTGCCAAGGATTGTCGACAATGGATCAAGACCTCCACTTTACGAGTGGTGTCAAGATTGATTAAGAAATTAAATATAAATCATATTGAATAAACATTATAAGATTAAGATTATTAAGCACATATTAAGGGTTAGAGAATCCTTATTCTCATATCAAGGGTTTCACCCTTTCACCTTAGCAAAAGAGAAATTAGAAGAACATTATAATAGAAAGAAAATAAAATGCAAGAAAAAGAAAATTCATTAATAACATAGACACACAAAACACAATACAAGATCCTAGCCAAAGCCAAAATGTTCCAGCCAAGGCCAAGATGCCCTAATGGGTCACAAGGCACCTCTATTTATAGATACATCCAGGGGCAAACTTGTCAAATTACAAGGGCATAATTGTCAAATATTAGTTGTAAATATCTTTGACAATTGGGATCATTAGGCACCGACTTTGACCATCAATTTTTACATTGAAATGTTGAGAATTTTAATCATATGTCTCCATGAAAGTTGTAGATATTTCTCTCATATTTCTAGAACATATTGATTTGCACAATTTGGATACGTATTTTGAAAGATACGGTCTAAATACTGAGGCCTGGTCAGACTAGGCCGAGACTGTAGATGGATTCACTTCAAGCCCAATTTTGGTCCACTAAGAGCTCGAATTTGATGATGCTTTTGAAATGCAATCTTGTAGACAATTGAATCAGCTTTCCAAAACATTAATAATTGCACCATTCTGATCTATAAATAGAGAGTTATGCCCATTTTACCGAACCTGTAACAAAATCAAAATTAAAAGGAAGTTAATTCCAAAGATGCAAAGACTACAAATATGCTTAAGTTGAGGAATTTAATGACACTATTAATGTAATATGATGAACTAAGCTTGATGCGTTCGAAACTAGCAAGTATACTAGTCGCACAAGTAATAAAGTGATAAGTAAGATATCGTTCCCACGAGGATTGATTCTAATTGAATTTGTTATTTTCCAGCAACAATAAACTAAACAAGGGGGGTTTTGTTGAATGATTAACTAAATGAAATAAGAATGCAAATAAAGAATAACAAAACAGAAAGTTAATTTGAATGAAAAATCAATGAGAGAAACCTGGTTAAGGGATCCTTCTCTACCACAAGATATGGATTTGCGAATTAATTGTAGAATTGTCATCCAATTACACCATTGAAATTACCAACCGTAGATAACAACAAGCTCTGTTATCCCAATCTTTCCTTACTTTGTTGTTAAATAAAACAGGCTCTTTATTTAATCTCTATCCATTAAACAACCTAGAACAAGCTCTCTAAATTTAATTCAATGGTTGCATTACGATAAGAAAGATAGGTTGATCTAAGCAATAAACACACAAGCTCGGATTATTTAACTTAGGTTGTATTCTCCAATTGCAATCTCTGATCACATTTTGCTACTAAGGATTAGAAATTCAAGACAATTACGGATCAAGATTTCTAATCTAGCAATAGACAACAACTAGATTATATTCAGTTGGCCATTCCAAATACAATCAGCAAGCAATCATAAGCATTAGATATGGGAAAATACAAGCAACTTCAATTAGAGAATTGGATAACAACTTCTTGCACAATCAACTTACAAAAACATATCAGGGGCTTTGAAATCACCCTCAACCAATTCAGATTCAGTTACACATGTTTAAGAACGTGGTAAATACAATACAACATGGAGACATTCCAGAAAATGAAAGGGAAGGGAAAAACTTAGCAAATTTGATGTAATTCTCTTTGGATTGTAGTTCTTCCTCTTTCCAAGCTTCCTTTCTCCTTCAAGAACTCCATGAGATGAAAGAATTCCAGAGCTGCAGCCTCCACCACGTTCTCCCCTCTTCAAGTTATGAAAATAAAACCCTAAAATGTGTTTAAATACTCTGCTACAGTGACTTGCTACAGTGCCCCGTATTATACATGCTACAGTGACTTGTGGAATTATATTTCTATACATCTCACACTGTTTTGATTACAACTTTTGGTACACTGAATGGATTTATAAACCGTAAATTTCTCCAGAAAATAGACTTCGAGAGCTTTCCAACGGTATATAACATGTCATCGGGTTCATTGTATATCAATACAATTAAATCCGAGAAGATCACTGACTAGCAGAGGTGAAAATGAAGGGTTTTACTCCATTTTTGTGCAAGTTGTTCCAAAACTCCTACAAACATCAAAACCACACAAAAACATAAAAATACCAAGGAATATAGCAAAGAAACATGGACGAATTGATATGAAAATGATATATAAATAGACACTTATCAAGGCTCTTATTAAACATACATATTTAAGTGTTCATCACTCATGATAAAATGTTTGCTTGTTACCCTTTTTATCAATCAACCATGCAGCACTGCAATTAAACTGTAGTTACCATGTGTAATGTAAAATTTCGTTATGGATTTAATAATGTTGGTTGCCAATAACAAGCATAATTGTGGCCTCTGTGCTTGACCAATTGTCCTATTTACCCTTTTATTAATTAATTAGCAATTTAAATATTTTGGTAATTTTTCAGAAGCTATTTCCTCTCGTATGATGTCAAAGTTTCTGAACATTACTTAAAAAGCTTGATCCCCCAAGTGCAATAATTATATGATAAACTGACTTATTGATCTGTAACTAAAACAATTATGACCCAATTATTTCAATTTTTATTTTTATTTTATTCTGCTACCAGGATTAAGGTTTCCAAGTGAACTCTTAAGTATCAACTGTGATGCACAAATGTCCATGTGAATGGAATTTTTTTAGAGAAGAATACATTAATTAGATTTAATTTTCCTTGGAAAGAGCAACACTCTTGCAAAGTTATCGAAATATCAAGCTTAGCATAGGCAACATGGGCAATAAGTACTTAAAATCAAGGTAAAAATTATTCTGAAAAAATATATATATATATATATATATATATAGATATTTTAAACCTAAAAATATAGGAAAGCGTAAATGCATAATCTTATTTTAATGATGAAGAGCAATTCGGCCTAACCAACATTGGAGTCCAAATCAAGCTTTAAAAATTATCCAACACTCAAATCACATGTCCAAGGTGTGTGGAAAATGCCACGTAGCACTTCAACCCAATTCCCGTATTTCGATCTCTAGAAAAGAGGAAAATGGAATAGCAACTGGTACATTCCAAAATTAATTATGAGCCAACGCCTCCAAGGAATGGGGTTGAAGCAACCTCAACGCTATATATACCACTTTACGATAAAAGTTGTGCTGGATATGGTGGGCTTCAAGTTTACAAAACTTTAATTTATATTACAATCACACTTGTACACTATAATTCTACAAGTAATACCCTCACCTTATGCCAATTAGACGCTCCAACTTTCCTACAATTATAATATATACGTATACACACACGGGCACGATAATTATATATTCTAACGTGAAAATTAGTTAGATGAAACATTGCCAATTTAATTTTATAAGTAATAGCATGTGCGTGCACACACACAAAACACCTAGCTTTGACTACATACATAAGAATAGATTTTTTAGTAATTGGTCTATAGTTCAAATATATGACCATTGATGGAATGATCCAATGCCAATAACTTAATAAGTGCTGCCATTTACCACCCCATTTTCCATCCAAACGGTCCCTATCACTTAATTTGAAGGGGTTAAAATAGGAAAAAAAAAGCCAATAATCCATTGTCGCTAAGAAAACATCATGCCTCTTACCCTATTTATTCTAACCTCAATCAGATTAAACTAATTTTACATGGGATAATACATATATAAATGTTCATTACTTTGAACAGAACCCCAGGTGCAAATATTCTATCACTTTCAATTGGAATCCCAATAAATCCAGAGTGAGAAAAAAAAGGAGGAGGAAAATTGTTTTTCCTTTCTTCTGCTATCTAAAAGAGTAAAAAACCTCTATTTATAGAGTAATAATATTTGTGGGTATTCAAAATTTAATTTGTAACTGTTGAATAATGACTCATTAATCTATAAATTACAAAATTGAAATTGTAATGGCTCATTAACATATAAGTTACAAAATTAAATTTGTACTAGATTTAAATTTCATCAATTTATTATTCATTCATGAATCAAGTTATTTCTCCAACAACTTCTTCACTATTGAGGGTCCTATATACATAAATATATACACACCTATATAGCCAGATATGTTATAATTGTCTTCCAGGATCCAATTCTTGCAAAAAGTTGAGACAAAAGAAAAAGTGCAAGAGGAAGACAAAAAGTTTCTGATATGGCTAGAAACGGCAAGGTAGAGCTTCGTATGATAACCATGACCTTACTCATCATGGTTATGGGCATGGTAGCCATTGCCCAAGGTGCTATGAAATGTTCAGACTGTCCAAGTGCTTGCCGTAATTCATGCCTGGGCGATCCAAGTGGAATTTGCGTGTCAGGTTGTGTAACTAGTTGTTACACGAATTGTGTAGATCTAGAAACCGACGCTGCTTCGCAAATTCCATCGGCTTTGGTATAAAAATATCTTAAATTATTTTATGTCTTTTTATCAATTAGTTAATTTTTTTCCCTTAGAAAAATGAGCAGTTTTTACATCTTCACGTTGGTTCAACGGTGTGACTTATATCTCTTTCAAGTTTCAAGGTATGGTAAGGAAGAAAATAATAAACTCTAAGCTGAACTGATTATTAGGTGATCATAAAGCAATAAATCATGATTCTTTTCTACTTCTATTTTCATATTTCTGCACTTTTAACAGGCAAAAGTTTATGAAATATTTTTGTAGCTAAGTTTAAAAGAATAGGATAATTTCGTTAACGTAAAAACTAATTCGATGAATTATATATCATTCTATTCTTTGAAAAGCAGATAATTAGAACACTCAGTTTTTTATTTGGCATTACTGAAATGCCTCAATTTTCAATTATATTTGCAGACGCAAACAATTTGAAGATTGTGTGGAATTCAGAAAGAATAATGGAAGAAGAAAGAGTATCTATTTATTGCTTCTAGTAAGTCAGAAGCTTCTCATGATAAAATGTTTGCTCATTACCCTTTTTATCAATCAACCATGTAGCACTGCAATTAAACTGTAGCTGCTGTGTGTAATGTAAAATTTGGTTCTGGATTTAATTTATTCTTCTACCAGGATTAATGTTTCTAAGTGAACTCTTAAGTATCAACTGTGATGCACGAATGTCCATGTGAATGGAATTTTTTTACAGAAGAATACATTAATTAGATTTAATTTTCCTTGGAAAGTGCAACACTCTTGCAAAGATATCGAAATATCAAGCTTAGCATAGGCAACATGGGCTATAAGTACTTAAAATCAAGGTAAAAATTATTCTGAAAATAAAAAATATATATATTTTAAACCTAAAAATATAGGAAAGCGTAAATGCATAATCTTATTTTAATGATGAAGAGCAATTCGGCCTAACCAACATTGGAGTCCAAATCAAGCTTTAAAAATTATCCAACACTCAAATCACATGTCCAAGGTGTGTGGAAAATGCCACGTAGCACTTCAACCCAATTCCCATATTTTGATCTGTGCAAAAGAGGAAAACGGAATAGCAACTGGTACATTCCAAAATTAATTACGAGCCAACGCCTCCAAGGAATGGGGTTGAAGCAACCTCAACGCTACATTTACCACTTTCCGATAAAAGTTGTGCTGGATATGGTGGGCTTCAAGTTTACAAAACTTTAATTTATATTACAATCACACTTGTAAACTATAATTCTACAAGTAATGCCCTCACTTTATGCCAACTAGACGCTCCAACTTTCCTACAATTACAATATATACATATACACACACGCGCACGATAATTATATATTTTAACGTGAAAATTAGTTAGATGAAACATTGCCAATTTAATTTTATAAGTAATAGCATGTGCGTGCATGCACACAAAACACCTTGCTTTGACTACATACACAAGAATAGTTTTTTTAGTAATTGGTCTATAGTTCAAATATATGACCATTGATGGAATGATCCAATGCTAATAACTTAATAAGTGCTGCCATTTAGCACCCCAATTTCCATCCAAACGGTCCCCATCTCTTAATTTGAAGGGGTTAAAATAGAAAAAAAAAGCCAATAATCCATCCTCGCTATGAAAACATCATGCCACTTACCCTTTTTATTCTAAGCCCAATCAGATTAAACTAATTTTACATGGGATAATAAATATATAAATGGTCAATACTTTGAATAGAACCACAGGTGCAAATGTTCTATCACCTTCAATTGGAATCCCAATAAATCCGGAGTGAAAAAAAAAAGGAGAAGGAAAATTGTTTTTCCTTTCTTCTACTATCTAATTGTGTAAAAAATCTCTTTTTATAGAGTGATAAAATTTGTGGGTTTTCAAAATTTAATTTGTAACTGTTGAATAATGACTCATTAATCTATAAGTTACAAAATTGAAATTGAAATGGCTAATTAATATATAAGTTACAAAATTAAATTTGTAATACATTTAAATTTCAACAATTTATTATTCATTCATGAATCAAGTTATTTCTCCAATAACTTCTTCACTATTGAGGGTCCTATATACATATATATATATATACGCGGCTACATGGCTAGAAATGTTATAATTGTCTTCCAAGATCCAATTCTTGCATAAAGTTGAGACAAAAGAAAAAGAGCAAGAGGAAGAGAAAAAGCTTCTGATATGGCTAGAAACGGCAAGGTAGAGCTTCCTATGATAACCATGACCTTACTCATCATGGTTATGGGCATGGTAGTCATTGCCCAAGGTGCTATGAAATGTTCAGACTGTCCAAGTGCTTGTCGCAATTCATGCCTGGGTGATCCAAGTGGAATTTGCGTGTCAGGTTGTGTAACAAGTTGTTACAAGAATTGTGTAGATCTAGAAACCGACGCTGCTTCGCAAATTCCACCGGCTTCGGTATAAAAATATCTTAAATTATTTTACGTTTATTTATCAATCAGTTAATTTTTCCTTTTAGAAAATTGAGTAGTTTTTACATCTTCACGTTAGTTCTCCTTTGTGAATTATATCTTTTTGAAGTTTCAAGGTATGGTAAGGAAGAAAATAATAAACTCTAAGCTGAACGGATTATTAGGTGATCATAAAGCAATAAATCATGATTCTTTTCTACTTCTATTTCATATTTCTGCACTTTTAACAGATAAAAGTTTATGAAATATTTTTGTAGCTAAGTTTAAAAGAATGGGATAATTTCGTTAACGTCAAAATTAATTAGATGAATTATATCTAATTCTATTATGTGAAAAACAGATAATTAGAACAGTCAGTTTTTTATTTGGCATTACTGAAATGCCTCAATTTTCAATTATATTTGCAGACGCAAACAATTTGAAGATTGTGTGGAATTCGGAAAGAATAATGGAAGAAGAAAGAGTATATATTTATTGCTTCTAGTTGGTCAGAAGTTTCTCATGATAAAATGTTTGCTCGTTACCCTTTCTATCAATCAACCATGTAGCACTACAATTAAACTGTAGCTGCCGTGTGTAACGTAAAATTTCGTTATGGATTTAATAATGTTGGTTGCCAATAACAAGCATAATTGTTGCCTCTGTGCTTGACCAATTGTCCTGTTTGACCTTTTATTAATTAATTAGTAATTTGAATATTTTGGTAATTTTTCAGGAGCTATTTCTTCTCGTATGATTTCAAAGTTTCCGAACATTGCTTAAAATGCTAGATCCCCCAAGTGCAATAATTATATGATAAACTGACTTATCGATCTGTAACTAAAACAATTATGACACAATTATTTCAATTTTTATTTTTATTTTATTCTACTACCAGGATTAAGGTTTCTAAGTGAACTCTTAAGCATCAATTGTGATGCACAAATGTCCATGTGAATGGAATTTTTTTAGACAAGATTACATTAATTAGATTTAATTTTCCTTGGAAAGTGCAACGCTCTTGCAAAGTTATCGAAATAGCAAGCTTAGCATAGGCAACATCGGCTATAAGTACTTAAAATCAAGGTAAAAATTATTCTGAAAATAAAAAATATATATATTTTAATCCTAAAAATGTAGGAAAGCGTAAATGCATAATCTTATTTTAATCATGAAGAGCAATTCGGCCAAACCAACATTGGTGTCCAAATCAAGCTTTAAAAATTATCCAACACTCAAATCACATGTCCAAGGTGTGTGGAAAATGCCACGTAGCACTTCAACCCAATTCCCATATTTCGATCTCTATAAAGGAGGAAAACAGAATAGCAACTGGTATATTATAAAATTAATTACGAGGCAACGCCTCCAAGGAATGGGGTTGAAGCAACCTCAACGCTATATATACCACTGTACGATAAAAGTTGTGCTGGATATGGTGGCCTTCAAGTTTACAAAACTTTAATTTATATTGCAATCACACTTGTACACTATAATTCTAAAAGTAATACCCTCACTTTATGCCAATTCGACGCCCCAACTTTCCTACAATTATAATATATACATATACACACATGCGCACGATAATTATATATTTTAACGCGAAAATTAGTTAGATGAAACATTGCCAATTTAATTTTATAAGTAATATCATGCGCGTGCATGCACACAAAACACGTAGCTTTGACTACATACATAAGAATAGTTTTTTTGGTAATTGGTCTATCGTTCAAATATATGACCATTGATGGAATGATCCAATGCTAATAACTTACTAAGTGGTGCCATTTAGCACCCCATTTTCCATCCAAACGCTCCTCATCTCTTAATTTGAAGGGGCTAAAATAGAAAAAAAAAGCCAATAATCCATCCTCGCTATGAAAACATCATGCCACTTACCCTTTTTATTCTAAGCCCAATCAGATTAAACAAATTTTACATGGGATAATAAATATATAAATGGTCAATACTTTGAATAGAACCACAGGTGCAAATGTTCTATCACCTTCAATTGGAATCCCAATAAATCCGGAGTGAAAAAAAAAAGGAGAAGGAAAATTGTTTTTCCTTTCTTCTACTATCTAATTGTGTAAAAAATCTCTTTTTATAGAGTGATAAAATTTGTGGGTTTTCAAAATTTAATTTGTAACTGTTGAATAATGACTCATTAATCTATAAGTTACAAAATTGAAATTGAAATGGCTCATTAATATATAAGTTACAAAATTAAATTTGTAATACATTTAAATTTCAACAATTTATTATTCATTCATGAATCAAGTTATTTCTCCAACAACTTCTTCACTATTGAGGGTCCTATATACATATATATATACGCGGCTATATGGCTAGAAATGTTATAATTATCTTCCAAAAGAAAAAGAGCAAGAGGAAGAGAAAAAGTTTCTGATATGGCTAGAAACGGCAAGGTAGAGCTTCCTATGATAACCATGACCTTGCTCATCATGGTTATGGGCATGGTAGTCATTGCCCAAGGTGCTATGAAATGTTCAGACTGTTCAAGTGCTTGTCGCAATTCATGCCTGGGCGATCCAAGTGGAATTTGCGTGTCAGGTTGTGTAACTAGTTGTTACAAGAATTGTGTAGATCCAAAAACCGACGCTGCTTCGCAAATTCCACCGGCTTCGGTATAAAAATATCTTAAATTATTTTACCTTTATTTATCAATTAGTAAATTTTTCCTTTTAGAAAATTGAGTAGTTTTTACATCTTCACGTCAGTTCTCCTTTGTGACTTATATCTCTTTCAAGTTCCAAGGTATGGTAAGGAAGAAAATAATAAACTCTAAGCTGAACGGATTATTAGGTGATCATAAAGCAATAAATCATGATTCTTTCTACTTCTATTTCATATTTCTGCACTTTTAACAGACAAATGTTTATGAAATATTTTTGTGGCTAAGTTTAAAAGAATGGGATAATTTCGTTAACGTCAAAATTAATTAGATGAATTATATCTCATTCTATTATGTGAAAAACAGATAATTAGAACAGTCAGTTTTTTATTTCGCATTACTGAAATGCCTCAATTTTCAATTATATTTGCAGACGCAAACAATTTGAAGATTGTGTGGAACTCGGAAAGAATAATGGAAGAAGAAAGAGTATCTATTTATTGCTTCTAGTAGGTCAGAAGTTTCTCATGATAAAATGTTTGCTCGTTACCCGTTTTATCAATCAACCATGTAGCACTGCAATTAAACTGTAGCTGCCGTGTGTAATGTAAAATTTCGTTATGGATTTAATAATGTTGGTTGCCAATAACAAGCATAATTGTTGCCACTTTGCTTGACCAATTGTCCTGTTTGCCCTTTTATTAATTAAATAGTAATTTAAATATTTTGGTAATTTTTCAGAAGCTATTTCTTCTCGTATGATTTCAAAGTTTCCGAACATTGCTTAAAATGCTAGATCCCCTAAGTGCAATAATTATATGACAAACTGACTTATGGATCGGTAACTAAAACAATTATGACCCAATTACTTCAATTTTTATTTTTATTTTATTCTGCTACCAGGATTAATGTTTCAAAGTGAACTCTTAAGTATCAACTGCGATGCACAAATGTCCATGTGAATGGAATTTTTTTAGAGAAGAATACATTAATTAGATTTAATTTTCCTTGGAAAGTGCAACACTCTTGCAAAGTTATCAGAATATCAAGCTTAGCATAGGCGACATGGGCTATAAGTACTTAAAATCAAGGTAAAAATTATTTTGAAAAAAAAAAAATATATATATATATATATTTTAAACCTAAAAATATAGGAAAGCGTAAATGCATAATCTTATTTTAATCATGAAGAGCAAATCGGCCTAACCAACATTGGAGTCCAAATCAAGCTTTAAAAATTATCCAGCACTCAAATCACATGTCCAAGGTGTGCGGAAAATGCCACGTAGCACTTCAACCCAATATCCATATTTCGTTCTCTACAGAAGAGGAAAACGGAATAGCAACTGGTACATTCCAAAATTAATTACGAGCCAACGCCTCCAAGAAATGGAGTTAAAGCAACCTCAACGCTATATATACCACTTTGCGATAAAAGTTGTGCTGGATATGGTGGGCTTCAGGTTTACAAAACTTTAATTTATATTACAATCACATTTGCATACTATAATTCTACAGGTAATAACCTCACTTTATGCCAATTAGACGCTCCAACTTACCTACAATTATAATATATACATATAACACACGCGCACGATAATTATATATATATTAACGTGAAAATTAGTTAGATGAAACATTGCCAATTTAATTTTATAAGTAATAGCATGTGCGTGCGTGCACACAAAACACCTAGCTTTGACTACATACATAAGAATAGTATTTTTAGTAATTGATCTATAGTTCAAATATATGGCCACTGATGGAATGATCCAATGCTAATAACCTAATAAGTGGAGCCATATAACACCCCATTTTTCATCCAAACGGTCCCCATCTCTTCATTTGAAAGGGTTAAAATAGAAAAAAAAGCCAACAATCCATCGTCGCTATGAAAACATCATGCGTCTTACCCTTTTTATTCTAACCTCAATCAGATTAAACTAATTCTACATGGGATAATACATATATAAATGTTCATTACTTTGAACAGAACCACTGGTGCAAATATTCAATCACTTTCAATTGGAATCCCAATAAATCGAGAGGGAAAAAAAAAGGCGAAGGAAAATTGTTTTTCCTTTCTTCTGCTATCTAAAAGAGTAAAAAACCTCTATTTATAGAGTGATAAACTTTGTGGGTATTCAAAATTTAATTTGTAACTGTTGAATAATGACTCGTTAATCTATAAGTTACAAAATTGAAATTGAAATGCTCATTAATATATAAGTTACAAAATTAAATTTGTAATACATTTAAATTTCAACAATTTATTATTCATTCATGAATCAAGTTATTTCTCCAACAACTTCTTCACTATTGAGGGTCCTATATACATATATATATACGTGCCTATATGGCTAGATATGTTATAATTGTCTTCCAAGATCCAATTCTTGCATAAAGCGGAGACAAAAGAAAAAGAGCAAGAGGAAGAGAAAAAGTTTCTGATATGGCTAGAAACGGCAAGGTAGAGCTTCCTATGATAACCATGACCTTAATCATCATGGTTATAGGCATGGTAGTCGTTGCCCAAGGTGCTATGAAATGTTCAGAGTGTCCAAGTGCTTGCCGCAATTCATGCCTGGGCGATCCAAGTGGAATTTGCGTGTCAGGTTGTGTAACTAGTTGTTACAAGAATTGTGTAGATCTAGAAACCGACGCTGCTTCGCAAATTCCACCGGCTTCGGTATAAAAATATCTTAAATTATGTTACGTTTATTTATCAGTTAGTTAATTTTTTCTTTTAGAAAAATGAGCAATTTTTACGTCTTCACGTTGGTTCTCTTGTGTGACTTATATCTCTTTAACGTTTCAAGGTATGGTAAGGAAGAAAATAATAAACTCTAAGCTGAACTAATTATTAGGTGATCATAAAGCAATAAATCATGATTCTTTTCTACTTCTATTTCATATTTTTGAACTTTTAACAGACAAAAGTTTATGAAATATTTTTGTAGCTAAGTTTAAAAGAATAGGATAATTTTGTTAACGTCAAAATTAATTGGATGAATTATATCTCATTCTATTATGTGAAAAACAGATAGTTAGAACAATCAGTTTTTTATTTGGCATTACTGAAATGCCTCAATTTTCAATTATATTTGCAAACGCAAACAATTTGAAGATTGTGTGGAATTCGGAAAGAATAATGGAAGAAGAAAGAGTATCTATTTATTGCTTCTCGTAGGTCAGAGGTTTCTCATGATAAAATGTTTGCTCGTTACCCTTTTTATCAATCAACCATGTAGCACTGCAATTAAACTGTAGCTGTCGTGTATAATGTAAAATTTTGTTATGGATTTAATAATGTTGGTTGCCAATAACAAGCATAATTGTTGCCTCTATGCTTGACCAATTGCCCTGTTTACCCTTTTATTAATTAACTAGTAATTTAAATATTTTGGTACTTTTTTAGAAGCTATTTCTTCTGGTATCATTTCAAAGTTTCCGAACATTACTTAAAATGCTAGATCCCCCAAGTGCAATAATTATATGATAAACTGACTTATTGATCCGAAACTAAAACAATTATGACCCAATTATTTCAATTTTTATTTTTATTTTATTCTGCTACCATGGTTAATGTTTCTAAGTGCACTCTTAAGTATCAACTGTCATGCGCAAATGTCCATGTGAATGGAATTTTTTTTAGAGAAGAATACATTAATTAGATTTAATTTTCCTTGGAAAGTGCAACACTCTTGCAAAGTTATCGGAATATCAGGCTTAGCATAGGCAACATGGGCTATAAGTACTTAAAATCAAGGTACAACAAATTATTCTAAAAATAATATATATATATATATATATATATATATATATATATATATATATATTAAACCTAAAAATATAGGAAAGCGCAAATGCATAATCTTATTTTAATGATGAGGAGCAATTCGGCTTAACCAACATTGGAGTCCAAATCAAGCTTTAAAAATTATCCAACACTCAAATCACATGTCCAAGGTGCGTGGAAAATGCCACGTACCACTTCAACCCAATTCCCATATTTCGATCTCTACAAAGGAGGAAAACGGAATAGCAACTGGTACATTATAAAAGTAATTACGAGCCAACGCCTCCAAGGAATGGGGTTGAAGCAACCTCAGCGCTATATATACCACTATAATAAAAGTTGTGCTGGATATGGTGGGCTTCAAGTTTACAAAACTTTAATTTATATTGCAATCACACTTGTACACTATAATTCTACAAGTATTACCCTCACTTTATGCCAATTAGACGCCCCAACTTTCCTACAATTATAATATATACATATACACACACGAGCACGATAATTATATATTTTAACGTGAAAACTAGTTAGATGAAACATTGCCAATTTAATTTTATAAGTAATAGCATGCGCGTGCACGCACACAAAACACGTAGCTTTGACTACATACATAAGAATAGTTTTTTTAGTAATTGGTCTATCGTTCAAATATATGACCATTGGCGGAATGATCCAATGCCAATAACTTAATAAGTGGTGCCATTTAGCACCCCATTTTCCATGCAAACGGTCCCCATCTGTTAATTTGAAGGGGTTAAAATAGAAAAAAAAAGCCAATAATCCATCATCGCTATAAAAACATCATGCCTTTTTCCCTTTTATTCTAGCCTCAATCAGATTAAACTAATTTTACATGGGATAATACACATATAAATGTTCATTACTTTGAACAGAACCATAGGTGCTTAATTATATCACTTTCAATTGGAATCCCAATAAATCCAAAGTGAAAAAAAAAGGAGGGGGAAAATTGTTTTTCCTTTCTTCTGCTATCTAAAAGCGTAGAAAACCTCCATTTATAGAGTAATAAAATTTGTGGATATTCAAAATTTAATTTGTAACTGTTGAATAATAACTCATTAATCTATAAGATACGAAATTGAAATGGAAATGGCTCATTAATATAGAAGTTACAAGATTAAATTTGTAATAGATTTAAATTTCATCAACTTATTATTCATTCATGAATCAAGTTATTTCTCCAACAGCTTCTTCACTATTGAGGGTCCTATATACATACGTATATATATACATACGCACATATATTGCCAGATATGTTATAATTGTCTTCCAAGATCCAATTCTTGTATAAAGTTGGGACAAAAGAACTAGAGCAAGAGGAAGAGAAAAAGTTTCTGATATGGCAAGAAACGGCAAGGTAGAGCTTCCTATGATAACCATGACCTTACTCATCATGGTTATGGGCATGGTAGTCATTGCCCAAGGTGCTATGAAATGTTCAGACTGTCCAAGTGCTTGTCGCAATTCATGCCTGGGCGATCCAAGTGGAATTTGTGTGTCAGGTTGTGTGACAAGTTGTTACAAGAATTGTGTAGATCTAGAAACCGACGCTGCTTCGCAAATTCCACCAGCTTCGGTATAAAAATAGCTTGAAATATTTTATGTTTATTTATCAGTTAGTTAATTTTTTCTTTTAGAAAAATGAGCAATTTTTACGTCTTCGCGTTGGTTCTCTTGTGTGACTTATATGTCTTTCACGTTTCAAGGTATGTCAAGGAAGAAAATAATAAACTCTAAGCTGAACTAATTATTAGGTGATCATAAAGCAATAAATCATGATTCTTTTCTACTTCTATTTCATATTTTTGAACTTTTAACAGACAAAAGTTTATGAAATATTTTTGTAGCTAAGTTTAAAAGAATAGGATAATTTTGTTAACGTCAAAATTAATTGGATGAATTATATCTCATTCTATTATGTGAAAAACAGATAGTTAGAACAGTCAGTTTTTTATTTGGCATTACAGAAATGCCTCAATTTTCAATTATATTTGCAGACGCAAACAATTTGAAGATTGTGTGGAATTCGGAAAGAATAATGGAAGAAGAAAGAGTATCTATTTATTGCTTCTAGTAGGTCAGAAGTTTCTCATGATAAAATGTTTGCTCGTTACCCTTTTTATCAATCAACCATGTACCACTGCAATTAAACTGTAGCTGCCGTTTATAATGTAAAATTTTGTTATGGATTTAATAATGTTGGTTGCCAATAACAAGCACAATTGTTGCCTCTGTGCTTGACCAATTGCCCTGTTTACCCTTTTATTAATTAATTAGTAATTTAAATATTTTGGTACTTTTTTAGAAGCTATTTCTTCTGGTATCATTTCAAAGTTTCCGAACATTACTTAAAATGCTAGATCCCCCAAGTGCAATAATTATATGATAAACTGACTTATTGATCCGAAACTAAAACAATTATGACCCAATTATTTCAATTTTTATTTTTATTTTATTCTGCTACCATGGTTAATGTTTCTAAGTGCACTCTTAAGTATCAACTGTCATGCGCAAATGTCCATGTGAATGGAATTTTTTTTAGAGAAGAATACATTAATTAGATTTAATTTTCCTTGGAAAGTGCAACACTCTTGCAAAGTTATCGGAATATCAGGCTTAGCATAGGCAACATGGGCTATAAGTACTTAAAATCAAGGTACAACAAATTATTCTGAAAATAATATATATATATATATATATATATATATATATATATTAAACCTAAAAATATAGGAAAGCGCAAATGCATAATCTTATTTTAATGATGAGGAGCAATTCGGCTTAACCAACATTGGAGTCCAAATCAAGCTTTAAAAATTATCCAACACTCAAATCACATGTCCAAGGTGCGTGGAAAATGCCACGTACCACTTCAACCCAATTCCCATATTTCGATCTCTACAAAGGAGGAAAACGGAATAGCAACTGGTACATTATAAAAGTAATTACGAGCCAACTCCTCCAAGGAATGGGGTTGAAGCAACCTCGACGCTATATATACCACCGTATAATAAAAGTTGTGCTGGATATGGTGGGCTTCAAGTTTACAAAACTTTAATTTATATTGCAATCACACTTGTACACTATAATTCTACAAGTATTACCCTCACTTTATGCCAATTAGAAGCCCCAACTTTCCCACAATTATAATATATACATATACACACACGAGCACGATAATTATATATTTTAACGTGAAAACTAGTTAGATGAAACATTGCCAATTTAATTTTATAAGTAATAGCATGCGCGTGCACGCACACAAAACACGTAGCTTTGACTACATACATAAGAATAGTTTTTTTAGTAATTGGTCTATCGTTCAAATATATGACCATTGATGGAATGATCCAATGCTAATAACTTACTAAGTGGTGCCATTTAGCACCCCATTTCCATTTTCCATCCAAACGATCCTCGTCTCTTAATTTGAAGGGGCTAAAATAGAAAAAAAGAAAAGCCAATAATCCATCCTCGCTATGAAAACATCATGCCACTTACCCTTTTTATTCTAAGCCCAATCAGATTAAACTAATTTTACATGGGATAATAAATATATAAATGGTCAATACTTTGACTAGAACCACAGGTGCAAATATTCTATCCCCTTCAATTGGAATCCCAATAAATCAAGAGTAAAAAAAAAAAAAGGAGAAGGAAAATTGTTTTTCCTTTCTTCTGCTATCTAAAAGAGTAAAAAACCTCTATTTATAGAGTGATAAACTTTGTGGGTATTCAAAATTTAAGTTGTAACTGTTGAATAATGACTCGTTAATCTATAAGTTACAAAATTGAAATTGAAATGCTCATTAATATATAAGTTACAAAATTAAATTTGTAATACATTTAAATTTCAACAATTTATTATTCATTCACGAATCAAGTTATTTCTCCAACAACTTCTTCACTATTAAGGGTCCTATATACATATATATATATGCGGCTATATGGCTAGAAATGTTATAATTGTCTTCCAAGATCCAATTCTTGCATAAAGTTGAGACAAAAGAAAAAGAGCAAGAGGAAGAGAAAAAGTTTCTGATATGGCTAGAAACGGCAAGGTAGAGCTTCCTATGATAACCATGACCTTACTCATCATGGTTATGGGCATGGTAGTCATTGCCCAAGGTGCTATGAAATGTTTAGACTGTCCAAGTGCTTGTCGCAATTCATGCCTGGGCGATCCAAGTGGAATTTGCGTGTCAGCTTGTGTAACTAGTTGCTACAAGAATTGTGTAGATCTAGAAACCGACGCTGCTTCGCAAATTCCACCGGCTTCGGTATAAAAATATCTTAAATTATTTTACGTTTATTCATCAATTAGTTAATTTTTCCATTTAGAAAAATGAGCAATTTTTACATCTTCACGTTGGTTCTCCTGTGTGACTTATATCTCTTTCAAGTTTCAAGGTATGGTAAGGAAGAAAATAATAAACTCTAAGCTGAACTGATTATTAAGTGATCATAATGCAATAAATCATGATTCTTTTCTACTTCTATTTCATATTTCTGCACTTTTAACTGACAAAAGTTTATGAAATATTTTTGTAGCTAAGTTTAAAAGAATGGGATAATTTCATTAACGTCAAAATTAATTAGATGAATTATATCTCATTCTATTATGTGAAAAACAGATAATTAGAACAGTTAGTTTTTTTTTTGGCATTACAAAAATGCCTCAATTTTCAATTATATTTGCAGACGCAAACAATTTGAAGATTGTGTGGAATTCGGAAAGAATAATGGAAGAAGAAAGAGTATCTACTTATTGCTTCTAGTAGGTCAGAAGTTTCTCATGATAAAATGTTTGCTCGTTCCCCTTTTTATGAATCAACCATGTGGCATTGCAATTAAACTGTAGCTGCCGTGCGTAATGTAAAATTTCGTAATGGATTTAATAATGTTGGTTGCCAATAACAAGCATAATTGTTGCCTCTGTGCTGGACCAATTACCCTGTTTACCCTTTTATTAATTAATTAGTAATTTAAATATTTTGGTACTTTTTCAGAAGCTATTTCTTCTCGTATGATTTCAAAGTTTCCGAACATTACTCAAAATGCTAGATCCCCCAAGTGCAATAATTATATGATAAACTGACTTATTGATTTGTAACTAAAACAATTATGACCCAATTATTTCAATTTTTATTTTTGTTTTATTCAGCTACCAGGATTAAGGTTTCTAAGTGAACTCTTAAGTATCAACTGTGATGCACAAATGTCCATGTGAATGGAATTTTTTTAGACAAGATTACATTAATTAGATTTAATTTTCCTTGGAAAGTGCAACGCTCTGGCAAAGTTATCCAAATAGCAAGCTTAGCATAGGCAACATCGGCTATAAGTACTTAAAATCAGGGTACAAATTATTCTGAAAATAATATAAATATATATATATATATATATTTTAAACCTAAAAATATAGGAAAGCGTAAATGCATAATCTTATTTTAATGATGAAGAGCAATTCGGCTAACCAACATTGGAGTCCAAATCAAGCTTTAAAAATTATCCACCACTCAAATCACATGTCCAAGGTGTATGGAAAATGCCACGTAGCACTTCAACCCAATTCCCGTATTTCGATCTCTACAAAGGAGGAAAACAGAATAGCAACTGGTACATTCGAAAATTAATTACGAGCCAACGCCTCCAAGGAATGGGGTTGAAGCAACCTCAACGCTATATATACCACTGTAAGATAAAAGTTATGCTGGATATGGTGGGCTTCAAGTTTACAAAACTTTAATTTATGTTACAATCACACTTGCACATTATAATTCTACAAGTAATAACCTCACTTTATGCCAATTAGACGTTCCAACTTTCCTACAATTATAATATGTACATATACACACACGCGCACGATAATTATATATTTTAAGGTGAAAATTAGTTAGATGAAACATTGCCAATTTAATTTTATAAGTAATAGCATGTGCGTGCACGCACACAAAACACCTAGCTTTGACTACATACATAAGAATAGTTTTTTTAGTAATTGGTCTACAATTCAAATATATGATCATTGATGGAATGATCCAATGCTAATAACTTAATAAGTGCTGCCATTTAGCACCCCATTTTCCATCCAAACGGTCCCCATCTCTTAGTTTGAAGGGGTTAAAACAGAAAAAAAAAGCCAATAATCCATCGTCACTATGAAAACATCATGCCACTTACCCTTTTTATTCTAACCTCAATCAGATTAATAGAACCACAGGTGCAAATATTCTATCACTTTCAATTGGAATCCCAATAAATCCAGAGTGAAAAAAAAGGAGGAGGAAAATTGTTTTTCCTCTCTTCTGCTGTCTAAAAGAGTAAAAAACCTCTATTTACAGAGTAATAAAATTTGTGGGTATTCAAAATTTAATTGTAACTGTGGAATAATGACTCATTAATCAATAAGTTACAAAATTGAAATTGAAATGGCTCATTAATATATAAGTTGCAAAATTAAATTTGTAATAGATTTAAATTTCATCAATTTATTATTCACTCATGAATCAAGTTATTTCTCCAACAACTTCTTCACTATTGAGGGTCCTATATACATACATACTTACATATATATATATATATATACACGCATATATATAGCCAGATATGTTATAATTGTCTTCCAAGATCCAATTCTTGCATAAAGTTGAGACAAAAGAAAAAGAGCAAGAGGAAGAGAAAAAGTTTTTGATATGGCTAGAAACGGCAAGGTAGAGCTTCCTATGATAACCATGGCCTTACTCATCATGGTTATGGGCATGGTAGTCATTGCCCAAGGTGCTATGAAATGTTCAGAGTGTCCAAGTGCTTGCCGCAATTCATGCCTGGGCGATCCGAGTGGAATTTGCGTGTCAGGCTGTGTAACTAGTTGTTACAAGAATTGTGTAGATCTAGAAACCGACGATGCTTCGCAAATTCCACCGGCTTCGGTATAAAAATATCTTAAATTATTTTACGTTTATTTATCAATTAGTTAATTTTTCCATTTAGAAAATTGAGCAGTTTTTACATCTTCACGTTGGTTCTCTTGTGTGACTTATATCTCTTTCAAGTGTCAAGGTATGGTAAGGAAGAAAATAATAAACTCTAAGCTGAACTGATTATTAGGTGATCATAAAGCAATAAATCATGATTCTTTTCTACTTTTATTTCATATTTCTGCACTTTTAACATGCAAAAGTTTATGAAATATTTTTGTAGCTAAGTTTAAAAGAATAGGATAATTTCGTTAACGTCAAAATTAATTACATGAATTGTATCTCATTCTATTATGTGAAAAATAGATAATTGGAACAGTCAGTTTTTTATTTGGCATTACTGAAATGCCACAATTTTCAATTATATTTGCAGATGCAGACAATTTGAAGATTGTGTGGAATTCGGAAAGAATAATGGAAGAAGAAAAAGTATCTATTTATTGCTTCTAGTGGGTTAGAAGTTTCTCATGATAAAATGTTTGCTCTTACCCGTTTTATCAATCAACCATGTAGCACTGCAATTAAACTGTAGCTGCCGTGTGTAATGTAAAATTTCGTTATGGATTTAATAATGTTGGTTGCCGATAACAAGCATAAGTATTGCCTCTATGCTTGACCAATTGTCCTGTTTACCCTTTTATTAATTAATTGGTAATTTAAATATTTTTGTACTTTTTTAGAAGCTATTTCTTCTTGTATGATTTCAAAGTTTCCGAACATTACTTAAAATGCTAGATCCCCCAAGTTTAATAATTATATGATAAACTGACTTATTGATCCGAAACTAAAACAATTATGACCCAATTATTTCAATTTTTACTTTTATTTTATTCTGTTACCAGGATTAATTTTTCTAAGTGATCTCTTAAGTATCAACTGTGGTGCACAAATGTCCGTGTGAATGGAATTTTTTTAGACAAGAATACATTAATTTATCTTTAATTTTCCTTGGAAAGTGCAGCACTCTTGCAAAGTTATCGGAATATCAAGCATAGCATAGGCAACATGGGCTATAAGCACTTAAAATCAAGGTAAAAATTATTCTGAAAATATATATATATATATATATATTTTAAACCAAAAAAAATAGGAAAGCATAAATGCATAATCTTATTTTCATCAGGAAGAGCAATTCGGCCTAACCAACATTGGAGTCCAAATCAAGCTTTAAAAATTATCCAACACTCAAATCACATGTCCAAGGTGTGTGGAAAATCCCACGTAGCACGTCAACCCAATTCCCATATTTTGATCTCTACAAAAGAGGAAAACGGAATAACAACTGGTATATTCCAAAATAAATTACGAGCCAACGCCTTCAAGGAATGGGGTTGAAGCAACCTGAACGCTATATATACCACTTTAGGATAAAAGTTGTGCTGGATATGGTGGGCTTCAAGTTTACAAAACTTTAATTTATATTACAATCACACTTGTACACTATAATTCTACAAGTAATACACTCACTTTATGCCAATTAGACGCTCCAACTTTCCTACAATTATAATATATACATATACACACACGCGCGCGATAATTATATATTTTAACGTGAAAATTAGCTAGATGAAACAATGCCAATTTAATTTTATAAGTAATAGCACGTGCGTTGACGCACACAAAACACCTACCTTTGACTGCATACATAAGAATAGTTTTTTTAGTAATTGGTCTATAGTTTAAATATATGACCATTGATGGAATGATCCAATGCTAATAACTTAATAAGTGGTGCCATTTAGCACCCCATTTTCCATCCAAACGGTCCCCATCTCTTAATTTGAAGGGGTTAAAGTAGAAAAAAAAAGCCAATAATCCATCCTCGCTATGAAAACATCGTGCCTCTTACCCTTTTTATTCTAACCTCAATCAGATTAAACTAATTTTAGATGGGATAATACATATATAAATGTTCATTACTTTGAACAGAACCACAGGTGCAAATATTCTATCACTTTCAATTGGAATCCCAATAAATCCACAGTGAAAAAAAAAAGGTGGAGAAAAATTTTTTTTCATTTCTTCCGCGATCTAAAAGAGTAAAAAACCTCTATTTATAGAGTAATAAAATTTGTGGTTATTAAAAATTTAATTTCTAACTTTTAAATAATGGCTCACTAATCTATAAGTTACAAAATTGAAATTGAAATGGCTCATTAATATATAAGTTACAAAATTAAATTTGTAATAGATTTAAATTTCATCAATTTATTATTCATTCATGAATCAAGTTATTTCTCCAACAACTTCTTCACTATTGAGGGCCCTATATATATATATACATATGTTATAATTGTCTTCCAAGATCCGATTCTTGCATAAAGTTGAGACAAAAGAAAAAGAGCAAGCGGAAGAGAAAAAGTTTCTGATATGGCTAGAAACGGCAAGGTAGAGCTTCCTATGATAACCATGACCTTACTCATCATGGTTATGGGCATGGTAGTCATTGCCCAAGGTGCTATGAAATGTTCAGACTGTCCAAGTGCTTGCCGTAATTCATGCCTGGGCGATCCAAGTGGAATTTGCGTGTCAGGCTGTGTAACTAGTTGTTACAAGAATTGTGTAGATCTAGAAACCGACGCTGCTTCGCAAATTCCACCGGCTTCGGTATAAAAATATCTTAAATTATTTTACGTTTATTTATCAATTAGTTAATTTTTCCTTTTAGAAAATTGAGCAGTTTTTACATCTTCACGTTGGTTCTCTGTGTGACTTATATCTCTTTCAAGTTTCAAGGTATGGTAAGGAAGAAAATAATAAACTCTAAGCTGAACTGATTATTAGGTGATCATAAAGCAATAAATCATGATTCTTTTCTACTTCTATTTCATATTTCTGCACTTTTAACAGGCAAAAGTTTATGAAATATTTTTGTAGCTAAGTTTAAAAGAATAGGATAATTTCGTTAACGTCAAAATTAATTACATGAATTGTATCTCATTCTATTATGTGAAAAATAGATAATTAGAACAGTCAGTTTTTTATTTGGCATTACTGAAATGCCACAATTTTCAATTATATTTGCAGACGCAGACAATTTGAAGATTGTGTGGAATTCGGAAAGAATAATGGAAGAAAAAAAAGTATCTATTTATTGCTTCTAGTGGGTTAGAAGTTTCTCATGATAAAATGTTTGCTCTTACCCGTTTTATCAATCAACCATGTAGCACTGCAATTAAACTGTAGCTGCCGTGTGTAATGTAAAATTTCGTTATGGATTTAATAATGTTGGTTGCCAATAACAAGCATAAGTATTGCCTCGGTGCTTGACCAATTGTCCTGTTTGCCCTTTTATTAATTAATTGGTAATTTAAATATTTTTGTACTTTTTTAGAAGCTATTTCTTCTTGTATGATTTCAAAGTTTCCGAACATTACTTAAAATGCTAGATCCCCCAAGTTTAATAATTATATGATAAACTGACTTATTGATCCGAAACTAAAACAATTATGACCCAATTATTTCAATTTTTACTTTTATTTTATTCTGTTACCAGGATTAATTTTTCTAAGTGAACTCTTAAGTATCAACTGTGATGGACAAATGTCCATGTGAATGGAATTTTTTTAGACAAGAATACATTAATTTATCTTTAATTTTCCTTGGAAAGTGCAACACTCTTGCAAAGTTATCGGAATATCAAGCATAGCATAGGCAACATGGGCTATAAGCACTTAAAATCAAGGTAAAAATTATTCTGAAAATATATATATGTATATATTTTAAACCAAAAAATATAGGAAAGCATAAATGCATAATCTTATTTTCATCAGGAAGAGCAATTCGGCCTAACCAACATTGGAGTCCAAATCAAGCTTTAAAAATTATCCAACACTCAAATCACATGGTCAAGGTGTGTGGAAAATCCCACGTAGCACGTCAACCCAATTCCCATATTTTGATCTCTATAAAAGAGGAAAACGGAATAACAACTGGTATATTCCAAAATAAATTACGAGCCAACGCCTTCAAGGAATGGGGTAGAAGCAACCTTAACGCTATATATACCACTTTAGGATAAAAGTTGTGCTGGATATGGTGGGCTTCAAGTTTACAAAACTTTAATTTATATTACAATCACACTTGTACACTATAATTCTACAAGTAATACACTCACTTATGGCAATTAGACGCTCCAACTTTCCCTACACTTATAATATATACATATACACACACGCGCGGCGATAATTATATAGTTTTAACGTGAAAATTTATCTAATGAAACAAGCTAATTTAATTTTATAAGTAATAGCATGTGCGTTGACGCACACTAAAACACCTACCTTTGACTGCATACCATAAGAATAGTTTTTTTAGTATTGTTCTATAGTTTAAATATATTGACCATTGAATGGAATGATCCAATGCTATAACTTAATAAAGTTGGTGCCATTAGCACCCCTTTTCCTCCAAACGGTCCCCCCCCATCTCTAATTTGAAGGGGTTAAAGTAGAAAAAAAAAAAGCCAATATCCATCCTCGCTTGAAAACATCGTGCCTCTTACCCTTTTTATTCTAACCTCAATCAGATTAACTAATTTTAGATGGGAAACTTGTGTAGATGAAACATTGCCAATTTAATTTTATAAGTAATAGCATGTGCGTGCACGCACACAAAACACCTAGCTTTGACTACATACATAAGAATAGTTTTTTTGGTAATTGGTCTATAATTCAAATATATGATCATTGATGGAATGATCCAATGCTAATAACTTAATAAGTGCTGCCATTTAGCACCCCATTTTCCATCCAAACGGTCCCCATCTCTTAGTTTGAAGGGGTTAAAACAGAAAAAAAAAGCCAATAATCCATCGTCACTATGAAAACATCATGCCACTTACCCTTTTTATTCTAACCTCAATCAGATTAATAGAACCACAGGTGCAAATATTCTATCACTTTCAATTGGAATCCCAATAAATCCAGAGTGAAAAAAAAGGAGGAGGAAAATTGTTTTTCCTCTCTTCTGCTGTCTAAAAGAGTAAAAAACCTCTATTTACAGAGCAATAAAATTTGTGGGTATTCAAAATTTAATTTGTAACTGTGGAATAATGACTCATTAATCTATAAGTTACAAAATTGAAATTGAAATGGCTCATTAATATATAAGTTGCAAAATTAAATTTGTAATAGATTTAAATTTCATCAATTTATTATTCACTCATGAATCAAGTTATTTCTCCAACAACTTCTTCACTATTGAGGGTCCTATATACATACATACTTACATATACATATATATATATATATATATATATATATATATATATATATATATATACACGCATATATATAGCCAGATATGTTATAATTGTCTTCCAAGATCCAATTCTTGCATAAAGTTGAGACAAAAGAGAAAGAGCAAGAGGAAGAGAAAAAGTTTTTGATATGGCTAGAAACGGCAAGGTAGAGCTTCCTATGATAACCATGGCCTTACTCATCATGGTTATGGGCATGGTAGTCATTGCCCAAGGTGCTATGAAATGCTCAGACTGTCCAACTACTTGCCGTAATTCATGCCTGGGCGATTCAAGTGGAATTTGCGTGTCAAGTTATGTAACTAGTTGTTACAAGACTTGTGTAGATCTAGAAACCGACGCTGCTTTGCAAATTCCACCAGCTTCGGTATAAAAATATCTTAAATTATTTTACGTTTATTTATCAATTAGTTAATTTTTCCTTTTAGAAAAATGAGCAGTTTTTACATCTTCACGTTGGTACTCTTGTTTGACTTATATCTCTTTCTAGTTTCAAGGTATGGCAAGGAAGAAAATAATAAACTCTAAGCTGAACTGATTATTAGGTGATCATAAAGCAATAAATCATGATTCTTTTCTACTTCTATTTCATATTTCTGCACTATTAACAGACAAAAGTTTATGAAATATTTTTGTAGCTAAGTTTAAAAGAATAGGATAATTTCGTTAACGTCAAAATTAATTGGATGAATTATATCTCATTCTATTATGTGAAAAACAGATAATTAGAATAGTCAGTTTTTTGTTTTTTGCATTACTGAAATGCCTCAATTTTCAATTATATTTGCAGACGCAAACAATTTGAAGATTGTGTGGAATTCGGAAAGAATGGAAGAAGAAAGAGTATCTATTTATTGCTTCTAGTAGGTCAGAAGTTTCTCATGATAAAATGTTTGCTCGTTACCCTTTTTATCAATCAACCATGTAGCACTGCAATTAAACTGTAGCTGCCGTGTGTAATGTAAAATTTCGTTATGGATTTAATAATGTTGGTTGCCAATAACAAGCATAATTGTTGCCTCTGTGCTTGACCAATTGTCCTGTTTCCCCTTTTATTAATTAATTAGTAATTTAAATATTTTGGTACTTTTTTAGAAGCTATTTCTTCTTGTATGATTTCAAAGTTTTCGAATATTGATTAAAATGCTAGAACCCCCAAGTGCAGTAATTATATGATAAACCGACTTATTGATCGGTAGCTAAAACAATTATGACCCAATTATTTCAATTTTTATTTTTATTTTATTCTGCTACCAAGATTAATTTTCTAAGTGAACTCTTAAGTAGCGACTGTGATGCACAAATGTCCATGTGAGTGGAATTTTTTTAGAGAAGAATACATTAATTAGATTTAATTTTCCTTGGAAAGTGCAACACTCTGGCAAACTTATCGGAATATCAAGCTTAGCATAGGCAACATGGGCCATAGGTACTTAAAATCAAGGTAAAAATTATTCTGAAAATAATATATATATATATATATATATATTTTAAACCTAAAAATATAAGAAAGCGTAAAGGCATAATCTTATTTTAATCATGAAGAGCAATTCGGCCACACCAACATTGGAGTCCAAATCAAGCTTTAAAAATTATCCAACGCTCAAATCACATGTCCAAGGTGTGTGGAAAATGCCACGTAGCACTTCAACCCAATTCCCGTATTTCGATCTCTACAAAAGAGGAAAACAAATTAGCAACTGGTACATTCCAAAATTTATTACGAGCCAACGCCTCCAAGGAATGGGGTTGAAGCAACCTCAACGCTACATTTACCACTTTACGATAAAAGTTGTGCTGGATATGGTGGGCTTCAAGTTTACAAAACTTTAATTTATATTACAATCACACTTGTACACTATAATTCTACAAGTAATACCCTCACTTTATGCCAATTAGGCGCTCCAACTTTCCAACAATTATAATATATACATATACACACACACGCACGATAATTATATATTTTAACGTGAAAATTAGTTAGATGAAACATTGCCAATTTAATTTTATAGGTAATAGCATGTGTGCACGCGCACAAAACACCTTGCTTTGACTACATACATAAGAATAGTTTTTTTAGTAACTGGTCTACAGTTCAAATATATGACCATTGATGGAATGATCCAATGCTAATAACTTAATAAGTGGTGCCATTTAGCACCCCATTTTCCATCCAAACGGTCCCCATCTCTTAATTTGAAGGGGTTAAAATAGAAAAAAAAAAGAAGCCAATAATCCATCCTCGCTATGAAAACATCGTGCCTCTTACCCTTTTTATTCTAACCTCAATCAGATTAAACTAATTTTAGATGGGATAATACATATATGAATGTTCATTACTTTGAACAGAACCACAGGTGCAAATATTCTATCACTTTCAATTGGAATCCCAATAAATCCACAGTGAAAAAAAAAGAGGAGGAAAATTGTTTTTCATTTCTTCCGCGATCTGAAAGGGTAAAAAACCTCTATTTATAGAGTAATAAAATTTGTGGTTATTAAAAATTTAATTTGTAGCTGTTAAATAATGGCTCACTAATCTATAAGTTACAAAATTGAAATTGAAATGGCTCATTAATATATAAGTTAAAAATTAAATTTGTAATAGATTTAAATTTCATCAATTTATTATTCATTCATGAATCAAGTTATTTCTCCAACAACTTCTTCACTATTGAGGGCCCTATATATATATATACATATGTTATAATTGTCTTCCAAGATCCGATTCTTGCATAAAGTTGTGACAAAAGAAAAAGAGCAAGCGGAAGAGAAAAAGTTTCTGATATGGCTAGAAACGGCAAGGTAGAGCTTCCTATGATAACCATGACCTTACTCATCATGGTTATGGGCATGGTAGTCATTGCCCAAGGTGCTATGAAATGTTCAGAGTGTCCAAGTGCTTGCCGCAATTCATGCCTGGGCGATCCGAGTGGAATTTGCGTGTCGGGCTGTGTAACTAGTTGTTACAAGAGTTGTGTAGATCTAGAAACCGACGCTGCTTCGCAAATTCCACCGGCTTCGGTATAAAAATATCCTAAATTATTTTACGTTTATTTATCAATTAGTTAATTTTTCCTTTTAGAAAATTGAGCAGTTTTTACATCTTCACGTTGGTTCTCTTGTGTGACTTATATCTCTTTCAAGTGTCAAGGTATGGTAAGGAAGAAAATAATAAACTCTAAGCTGAACTGATTATTAGGTGATCATAAAGCAATAAATCGTGATTCTTTTCTACTTTTATTTCATATTTCTGCACTTTTAACAGGCAAAAGTTTATGAAATATTTTTGTAGCTAAGTTTAAAAGAATAGGATAATTTCGTTAACGTCAAAATTAATTACATGAATTGTATCTCATTCTATTATGTGAAAAATAGATAATTGGAACAGTCAGTTTTTTATTTGGCATTGCTGAAATGCCAATATTTTCAATTATATTTGCAGACGCAGACAATTTGAAGATTGTGTGGAATTCGGAAAGAATAATGGAAGAAGAAAAAGTATCTATTTATTGCTTCTAGTGGGTTAGAAGTTTCTCATGATAAAATGTTTGCTCTTACCCGTTTTATCAATCAACCATGTAGCACTGCAATTAAACTGTAGCTGCCGTGTGTAATGTAAAATTTCGTTATGGATTTAATAATGTTGGTTGCCAATAACAAGCATAATTATTGCCTCTGTGCTTGACCAATTTTCCTGTTTACCCTTTTATTAATTAATTGGTAATTTAAATATTTTTGTACTTTTTTAGAAGCTATTTCTTCTTGTATGATTTCAAAGTTTCCGAACATTACTTAAAATGCTAGATCCCCCAAGTGTAATAATTATATGATAAACTGACTTATTGATCTGAAACTAAAACAATTATGACCCAATTATTTCAATTTTTACTTTTATTTTATTCTGTTACCAGGATTAATTTTTCTAAGTGAACTCTAAGTATCAACTGTGGTGCACAAATGTCCATGTGAATGGAATTTTTTTAGACAAGAATACATTAATTTATCTTTAATTTTCCTTGGAAAGTGCAACACTCTTGCAAAGTTATCGGAATATCAAGCATAGCATAGGCAACATGGGCTATAAGCACTTAAAATCAAGGTAAAAATTATTCTGAAAATATATATATATATATATATATATATATATATTTTAAACCTAAAAATATAGGAAAGCATAAATGCATAATCTTATTTTCATCAGGAAGAGCAATTCGGCCTAACCAACATTGGAGTCCAAATCAAGCTTTAAAAATTATCCAACACTCAAATCACATGTCCAAGGTGTGTGGAAAATCCCACGTAGCACGTCAACCCAATTCCCATATTTTGATCTCTACAAAAGAGGAAAACGGAATAACAACTGGTATATTCCAAAATAAATTACGAGCCAACGCCTTCAAGGAATGGGGTTGCAGCAACCTGAACGCTATATATACCACTTTAGGATAAAAGTTGTGCTGGATATGGTGGGCTTCAAGTTTACAAAACTTTAATTTATATTACAATCACACTTGTACACTATAATTCTACAAGTAATACACTCACTTTATGCCAATTAGACGCTCCAACTTTCCTACAATTATAATATATACATATACACACACGCGAACGATAATTATATATTTTAACGTGAAAATTAGTTAGATGAAACATTGCCAATTTAATTTTATAAGTAATAGCATGTGCGTGCACGCACACAAAACACCTAGCTTTGACTACATACATAAGAATAGTTTTTTTAGTAATTGGTCTATAGTTCAAATATATGACCATTGATGGAATGATCCAATGCTAATAACTTAATAAGTGCTGCCATTTAGCACCCCATTATCCATCCAAACGGTCCCCATCTCTTAATTTGAAGGGGTTAAAATAGAAAAAAAAAGCCAATAATCCATCCTCGCTATGAAAACATCATGCCACTTACCCTTTTTATTCTAAGCCCAATCAGATTAAACTAATTTTACATGGGATAATAAATATATAAATGGTCAATACTTTGACTAGAACCACAGGTGCAAATGTTCTATCACCTTCAATTGGAATCGCAATAAATCAAGAGTAAAAAAAAAAAAGGAGAAGGAAAATTTTTTTCCTTTCTTCTGCTATCTAAAAGAGTAAAAAACCTCTATTTATAGAGTGATAAACTTTGTGGGTATTCAAAATTTAATTTGTAACTGTTGAATAATGACTCATTAATCTATAAGTTGCAAAATTGAAATTGAAATGGCCCATTAATATATAAGTTACAAAATTAAATTTGTAATACATTTAAATTTCAACAATTTATTATTCATTCATGAATCAAGTTATTTCTCCAATAACTTCTTCACTATTGAGGGTCCTATATACATATATATATATATACGCGCCTATATGGCTAGATATGTTATAATTGTCTTCCAAGATCCAATTCTTGCATAAAGTTGAGACAAAAGAAAAAGAGCAAGAGGAAGAGAAAAAGTTTCTGATATGGCTAGAAATGGCAAGGTAGAGCTTCCTATGATAACCATGACCCTACTCATCATGGTTATGGGCATGGTAGTCATTGCCCAAGGGGCTATGAAATGTTCAGACTGTCCAAGTGCTTGTCGTAATTCTTGCCTAGGTGATCCAAGTGGAATTTGCGTGTCAGGTTGTGTAACTAGTTGTTACAGGAATTGTGTAGATGTAGAAACCGACGCTGCTTCGCAAATTCCACCGGCTTCGGTATGAAAATATCTTAAATTATTTTACGTTTATTTATCAATTAGTTAATTTTTTCTTTTAGGAAAATGAGCAGTTTTTACATCTTCACGTTGGTTCTCCTGTGTGACTTATATGTCTTTCAAGTTCCAAGGTGTGGTAAGGAATAAAATGATAAACTCTAAGCTGAACTGATTATTAGGTGATCATAAAGCAATAAATCATGATTCTTTTCTACTTTTATTTCATATTTCTGCACTTTTAACATGCAAAAATTTATGAAATATTTTTGTAGCTAAGTTTAAAAGAATAGGATAATTTCGTTAACGTCAAAATTAATTACATGAATTGTATCTCATTCTATTATGTGAAAAATAGATAATTGGAACAGTCAGTTTTTTATTTGGCATTACTGAAATGCCACAATTTTCAATTATATTTGCAGACGCAGACAATTTGAAGATTGTGTGGAATTCGGAAAGAATAATGGAAGAAGAAAGAGTATCTATTTATTGCTTCTAGTGGGTTAGAAGTTTCTCATGATAAAATGTTTGCTCTTACCCGTTTTATCAATCAACCATGTAGCACTGCAATTAAACTGTAGCTGCCGTGTGTAATGTAAAATTTCGTTATGGATTTAATAATGTTGGTTGCCAATAACAAGCATAAGTATTGCCTCTGTGCTTGACCAATTGTCCTGTTTACCCTTTTATTAATTAATTGGTAATTTAAATATTTTTGTACTTTTTTAGAAGCTATTTCTTCTTGTATGATTTCAAAGTTTTCGAACATTACTTAAAATGCCAGATCCCCCAAGTTTAATAATTATATGATAAACTGACTTATTGATCCGAAACTAAAACAATTATGACCCAATTATTTCAATTTTTACTTTTATTTTATTCTGTTACCAGGATTAATTTTTCTAAGTGAACTCTTAAGTATCAACTGTGGTGCACAAATGTCCATGTGAATGGAATTTTTTTAGACAAGAATACATTAATTTATCTTTAATTTTCCTTGGAAAGTGCAACATTCTTGCAAAGTTATCGGAATATCAAGCATAGCATAGGCAACATGGGCTATAAGCACTTAAAATCAAGGTAAAAATTATTCTGAAAATATATATATGTATATATTTTAAACCAAAAAATATAGGAAAGCATAAATGCATAATCTTATTTTCATCAGGAAGAGCAATTCGGCCTAACCAACATTGGAGTCCAAATCAAGCTTTAAAAATTATCCAACACTCAAATCACATGTCCAAGGTGTGTGGAAAATCCCACGTAGCACGTCAACCCAATTCCCATATTTTGATCTCTACAAAAGAGGAAAACGGAATAACAACTGGTATATTCCAAAATAAATTACGAGCCAACGCCTTCAAGGAATGGGATTGAAGCAACCTGAACGCTATATATACCACTTTAGGATAAAAGTTGTGCTGGATATGGTGGGCTTCAAGTTTACAAAACTTTAATTTATATTACAATCACACTTGTACACTATAATTCTACAAGTAATACACTCACTTTATGCCAATTAGACGCTCCAACTTTCCTACAATTATAATATATACATATACACACACGCGCGCGATAATTATATATTTTAACGTGAAAATTAGTTAGATGAAACAATGCCAATTTAATTTTATAAGTAATAGCATGTGCGTGGACGCACACAAAACACCTAGCTTTGACTGCATACATAAGAATAGTTTTTTTAGTAATTGGTCTATAGTTTAAATATATGACCATTGATGGAATGATCCAATGCTAATAACTTAATAAGTGGTGCCATTGAGCCCCCCATTTTCCATCCAAACGGTCCCCATCTCTTAATTTGAAGGGGTTAAAGTATAAAAAAAAAGCCAATAATCCATCCTCGCTATGAAAACATCGTGCCTCTTACCCTTTTTATTCTAACCTCAATCAGATTAAACTAATTTTAGATGGGATAATACATATATAAATGTTCATTACTTTGAACAGAACCACAGGTGCAAATATTCTATCACTTTCAATTGGAATCCCAATAAATCCACAGTGAAAAAAAAAAGGAGGAGGAAAATTGTTTTTGATTTCTTCCGCGATCTAAAAGAGTAAAAAACCTCTATTTATAGAGTAATAAAATTTGTGGTTATTAAAAATTTAATTTCTAACTGTTAAATAATGGCTCACTAATCTATAAGTTACAAAATTGAAATTGAAATGGCTCATTAATATATAAGTTACAAAATTAAATTTGTAATAGATTTAAATTTCATCAATTTATTATTCATTCATGAATCAAGTTATTTCTCCAACAACTTCTTCACTATTGAGGGCCCTATATATATATTCATATGTTATAATTGTCTTCCAAGATCCGATTCTTGCATAAAGTTGAGACAAAAGAAAAAGAGCAAGCGGAAGAGAAAAAGTTTCTGATATGCCTAGAAACGGCAAGGTAGAGCTTCCTATGATAACCATGACCTTACTCATCATGGTTATGGGCATGGTAGTCATTGCCCAAGGTGCTATGAAATGTTCAGAGTGTCCAAGTGCTTGCCGCAATTCATGCCTGGGCGATCCGAGTGGAATTTGCGTGTCGGGCTGTGTAACTAGTTGTTACAAGAGTTGTGTAGATCTAGAAACCGACGCTGCTTCGCAAATTCCACCGGCTTCGGTATAAAAATATCCTAAATTATTTTACGTTTATTTATCAATTAGTTAATTTTTCCTTTTAGAAAATTGAGCAGTTTTTACATCTTCACGTTGGTTCTCTTGTGTGACTTATATCTCTTTCAAGTGTCAAGGTATGGTAAGGAAGAAAATAATAAACTCTAAGCTGAACTGATTATTAGGTGATCATAAAGCAATAAATCATGATTCTTTTCTACTTTTATTTCATATTTCTGCACTTTTAACAGGCAAAAGTTTATGAAATATTTTTGTAGCTAAGTTTAAAAGAATAGGATAATTTCGTTAACGTCAAAATTAATTACATGAATTGTATCTCATTCTATTATGTGAAAAATAGATAATTGAAACAGTCAGTTTTTTATTTGGCATTACTGAAATGCCACAATTTTCAATTATATTTGCAGACGCAGACAATTTGAAGATTGTGTGGAATTCGGAAAGAATAATGGAAGAAGAAAAAGTATCTATTTATTGCTTCTAGTGGGTTAGAAGTTTCTCATGATAAAATGTTTGCTCTTACCCGTTTTATCAATCAACCATGTAGCACTGCAATTAAACTGTAGCTGCCGTGTGTAATGTAAAATTTCGTTATGGATTTAATAATGTTGGTTGCCAATAACAAGCATAAGTATTGCCTCTGTGCTTGACCAATTGTCCTGTTTACCCTTTTATTAATTAATTTGCAATTTAAATATTTTGGTCCTTTTTTAGAAGCTATTTCTTCTTGTATGATTTAAAGTTTACGAACATTACTTAAAATGCTAGATCGCCCAAGTGCAATAATTATATGATAAACTGACTTATTGATCCGAAACTAAAACAATTATGACCCAATTATTTAAATTTTTTATTTTTATTTCATTCTGCTACCAAGCTTAATGTTTCTAAGTCAACTCTTAAATATCAACTGTGATGCACAAATGTCCATGTGAATGGAATTTTTTTAGAGAAGAATACATTAATTAGATTTATTTTTCCTTGGAAAGTGCAACACTCTTGCAAAGTTATCGGAATATCAAGCTTAGCATAGGCAACATGGGCTATAAGTACTTAAAATCAAGGTAAAAATTATTCTGAAAATAATAAAAAAAATACATATGTTTTAAACCTAGAGGTAAAGGAAAGTGTAAATGCATAATCTTATTTTAATCATGAAGAGCAATTTGGCCTAACCAACATTGGAGTCCAAATCAAGCTTTAAAAATTATCCAACACTCAAATCACATGTCTAAGGTGCGTGCAAAAAGCTAAAATTTAGATAAACTAAAATACCAAAATTAATCTTTTAATTTAATATAAATTCAAAAATACCCTTTGATATTAAAATAAAAAATAATAAATGAGTTCATAAATTATAAAATTAAATATACTTTGCATTTTTTAAAATTATTTTTAAAAAAATTTAAAACAGTTATTAGAGCATAGTTGTTTTTTACCTCTATCTTCCTCGATTGTCAGCCGTCGTTGGCTGACGCATGAAGCGACACTGCCAATTCTAAGAGGCTCACCAAAGTTGTTCTACAAGAATCCAATATCGATTTCATCATTTCTGCCAAAAACCAGCCAGATCGAATGGTTAAAGTTTCGGCTCTAAACAACAATTAGCCTTTGACTAAATGCGTTCTTTTCGATGACAAATTTGAAATTTAAGTTTAGTTTATTTTTATTATTAAAATTTTGAAATTTTTTAAAAATAGATAACTTTATTTAATTAATTACTTTCATTATAACATTTAAACTAAATATTAATAATGTAAGTTTTTTAATAATTTTTTTGTATAATTTTGTATTTTTACTAAAAATTAGCTTTTGAAAATTAAGTTTACTAAACATATATCTATAGCTTTTAGACAACACAATAATTTTAAAAATCAATTTCACGCGACACCCTCAACTTGTTCTCACATCTTAGCTTGCAACAAATTTTTTCTATAGCAATTTTTGACAACACAACAATTCCTAACATACCCATTAGATAAACACTTTGATATTCTCAACGAAGTTAGAAAGCAAGACGCAACATAATGGCAAGTTACTTATTCAATGTTGAAAAGTAATAAAATATTAAAAAATTTCATGAAGAAAATTAATTTAAAAATAATGGTTATATCCACTATCAATTTCTACTCAACTTGAGTTGATAAAATATCATTGAACAAGTGAAATATAAACAAGATTGGAGCTATTGGCACCTGAATAAATACTTTGAACAGCCAAGATTTTTTAAAAAATATTATTAACAAAAATCCATAGGATGCCAATGAGTACAAGTTGTATGAAAAATAAAATAAGACTACTCTTTACACCGATTTTAACTTAACCCTAATTTCCTTTAATTACAAAATTATGAAGAATTAGATAATTATTTTCCTTGAGTTCATTGAATCGTATGAACAGTTTTATGC
>SNVD02005887.1:0-23576 GCA_013180625.2 Boswellia sacra
ACTAGCAAGTATACTAGTCGCACAAGTAATAAAGTGATGAGTGAGATATCGTTCCGACGAGGATTGATCTAATAAATTTGTTATTTTTCAGCAACAATAAACTAAACAGGGGGGTTTTGTTGATTGATTAACCAAACTTAATACGAAAGCAAATGAAGAATAACACAAAGCAAAGTTAAATGGAGTGAAAAATCAATGAGAGACACTTGGTTAAGAGTTCATTCTCTGCCACAAGATATGAATTTGTGAATTAACATAGAATTGTAATCCCATTACAGCATTGAAGTTATCAACCGTAGATAACAACAAGCTCTGTTATCCCAATCTTTCCTTACTTTGTTGTTAAATCAAACTAGCTCTTTATTTAATCTCTATCCATTAAACAACCTAGAACAAGCTCTCTGAGTTTAATTCAATGGAAGCATTACGATGAGAAAGATAGGTTGATCTAAGCAATATCACACAAGTTCGGATTATTTAACCTAGGTTGTATTTTCCAATTGCAATCTCTGATCACAATTTTGCTACTAATGATTGAAATTCATGACAATTACGGATCAAGATTTCTAATCTAGCAATAGATAACAACAGATTATATTCAGTTGGCCATTCCAAATACAATTAATAAGCAATCATAAGCATTAGATATGAGAAAATACAAGCAACTTCAATTAGAGAATTGGATAACAATTTCTTACACAATCAACTCACAAAATTCATATCAAGGGCTTTGAAATCACCCTCAACCAATTCAGATTTAGTTACACATATTCAATCAGAATAACAAATACAATACATAGAAATTCCAGAATTGAAAAGGAAAGAAAGAACTTAGCAAATTCTTTGAAAATCTTCTTTGTAGATGAATCTTCTTGGAATTGTAGTTCCTCCTCTTTCAAAATCTTCTTTCTCCTTCAATAACTCCAAGGGATGAGAGAAATCCAGAAATGCAGCCTCCTCCCACGTTTTCCCCTCTTTAAGTTATCAAAATAAAACCCTAAAATGTGTTTATATACTCTGCTACAGTAACTTGCTACAGTTCCCCGTATTTAATAACATGCTACAGTGATATGTGGAATTACAAATATACACTTCTCATACCATTTTTTATCACAACTTTCGGTACACTACATAAATTCGTGAACCGTAATTTTCTCCAGAAAATAGACTTCGAGAGCTTTTCAATGGTATATAGCATGTTATCCGGTTAATTGTATATCGATACAATCAACTCCAAGAAATTGGTTGACTAGCAGAGGTGAAAATGAATGGTTTTACTCCAATTTTGTGTAAGTTCCTCCAAAACTCCTACAAACATCAAAAACCACACAAAAACATAAAAATACCAAGGAATATAGCAAAGAAACATGGACGAATTGATATGAAAATGATATATAAATAGACACTATCACACTCTCTTTATGGTACATCAACGGCCAAAGTCTAGTCATTCGTACTTTATAAATTTTAAACACAGCATTTTAAGGAAGTGAAGGGAAATATTTACGAATGTTCGACAGAAAGATATCAGCATCCATTGAAGAGGAGACAAAGAGAGATATTACCAATAATATGATTGAGTCTGTTCTTCTCAAAGATATGCACGTTTCAAACCTTCGGGCAATGGCTTCAACTCCCGTTTGGATGTTTCCTCAAGCTGTTGCACAAATGAATTCGAAGCACGGAATAATCAAAGTAAACAAAAGGAAGGAAAATAGAAGAGCAGAAACGAAACTAAAGACACATAAAAGAGATAACAATACAATAGCAAACAAAAGTCAAAAACAAGTAAAAAAATATAAAAACAAATAAGACAGATGGCAAAGAGAGATAAAACCTGATCAATTTGATGGCCTATGAAAGGGATCTCCTCGAGACACAAAAATCAATCAATATTACCTCATTTTATTTTTCTTTTCTTTTTTTTAATTTATTTTTTAAAAACATTGGGTTTCCTCCCAATAAGCGCTTGGTTTAACGTCCTCAGCCCGACGTTGGTTCCATCATGGGAGGGTCCAATCTCCGCTGTGCTTCTCTAGTGGGCTTGGATCCTTTTTCCAACAAGAATTGTTGCATGCATATGGCTGGCCTTGGATGTTAGCAATCGTCCACCCAATAGTTATTTTGTGATCTCTAAGTATCGGACGCGTTTCTCTTCTTGTATTCGTGCAAGGCCCATTTCCATTTGTGTGATCTTGGCAAGTATCATTCTCACCCAAGAATCATATTCAAATGTCTGGCAGTGACTTAAGCTCCAAGGTAGGGGCTTTCATCACAGAAGGAAGAATTTTCTCATTAGATAAAGGCAATTCAATGTACGAAACATCATACCCTGTCTCTTATACACATCTAGATGTGTATAAGAGACAGTGCCACAGCTTCCTTTATTTCTTTGGACACTTGTATCAAAATTCCTGACTCATTGGAATTTTCTGTCCCTATATGCTCACTAATAACTGCATCCAATCCATTCTTGCGAGTTAACTCAAAATATTGTTGTTGCAAAGAATCAACAACGTCAACTGCAAAAACAGAATGTAAGTCACTAGAGTACCTCATTGCCTCAAAAATATTGAAACATATCACCTTGCCATCAAACTCTATGATGAGAGTGCCATCATGAATATCAATCTTGGTTCTAACAGTTTTCGAGAATGGTCTTCCTAAAAGAATCAGAGTTGGATTAGGAGATGTCTCATCCTCTATTTCAAGGACATAGAAGTTTGCTAGGAAACAAATTGATTCACCTGCACGATAAAGAGAGTCACAGCGAAGCACAGCTTCCACAACTCTTTTGCGATATGCATTAAAATGATCAGCAAACTGAATGGTAATACCAGTTTTCGCAAAAGGTCCAAGATTTAAAGAAGCATAAATAGAATATGGCATGACATTAATAGATGCTTCTAAATCTAATATAGCTCTTTCAAACTTGGTTTTACCAATGGTGCATGGAATGGTGATCGTACTTGGATTATTGCATTTCGGAGGAATTTTTTTTTGTAGTACAGCTAAAACATTTTCCCCCACACTTACTTTCTCATTCCCTTTTAACTTTCTCTTGCTGGTGCATAACTCCTTGAGACATTTTGTATAACAAGGTACTTGCTCGATAGCATCCAGAAGTGGTATATTTATCTCGATTTTACGAGAAGATTCCAGGATTTCTTGTTCTTGTTCCTCCTTCAATTTTGTCAATCTGCTAGGAAAAAGTGGAGGAGTAACTTAAGAAGAAAAGAAGTTTTTAGACTTACCTTAGAAGATGATATCTTGTTCATGGTGGAAGTGGTGTCATCTTCTTCATCAGTTTGTGATTTCTTTGGCAGGACATCTAATTGCTCTCCATTTTGCAAAGTTATCGCACAAGAATTCTCTCTTGGATTGATCACCGTTTGACAAGATAATTTTTCTGAGCCTTGCCCCTCAAATTTGCTCATGCTAGTGGCCAATTGTCCCATTTGATTTGCCAAGTTTTGGATACTTGCCACAGTTTCCTGCTGGAATTGCATTGTGTTAGTGGCAAGTGCATTAACAATATCTTCGAGAGACATACCTGCGTTTTGCGAAGCTGGTTGCGGTGCTGGATGTGGCATTGGTGGTGGTTGCATTTGAAATGGTTTCTGCACTATAGGTTGATTGAAACTTTGTGGCCGATTTGGTATCACATTTGGAGTGATTGGTTGATGATTCCAGTAACTGAAATTATGTTGATCTTCCCATCCAGTATTGTAAGTGCTAGAGAAAGGATCATACCATTGCCTCGTTTGTCCTGGAAATCCACCCATGGCATTGGCTTGTTCCATATATTCTTCTTGTAAAGTTTGATACATGTCGATTGGATGCTCCATCGTAGAATATATCCCACATTCATAAGATTTTTGCATATCTCCTACAGCCATGTTTTCCACAAGAGAGGTTAGCTCAGAAAGTTGTTGTTCAATGTTCGGAGTGCTTACCTAATTTACTCTCCATGGTACTTGTGGCTCAAATCCGCTACTGAATTGATAGAAGTTTACTGCCATGTTGTCTAAACACAAACAATCAGAAAAGAAAAACAAAGAAAATATGAATCAACAATGAAAACAAAATAACAAATCGATTAGAAAATCACTCCCCGGCAACGGCGCCAAAAACTTGATGCGTTCGAAACTAGCAAGTATACTAGTCGCACAAGTAATAAAGTGATGAGTAAGATATCGTTCCCATGAGGATTGATTCTAATTGAATTTGTTATTCCAAAGCAACAATAAACTAAACAGGGGGGGTTTTGTTGATTGATTAACTAAACTTAATACGAAAGCAAATGAAGAATAACACAAAGCAAAGTTAAATGGAGTGAAGAATCAATGAGAGACACTTGGTTAAGAGTTCATTCTCTGCCACAAGATATGAATTTGTGAATTAACATAGAATTGTAATCCAATTACAGCATTGAAGTTATCAACCGTAGATAACAACAAGCTCTGTTATCCCAATCTTTCCTTACTTTGTTGTTAAATAAAATAGGCTCTTTACTTAATCTCAATCCATTAAACAACCTAGAACAAGCTCTCTAAATTTAATTCAATGGATGCATTATGAAAAGAAAGACAGTTTTATCTAAGCAATAAACACACAAGCTCGGATTATTTAACTTAGGTTATATTCTCCAATTGTAATCTCTGATCACAATTTTGCTACTAATGATTAGAAATTCAAGACAAGTACGGATCAAGATTTCTAGTCTAGCAATAAATCACAACCAGATTATATTCAGTTGGCAACTCAAATACAATCATCAAGCAATCATAAGCATTAAATATGGGAGAATACAAGCAACTTCAATTAGAGAATTGGATAACAATTCCTTACACAATCAAGTTACAAAAACCATATCAGGGCTTTGAAATCACCCTCAACCAATTCAGATTCAGTTACACATGTTTAAGAACGTGGTAAATACTATACAAAATGGAGACATTCCAGAAAATGAAAGGGAAGGGAAAAACTTAGCAAATTTGATGTAAATCTCTTAGGATTGTAGTTCTTCCTCTTTCCAAGCTTCCTTTCTCCTTCAAGAACTCCAAGAGATGAAAGAATTCCAGAGCTTCAGCCTCCACCACGTTCTCCCCTCTTCAAGTTTTCAAAATAAAACCCTAAAATGTGTTTAAATACTCTGCTACAGTAACCTGCTACAGTGTCCCGTATTATACATGCTACAGTGCTTGTGGAATTATATTTCTATACATCTCACACTGTTTTGATTACAACTTTTGGTACACTGATGGATTTATAAATCGTAAATTTCTCCAGAAAATAGACTTCGAGAGCTTTCCAACGGTATATAATATGTCATCGGGTTCATTGTATATCAATACAATTAAATCCGAGAAGATCACTGACTAGCAGAGGTGAAAATGAAGGGTTTTACTCCATTTTTGTACAAGTTACTCCAAAACTCCTACAAATATCAAAACCACACAAAAACATAAAAATACCAAGGAATATAGCAAAGAAACATGGACGAATTGATATGAAAATGATATATAAATAGACACTTATCATTTAATTAGAACCAATCTCGTGGGAACGATATCTTACTTATCACTTATTACTCGTATAACTAGTATACTTCCTAGTTTCGAACGTATCACTTTATTACTTGTACGACTAGTATACTTGCTATTTTTGAACGTCCCAACATCCAAAGTCTAGTCAGCCATACTTTATATATTTTGAACATAGCATTTTGAGGAAGTGAAGGGAAATGTTTACGAATGTTTGACAGAAAGATATCGATATCCATTGAAGAGGAGAAAAGGAAAGATATTAATGAGTTTGAGTCTATTATTTTCAAAGATATGCACGCTTCAACCCTTTAAGCAATAGCTTCAGTTTCTGTGAGGGTGCTTACTCAAGCTGTTGTGCAAATGAGAGCAAAGCACGGAATAATCAAATTAAACAAAAACAAATGACAAAGGAAATCAGACAGATGGCGAAGAGAGAAAAAATTGGATCAATTATGATGGAAAGATCCCACCAGAGGAATCTCCTCGAGACACAAAAAATTGATTATTAAATGCGCCATCTTTTCCTCTTTTTTCTTTTAGAAAAATCATTGGGTTGCCTCCCAATAAGTGCTTGGTTTAACGTCCTCAGGCTGACATTACCTACCCTCACCCATCAACATAGTTAGCTCATAGAGTTGTACCTTCTTGGCACCTTGTATCATTGAATTTTCATAATGGGGCTTCAACATATGTCCATTTACTTTGAATACTTTGCCCATTTTTAAGCTCTAGATTTCCACTGCACTATGAGAAAAGACATCAATAATAACAAAGCGTTCAACCCATCAAGAGCGTAACTTACCTGGAAATAACTTAAGGGGAGAATGAAATAGAAGGACTTTCTGTCCGACTTCAAAATTCTTTCTAGAGATCATCTTATCATGAAATGCCTTAGTTCTCTCCTTGTAAATTTTTGAATTCTCATAGGCATCATTTCTAAGTTCTTCCAATTCTTGCAGTTGAAGCTTCCTTTGTTCGATGGCGGCATCCATCTCCATGTTACAAGGCTTTACTACCCACCATGCTTTGTGTTCGAGCTTTATTGGAATGTGGTGTGGCTTACCATAGACTAACCTGTACGGAGACATGCCACTCGGTGTCTTGTATGTAGTCTGATACGCCCACAATGCATCATCAAGTTGTAAGCTCCATTCTTTTCTATTCAGATTCATTGTCTTCTTGAGGATGGACTTGACTTCTCGATTTGAAACTTCAATGATGCGTTCGAAACTAGCAAGTATACTAGTCGCACAAGTAATAAAGTGATAAGTAAGATATCGTTCCCACGAGGATTGATTCTAATTGAATTTTTTATTTCCAGCAACAATAAACTAAACAGGGGGGATTTTTGTTGAATGATTTACTAAATGAAATAAAAATGCAAGTAAAGAATAACAAAACAGAAAGTAAATTTGAATGAAAAATCAATGAGAGACACTTGGTTAAGAGTTCATTCTCTACCACAAGATATGAATTTGTGAATTAACATAGAATTGTAATCCAATTACAGCATTGAAGTTATCAACCGTAGATACCAACAAGCTCTGTTATCCCAATCTTTCCTTACTTTGTTTGTTAAATAAAACAAGCTCTTTATTTAATCTCTATCCATTAAACAACCTAGAACAAGCTCTCTGAGTTTAATTCAATGGATGCATTATGATAAGAAGATAGGTTGATCTAAGCAATAAACACACAAGCTCGGATTATTTAACTTAGGTTATATTCTCCAATTGCAATCTCTGATCACAATTTTGCTACTAATGTTAGAAATTCAAGACAATTACGGATCAAGATTTCTAGTCTAGCAATAGACAATATCCAGATTATATTCAGTTGGCCACTAAAATACAATCAGCAAGCAATCATAAGCATTAAATATGGGAGAATACAAGCAACTTCAATTATAGAATTGGATAACAATTCCTTACACAATCAACTTACAAAAACCATATCAGGGGCTTTGAAATCACCCTCAACCAATTCAGATTCAGTTACACATGTTTAAGAACGTGGTAAATACAATACTACATGGAGACATTCCAGAAAATGAAAGGGAAGGGAAAAACTTAGCAAATTTGATGTAATTCTCTTTGGATTGTAGTTCTTCCTCTTTCCAAGCTTCCTTTCTCCTTCAAGAACTCAAGAGATGAAAGAATTCCAGAGCTGCAGCCTCCACCACGTTCTCCCCTCTTCAAGTTATGAAAATAAAACCCTAAAATGTGTTTAATTACTCTGCTACAGTGACTTGCTACAGTGCCCCGTATTATACATGCTACAGTGCTTGTGGAATTATATTTCTATACATCTCACGCTGTTTTGATTACAACTTTTGGTACACTGAATGGATTTATAAACCGTAAATTTCTCCAGAAAATAGATTTCGAGAGCTTTCCAACGGTATATAACATGTCGTCGGGTTCATTGTATATCAATACAATTAAATCCGAGAAGATCACTGACTAGCAGAGGTGAAAATGAGGGTTTTACTCCATTTTTGTGCAAGTTGCTCCAAAACTCCTACAAACATCAAAACCACACAAAAACATAAAAATACCAAGGAATATAGCAAAGAAACATGGACGAATTGATATGAAAATGATATATAAATAGACACTTATCAAATTCCCCCACACTTAGACTTTGCTAGTCCTCGAGCAACTACGACAATATGAAATAAAACTAAACCGAAACAGAATCAACAAAAAAAATTAAAACACACAAATGCTTCAACTTGCAAATAGTCCTCAAAGATTGTACTTAATTATAACCCAAGGAAAACTTCAAAATAATGCACTTGATCAACAATTTTATCTCAAATATTAGTTTCGCTTCACTTCAATTCCTCAAGTGTGTGTGTGTAGAGCCATTCTCACCTAATCACTTGTAACCCTGATGAGTTTATGCTTAAAAATGAATCATATTTAATAGTGAAGATGTATGTATAAATGAACTCCATAGGCCTACTTTTCAAGTCACTCTCCACTAATGTATACATGTACAACACCAAGGATCAAGTAGGACTTTATTAAGCTTGTAACGTTTGGCTTGGGTGAAGGTATGATCAAGGCTAATAATTTGGCTCAAATCACCCACAAACACATAAATCATTCAAGATTATGTAGAGCTCACCCCTATAAGACAACTTTATTTTAATTCACTAGGTTACTCCCCCAAACTTATTTAGAACACTCAATCTTCTTTTTTTTTTTTTGTAGAAAACAAAAGAAACTACACCCCCACACTTGTTGTTTCATTCTTTTTAAGAACACCCAAGGGTATAGAACTCTTTTTCTTTTCTTTTTCTTTTCTTTTTTTTTTTTTAATTGCAATTCCACTCCCCCACACTTAAACAATACATTGTCCTCAATGTTTAAGTACGTGGAAGATAAGTACAGATTTTTTTCTCTTTTTTTTTTACAAACATAATAAAACTCACTTGCATTGCTCATGGCACAATCCAACCTCTTCTAACTTCCCAAAACCAGAACATAGCTCAAAATGTAATTGCGAATGATTTACATGCTCATAGGTAAGGGATAAACTGTTTGGAACAAATTCAATTGAGATTAGGAAATCTTTAGTGAGTTAACAAAGAAAAAGGTTTACAGAGGCTCAAAGGGGTAACTAGGGATCAATTTTAGTCAAGGTTGGCTCTTAAGGCTCAAACGATCCAAAGATGACCTAAATCATTTCCCTAATGTTGCACAGTCTAGGATTTCGCCTCGAGTGACCATCAAACAAGTTCTAGAATTCATTAAAATCTGAAGAAACACTTAAATTACATAAACTTTCTCTAAGTAAACAAATAACTCAGTGATAATGGCTCGGTGCTTGATGCGTTCGAAACTAGCAAGTATACTAGTCGCACAAGTAATAAAGTGATAAGTAAGATATCGTTCCAACGAGGATTGATTCTAATTGAATTTGTTATTTTGTTGATTGATTAACTAGATGAAATATTAATGCAAGTAAAGAATAACAAAACAGAAAGTTAATTTGAGTGAAAACTCAATGAGAGAAACTTGGTTAAGGGATCCTTCTCTGCCACAAGATATGGATTTGCTAATTAATCATAGAATTGTCATCAATTACACCATTGAAATTATCAACCGTAGATAACAACAAGCTCTGTTATCCCAATCTTTCCTTACTTTGTTGTTAAATAAAACAGCTCTTTATTTAATCTCTATCCATTAAACAACCTAGAACAAGCTCTCTAAATTTAATTTAATGGATGCATTACAATAAGAAAGATAGGTTTATCTAAGCAATAAACACACAAGCTCGGATTATTTAACTTAGGTTGTTTTCTCCAATTGCAATCACTGATCACAATTTTGCTACTAAGGATTAGAAATTCAAGACAATTACGGATCAAGATTTCTAGTCTAGCAATAGACAATATCCAGATTATGTTCAGTTGGCCACCCGAATACAATCCAGTAAGCAATCATAAGCATTAGACATTGGAAAATACAAGCAACTTCAATTAGAGAATTGGATAACAACTTCTTGTATAATCAACTTACAAAAACCATATCAGGGGCTTTGAAATCACCCTCAACCAATTCAGATTCAGTTACACATGTTTAAGAACGTGGTTAATACAATACAACATGGAGACATTCCAGAAAATGAAAGGGAAGGGAAAAACTTAGCAAATTTGATGTAATTCTCTTTGATTGTAGTTCTTCCTCTTTCCAAGCTTCCTTTCTCCTTCAAGAACTCCAAGAGATGAAAGAATTCCAGAGCTTCAGCCTCCACCACGTTCTCCCCTCTTCAAGTTATGAAATGAAACCCTAAAATGTGTTTAAATACTCTGCTACAGTAACGTGCTACAGTGTCCCGTATTATACATGCTACAGTGATGTGTGGAATTACATTTCTACACGTCTCACACTGTTTTGATTACAACTTTCGGTACACTGAATGGATTCATAAACCGTAAATTTCTCCAAAAAGTAGACTTCGAGAGCTTTTCAACGGTATATGATATGTCATGGGTTCATTGTATATCAATACAATTAAATCCGAGAAGATGGTTGACTAGCAGAGGTGAAAATGAAGGGTTTTACTCCATTTTTGTGCAAGTTGCTCCAAAACTCCTACAAACATCAAAACCACACAAAAACATAAATACCAAGGAATATAGCAAAGAAACATGGACGAATTGATATAAAAGTAATACATAAATAGACACCTATCAAATTCCCCCACACTTAGACTTTGCTAGTCCTCGAGCAACTAAAATGATACGAAACAAAACTAAACTGAAACAGAATCAAAGAAAAATTAAAACACACAAATGCTTCAACTCGCAAATAGACCTCAAAGATTGTACTTAATTATAACCCAAGGAAAACTTCAAAATAATGCACTTGATCAACAATTTTATCCGAAAGATTAGTTTCGCTTCACTTCAATTCCTCAAGTGTTGTGTGTAGAGCCATTCTCACCTAATCACTTGTAACCCGGATGAGTTTATGCATAAAAATGAATCATATTTAATATTGAAGATGTGTGTATAAATGGACTCCATAGGCCTGCTTTTCAAGTCACTCTCCACTAATGTAGACATGCACAACACCAAGGATCAAGTAGGACTTTATTAAGCTTGTAACGTTTGGCTTGGATGAAGGTATGATCAAGGATAATAATTTGGCTCAAATCACCCACAAACACATAAATCATTCAAGACTATGTAGAGCTCAACCCTATAACACAACATTTCAATTCACCAGGTTACTCCCCCATACTTATTTAGAACACTCAATCTTTTTTTTTTTTTTTTTGCAGAAAACAAAAGAAAACTACACGCCCACACTCTGTTGTTTCATTCTTTTCAAGAACACTTAAGGGTATAGATCTCTTATTCTTCTTCTTTTGTTCTCTTTTTTTTTCTTTTTTCTTTTGTTCTCTTTTTTTTCTTTTTTTCTTTTTTTTTATTACACTTCCCCTCCCCCACACTTAAACAACACATTGTCCTCAATGTGTAAGTACGTGGACGATAAGTACAGATTGGCTTTTTTTTTTTTTACCAACACAATAGGACTCACTTGCATTGCTCACGACACATCCCAACCTCCTCTAACTTCCCAAACCCAGAACATAGCTCAGAATTTAATTATGAATGATCTACATGCTCATAGGTAAGGGATAAACTGTTTGGAACAAATTCATTTGAGGTTAGGAAATCTTTAGTGAGTTAACAAAGAAAAAGGCTTACAAGGGCTCAAAGGGGTAACTAGGGATCAATTTCAGTCAAGGTTGGCTATTAAGGCACAAACGGTCCAAAGATGTCCTAAATCATTTCCCCAATGTTGCACAGTCTAGGATTTCGCCTTGAGTGACAATCAAACAAGTTCTAGAATTCATTGAAATCTGAAGAAACATTTAAATTACATAAACTTTCTCTAAGTGAACAAATAACTCAGTGATAATAGCTCATGCTCAATGTTGCGCAAGGAATCAAAAGCAAAGCGAAAACCAATAAACATTTCAAGCACACAGATCCATGCATAATTTATCATTTTCCAAGAGTTATTCTTAATTCAATCATTGCCTTATCATTGACCCACAAAATGCAAGAAAATAGGTACGTGGCGTTGTTACACCTGAGTCAAGATTGTATATTACAACAATCCTTAGGACCAGTAGCCCGCAGACTTAAGGTTTCCAGCCTATATACCTTTATTATGAAAGAACAAAACAAGAAACAAGACATTTCAAACAACATGAAATAAAAAAACTACAGATTTATTTAGAGAGAATGCGTTTCAAGAGTTAAGAAAACCCCATATTCTGCCATTCTCAGGTTTTTCCACAATGTTTTTTTTTTCGAATCAAAACTGGTAAAAACAAAAACACACAATAACTCGAAATTACATAAAACTAAACTTACTCAGAAAATAATAAAGTCCAACAAATCAGCAAACACAAACAAGTCAGTTAGAATGGGTCTAAAAAGTTTAGAATTTAGCCTCCTTATTCAGCCATTATGGATTAAAGAAATCCAGAATGCGTTTCAAGAGAACTTGAACTTTTTAAGCCACCACTCTAAAAGCCAAGATTAGAAAATATTACTGGGGTGAGAGAAACAACCTGAAAAAAAAACTCAACTCAAATAAACACAATAAAGAGAAAGCAAACGAAAATGAAGCAAACCAGCAAATATGGATTACAGATGGAGTGTTAAATCCAGTTTACGCCTCTTATTGCCTTCTCCAAACCAATCTATCCGAGCTATTGCTGGATCAGGCGAATAGACGAATGCTTGTAATTTGTCAATTAACTCCCCTGCAGTTGAAGCTGTAACCAGGATTTGCCTCGCCGACTGTGAGATGAAATTTTTTTCTACAGCTTGATCAAGAAAGGACAACAAACCATCAAAAAAATTATTAACATTTAACAAACCAATGGTTTTCCGATGGATGTTTAGCTGTGCCCAAGAGGTGATTTGAAATATCTCCTCTAATGTACCATAACCACCGGGCAAAGCTATAAATGCATCAGATTTTAATGACCATATGTGCAATACGCTCATGCATACTAGAAACCTGTAACTCTTCCCCCATGGTGTTGCCTACGATATCTCGTACAGCTAATGGTTTAGGGATAATGCCGAGAACTTTGCTCCCTCCTAGGGATGCAGCTGTCGACACACACCCCATTAACCCAAGACTGCCCCCTCCATAAATCAAATTAATACCCCTCGCAGCTAATGTCCTACCAAGATCAAGAGCTGCTGTGGTAAACTCTCCATCTTTCCCAAATTGCGATCCGTAAAATACGCATATATTGCGGAATCGCCGAATTGGTGTTTTCTCCATTTCTACAAGTGCTCTAATCTTGTGTAAGACACGTTAGATATTATGCTTTTCAATTGCAAGACAGGTTATGGAATGACATATGAAAATATGCAGAATGTATATATACACCCTTAAAACTCTCAAATTTTGACACATGGGGACATACTTTCGGTGGGGGTTGCTCGATGCAGATTTATCGCCCCAAATTTGAAAAAAATGAGATATGCTTTCGGCGAGGTTTGACAAAACCTACACACTTGCCTCCCACGTGAAGTATGGAAAATGGAGATACACTTTCGGCGGGGGTTGACAAAACCCCCACACTTGTCTCCCCCGTGAAGCATAAAAAATAGAGATACACTTTCGGTGGAGGTTGACAAAACCTCCACACTTGTCTCCCACGTGTACTTATGCCAAAGGGTAGTCATATGGTTTGTCAAAAAGAAAAATTGAAATTAAAACAAACAAAATCAACAAACAACAACAACACAAAAACAACATTGATAATCAGATCAAACGAAACAAGAAAAAAAATTCTACTACCACAACACACATTCAAATATACAAGTAGTTGTGATTGTGGCTCACATCTTCCTCTGGTTTTTACGTCCAGTAACGGCTGAAACGCCTTCTATGAGTCGGGGATTTGCTTCCCATCCAGTTTTCTTATAAACTGGCGAACAGGGTCGTTTTTAGTCAGATTCCCTAGACTATAATACTGCAATTCATCACGAAATTGTGTCCAGAGATTAAACAATTCACGCTGAATAAGTCCACAAGAATGTGAATCGAGAGTTAACAAAACATTATCCAGCGACTCATTACTCAAACCATTCTTAACAAATGAAAGTTTATCTTCTCTATTCCTGGACGCAAAGCCTAATGAACGACAAGTCTGGTTACAATTCCATCTAGCACATTTATAACATACTTGTAACCTTTTCGCTCTTCGCCTCTTGGCGTGTACTCTTTCTAGACCAGCATCCATTGAAGAGAAGAAAAGGAGAGATATTACCGATAATTCGATTGAGTTTGTTCGTCTCCCAGATATGCACGTTTCAAACCTTCGAACAATGGCTTCAACTCCCGTTTCGGTGTTTCCTCAAGCTTTTGAACAAATTGAGCACAAAGTACGAATTAATCAAATTAAACAAAAGGAAAAGAAAAGAGCAGAAACGATACTAAAGATACATAAAAGAGATAACAACGCTGACACAGGAGTGTTGCAATCCATGGGATTCATGATAGATTATCAAGGGGTGCAAATTATTACAATGGTCAAGAGTGCACATGAACCAGAATGAGGGATAATTTCGTAAAAGAACTGGTATTGCTGTGCAGAGAATTAAATGTCAAGATTTGTGGCTATAAAAGATCTTGAAGTCAGCTTTCTAACACATTTGTCAATGTGTCATTTGGAGTTGTCTGCAGGAATCTATGACTATCTCTTCACAGCTGGTTCATAGTTAATGGTGCATTAAAGTCTACTCTAGAATTTGAATTTGATTGCTTAGTTGGTTGGAATTTGAATTTCTAGCTTAGTTGGTTATGCTTTATTACCTAATGAGTTTACTTATGAGTCTTAGTTAATAAATCAGTTGTCAATGTAGTAGTTGAGCTGTAATTGTTGAAATCATTTAATTATTGTCTTTTACCTATGCTTGGAGGGTTGTTCCAAGTTATTTAAGCTCTAAAGTTGTGTATTCAAGGAGTGAAGTTTGGAATTCGAATTTTAATGGAATTTCAGTGTTTATACTGATTTCTCTTTAACTCTGTATCTCTTGGTGGATTCCATAGAGTGGTGAGTTAGTTTTGAGCCCTGTATCCTTTGTTTACATCCTTGGGTGGTGAATTTTCTGTATCCCATTGGTGTTTACCTTGGTGGTGAGCTTGTTACCCTAGTTTGAGTGTTTATTGGGTTTCATAATCCTTGTTCCAGTCATTGGCTGAGTTGTTTATCAACTTGAAGATCCTCTCTTGATTTGTTACAATCCAGCAGCCCGGTATCAGATTTGGTATCAGAGCCATATCTCGAAGATCCGGTATCAGATTGGTATCAGAGCTTTTGGTTCAATGGCTGGTCGTACTCACAAGGTTGCTTCTACTACCCAATTGCCTCCTTCTCAAAGAGATGAACGTGATTTGATCATTGAAGATCTCAGGCGGCAACTTCAGCAAGTCCAGAAACGTTTGATCGTTGAAGATCTTATCCGGCAGCTCCAACAACTCCAGCAACATTTAGTAATTCTGGAAAATAAAGAATTCGCAGGTGGAATGCATGGAGAAGTAGAAGATCAAAGTCCTTTGGGCAATTATGATGATAATGATGCTGCTAATAAGATGAATCGGTGGAGAATGATGAAGTAGACCATGACTTCTTTGAGGATCATGGAAAACCACCAATATTTGATGACTTTTACGAAAGTGATGAAGAGATCGAGACAGATGCCTTGATCAATTTCGATAATCCAGAATTTGTTGATGAAGAGGAAATCACTTATACAAATCGAGGTGATTCTCTCTTTATTATTCAAAGGAGTTTGAGTATTGCGCAAGAACGAGAAGATGATTGGCTTCGCAGAAATATCTTCCATAGCAGATGTTCTTCTCATGGCAAGGTGTGCAACTTTATTATTGATGGTTGCAACTTTGAAAATATGCTGTCTACGGAGCTGATTGATAAACTTGGCCTTCAGACAGAGAAGCATCATCAACCTTACAAGATTTCATGGCTTCAAAAAGATAACGAGATCAAGGTAAACAAATGCTGCCTTGTTTCATTTTCTATTGGCAAGAAGTATAAAGATGAAATATGGTGTGATGATGTTCCTATGGATGCTTGTCATTTACTTCTTGGTAGACCATGGCAGTATGATAGGAAAGTAATGCATGATATCTATGGGAATACTTATACATTCTTTAAAGATGGGGTCAAAGTTATTTTGGGTCCTTCGAAGTTAGAATGTGTTCCTAAACCTACTAAAGGGGAGGGAAATGCTATGCTTACCCAAACAGAATGTGGAAGAGAGTTGGAGAAGGGAAGTGAAATTTATGTGTTCTTGTTGTTAGAAAGAAGTTAGTAATGAACCGCCTCCGAAGATGAACTATCTTCTTGAAGAATACCATGATGTTGTACCAGATGAGATACCACCAGGCCTTCCTCCAATGAGAGACATACAACATTGCATTGATCTTGTTCCAGGTGCTGTGTTGCCAAATAAATCAGCCTATCGAATGAGTCCCACAGAACATGAAGAATTACAACGGCAGGTTGATGAGCTTATCACTAAAGGGTTAGTGAGGGAAAGCATGAGTCCTTGTGCTGTCCCAGCTCTTTTGGTGCCTAAAAAGGATGGCTCTTGGAGAATGTGCATTGATAGTAGGGCTGTTAACAAGATCACAATTAATTACAGATTTCCTATTCCGAGGCTTGACGACCTTCTTGATCAACTTCATGGTGCTACTGTCTTCTCAAAAATTGATCTTCGAAGTGGCTATCATCAAATTCGTATGAGACCTGGTGATGAATGGAAGACTGCATTTAAAACAAAGAATGGCCTTTATGAATGGATGGTGATGCCATTTGGCCTATCTAATGCACCAAGTACATTTATGCGGCTGATGAACCATGTCTTTAAACCATTCATTGGCAAGTTTGTTGTTGTATATTTTGATGATATACTTGTGTACAGCACAGATGAGGAGCATCACTTGGATCATCTTCAGCAAGTTTTTCACACCTTGAGAAGTGAAAAGCTTTATGCCAACTTGAAGAAGTGTGAGTTCTTCACCAAAAGCCTCATTTTCTTGGGGTATGTGGTTTCAAAAGATGGAATTCAGATGGACCCTAGCAAGATTGAAGCAATTCAGAATTGGCCGATTCCTACATCAGTCCACAACATTCGAAGTTTTCACGGGTTAGCTTCATTTTATCGTCGATTTATTGGAGGATTCAGTACTATAATGGCTCCAATCACTGAATGCTTAAAGGGTAATGGTTTTACTTGGACGAAAGATGCACAAAGAAGCTTTGAGCTGATTAAAAAGAAGATGACAAAAGCTCCTATCTTATCACCTCCAGATTTCAACAAGGTTTTTGAAGTTGAATGTGATGCTTCCAATATTGGTATTGGTGCTGTTATTAGCCAAGAAGGCAGACCAATTGCTTTCTTTAGTGAAAAATTGAATGCATCTCGCAAAAAGTACTCAACTTATGACAAAGATTTGTATGCTATTTGTCGAGCTTTGAAGCATTGGAGTCAGTATCTCTTGCCAAAACCATTTGTTCTATCTTCTGACCATGAAGCTTTGAAGTTCATCAACAGCCAACAGAAGCTTAATATTCGACATGCTAGATGGGTAGTGTTTCTTCAAGCTTTCAACTTTACCATCAAGCATAAATCTGGAGTTCAAAATGTGGTGGCTGATGCCTTAAGCCGAAGACAGTCTTTGCTGACCTCTATGCAAGTGAATGTTGTTGGGTTTGAAGTTTTAAAAGAGCTTTACAAGGATGATCCAGATTTCGGCAAAATATGGAGTAACTGTAATGAGTTTTCCTCTAACCAATTTGTTTTGCAAGATGGTTATCTACTCAAGGCAAACCAATTGTGTATTCCTCAATGTTCCTTGAGAGAATTAATCATTAATGAAACACATGGCAGTGGCATTAGCGGTCATTTTGGGAGAGACAAAACTATTGCTATTGTGAAGGAAAACTTCTATTGGCCAAAGATGGAAAGGGATGTGATGAAGCACGTGAAGAGGTGTACAATTTGTCATGTTTGCCAAAAGTCATGGGCAGAACACTGGTTTGTACACTCCATTAACCTTTCCTAAGATCCATGGTAGATGTTTAGCTTGATTTTGTGGTGGGATTGCCTAGAACACAGCAAAACAAAGATTCAATCATGGTGGTGGTTGACCGATTTTCTAAAATGGCTCATTTTGTCCCCTGTAACAAGACAAATGATGCGACTCACATGGCCGATTTGTACTTTAAGGAGATTGTGAAATTGCATGGCATTCCTAAGGCCATAGTCTCAGATCGTGACCCAAAGTTCTTATCTCATTTTTGGCGAACGCTTTGGAGAAAGCTGGGGACTACACTTAACTTTAGTTCATCTCATCATCCTCAAACAGATGGGCAAACTGAAGGTATCAACAGAAGCTTGGGAAATCTTCTGAGGAGTTATGTTGGTAAGAATTTACGACAATGGGATCTTGTTTTACCTCAAGTTGAGTTTGCTTACAATAGATCATCAAGTCAAACCACTGGTCATAGTCCTTTTGAGGTTGTTTATGGCAAGAATCCAATAAGTCCTTTGGATTTAGATCCTATTCCTTCCAAAACTCAATTTAGCAGTGATGCAGAGGAGAGAGCTAGAAAATCAAGAAACTACATGAACAATTTCAGAGAAGATTTTGAGCAAAAATGAGAGGTATGAGGCTGGGGCAGCAAACAAACATCGGAAGTATGCTTGAGGTTCACAAAGAAGGAGATCTAGTGTGGATTGTTTCCACCTTAGAAAAGAAGGTTTCCTCCACAAATATCCAAGTTGAAGCCCTAGAGCTGATGGACCATTCAAAGTTTTACAAGGATTAGAGAGATACTTTACAAGTTGAGCTACCTGAGCATTATGGTGTTTCCAACCATTTAATATCCTATGACCTTAGTCCTTATCTTGGTTGGAAAACAACAGATCAAGACCTCGAGGTCGAGTCTTTCTCAACCTCAGGGGAGCTTACACAGAGTTTGCAATCATGGGATTCATGATAGATCATCAAGGAGTGCAAATTGTTACAATGGTCAGGAGTGCACATGAACCAGAATGAGGGATAATTTCGTAAAAGAACTGGTATTGCTGTGCAAAGAATTAAATGTCAAGATTTGTGGCTATAAGAGATCTTGAAGTCAGCTTTCTAACACATTTGTCAATGTGTCATTTGGAGTTGTCTGTAGGAATCTATGACTATCTCTTCACAGCTGGTTCATAATTAATGGTGCATTAAATCTACTCTAGAATTTGAATTTTATTGCTTAGTTGGTTAGAATTTGAATTTCTAGCTTAGTTGGTTGTGCTTTTATTACCTAATGAGTTTACTTATGAGTCTTAGTTAATAAATCAGTTGTCAATGTAGTAGTTGATCTGTAATTGTTGAAATCATTTAATTATTGTCTTTTACCTATACTTGGAGGGTTGTTCCAAGTTATTTAAGCTCTAAAGTTGTGTATTCAAGGAAGTGAAGTTTGGAATTCGAATTTTAATGGAATTTCAGTATTTATACTGATTTCTCTTTAACTCTGTATCTCTTGGTGGATTCCATAGAGTGGTGAGTTAGTTTTGAGCCCTGTATCCTTTGTTTACATCCTTGGGTGGTGAATTTTCTGTATCCCATTGGTGTTTACCTTGGTGGTGAGCTTTTTACCCTAGTTTGAGTGTTTATTGGGTTTCATAATCCTTGTTCCAGTCATTGGCTGAGTTGTTTATCAACTTGAAGATCCTCTCTTGATTTGTTACAATCCAGCAGCCCGGTATCAGATTTGGTATCAGAGCCATATCTCGAAGATCCGGTATCAAACGCAATAGCAAACAAAAGTCAAAAACAAATATAAAAATATAAAAACAAATAAGACAGATGGCAAAGAGAGATAAAACCTGATCAATTTGATGGCCTACGAAAGGAATCTCCTCGAGACACAAAAATCGATCATTATTACCTTATTTTATTTTTCTTTTCTTTTCTTTTATTTATTTTTCAAAAACATTGGTTTGCCTCCCAATAAGCGCTTGGTTTAACGTCCTCAGCCTGACGTTGGTTCTATCATGGGAGGGTCCAATCTCCGCTGTGCTTCTCTAGTGGGCTTGGATCCTTTTTCCAACAAGAATTGGTGCATGCATATGACTGGGCCTTGGATGTTAGCAATCGTCCACCTAATAGCTGTTTTGTGGTCTGTAAGTATTCGGACGAGTTTCTCTTCTTGTATTCGTGCAAGGCCCATTTCTATTATAATTGGCAAAGGATCATCCTCACTCAAGAATCCATGCCTCAAATAATCTGGAAGAAGCTTAAGCTCCAAGGCAGGGGCTGTCATCACAGAAGGAAGAATTTTCCATTAAGTAAGGAAATTGAATGTTATGAAACATCAACCTATTTGTGGGTTATTGCGTGGTCTCATCTTAAGCTTGCAAACCTTCCCCCTTTCTTTGGACACTTGTATCAAAATTTCTGACTCTTTAACAAAGAATTTTCTGTCTCCTATGTGCTCATTAATAGCTATATCCAATCCATTCTTCGAGTTAACTCAAAACATTGTTGTGGCAGAGAATCTTAACTCACTACAAAAACAGAATGCAAGTCACTAGGGTACCTCATTGCCTCAAAAATATTGAAACGAATCACCTCGCCATCAAACTCCATGGTGAGAGTGCCCTCATGAACATCAATCTTCGTTCGGGCAGTTTTCAAGAATGGCCTCCCCAAAAGAATCGGTGTTGGATTGGGAGATGTCTCATCCTCCATTTCCAGAACATAGAAGTCTGCTGGAAAAACCAATTGATTCACCTGCACAAGCACCTCTTCCACAACTCCTTTTTGGTATATGCATTAAAAACGATCGCAATTTGAATGGTAATACCAATTTTCCAAAAGTCCCAAGATTTACCGAAGCTAAATGAAATGGCATGATGTTATAATGCTTCTAAATCTAACATAACTCTTTCAGACTTGGTTTTACCAATGGTGCTGGCATGGTGAACGGACTGGATCTTTGCACTTTGGACAGTTTTCCTTGGCATACAGCTGAAACATCTTCCCTCCCCACTTACTTTTCCTCTTTCCCTCACTTTCTCTTGTTGGTTCTAACCTCCTTGAGAAATTTTGTACAACGGAGGTACTATTTCTCAATAGGCATCCAGAAGTGGTATATTTACCTCGATTTTGTGAGAAGTTTCCAGGATGTCTTGTTCTTGTTCCTCCTTCGATTTTGCAAATCTACTAGGAAAAAGTGGAGGAGAAACATATGAAGGAATGGGAGTTATAGGATTTACCTGAGAAGTCCGTGTTTTGTTCATGGTGGAAGTGGTGTCATCTCCTTCATCAGTTTGTGATTTCTTTGGCAGGACATCTAATTGCTCTCATTTTGCAAAGTTATCTCAAAAGAATTCTCTCTTGGATTGATCACCGTTTGACAAGATAATTCTTCTGAGCCTTGGCCCTCGAATTTGCTCATGCTAGTGGCCAATTGTCCCATTTGATTTGCCAGGTTTTGGATACTTGCCCCAGTTTCCTGCTGGAATTGCAGTGTGTTAGTGGCAAGTGCATTAACAATGTCCTGGAGAGACATACCTGAGTTTTGTGAAGCTGGTTGCGGTGCTGGATGTGGCATTGGTGGTGGTTGCATTTGAAAAGGTTGTGGCACTCTAGGTTGATTGAAACCTTGTGGCCGATTTGGTATCACATTTGGAGTGATTGGTTGATGATTCCAGTAACTGAAATTATGTTCATCTTCCCATCCAGCATTGTAATTGCTAGAGAAAGGATCATACCATTGCCTCGTTTGTCCTGGAAATCCACCCATGGCATTGGCTTGTTCCATATATTCTTCTTGTAAAGTTGGATAAATGTCGATTGGATGCTCCATCGTAGAATATATCCCACATTCATAAGATTTTTGTATATCTCCTGCAGCCATGTTTTCCACAAGAGAGGTTAGCTCAGAAAGTTGTTGTTCAATGTTCAGAGTGCTTACCTCATTTACTCTCCATGGTACTTGTGGCTCAAATCTGCTACTGATTGATAGAAGTTTACTGCCATATTGTCTAAACACAAACAATCAGAAAAGAAAAACAAAGAAAATATGAATCAACAATGAAAACAAGATAACAAATTGATTAGAAAATCAATCCCCGGCAACGGCGCCAAAAACTTGATGCGTTCGAAACTAGCAAGTATACTAGTCGCACAAGTAATAAAGTGATGAGTGAGTTATCGTTCCCACGAGGATTGATTCTAATTGAATTTGTTATTCGAAAGCAACAATAAACTAAATGAGGGGGGTTTTGTTGATTGATTAACTAGATGAATTATTAATGCAAGTAAAGGATAACAAAACAGACAGTTAATTTGAGTGAAAACTCAATGAGAGAAACCTGGTTAAGGGATCCTTCTCTGCCACAATATATGGATTTGCTAATTAATCATAGAATTGTCATCCAATTACACCATTGAAATTATCAACCGTAGATAACAACAAGCTCTGTTATCCCAATCTTTCCTTACTTTGTTGTTAAATAAAACAGGCTCTTATTTAATCTCTATCCATTAAACAACCTAGAACAAGCTCTCTAAATTTAATTCAATGGATGCATACGATAAGAAAGATAGGTTGATCTAAGCAATAAACACACAAGCTCGGATTATTTAACTTAGGTTGTATTCTCCAATTGCAATCTCTGATCACAATTTTGCTACTAAGGATTAGAAATTCAAGACAATTACGATCAAGATTTCTAGTCTAGCAATAGACAACAACCAGATTATATTCAGTTGGCCATTTGAAATACAATCCAGCAAGCAATCATAAGCATTAGATATAGGAAAATACAAGCAACTTCAATTAGAGAATTGGATAACAACTTCTTGTATAATCAACTTACAAAAACCATATCAGGGGCTTTGAAATCACCCTCAACCAATTCAGATTCAGTTACACATGTTTAAGAACGTGGTAAATACAATACAACATGGAGACATTCCAGAAATGAAAGGGAAGGGAAAAACTTAGCAAATTTGATGTAATTCTCTTTGGATTGTAGTTCTTCCTCTTTCCATGCTTCATTTTTCCTTCAAGAACTCCAGGAGATGAAAGAATTCCAGAGCTTCAGCCTCCACCACGTTTTCCCCTCTTCAAGTTATGAAATAAAACCCTAAAATGTGTTTAAATACTCTCCTACAGTAACGTGCTACATTGTCCCGTATTATACATGCTACAGTGATGTGTGGAATTACATTTCTACACTTCTCACACTGTTTTGATTACAACTTTCGGTACACTGAATGGATTCATAAACCGTAAATTTCTCCAAAAAGTAGACTTCGATAGCTTTTCAACGGTATATGATATGTCATCGGGTTCATTGTATATCAATACAATGAAATCCGAGAAGATGGTTGACTAGCAGAGGTAAAAATGAAGGGTTTTACTCCATTTTTGTGC
>SNVD02005888.1:0-23600 GCA_013180625.2 Boswellia sacra
CCAAAAATATTTTGGCAAAAAATTTTCAAGTAACATGGTCCTAGCCATTTCTTAGATAGTCCTATTTTTCCTATCAATAACACCATTTTGTTGTGAAGTTCTATGTGTAGAAAAATTATGCTCAAAACCATTTTCATCACAAAGATTTTCAAATGCAACATTGTCTACTTCACCACCATGATCACTCCTAATGGATACAATAGAAGGCCCTTTTTGATTTTGGACTCTTTTTGTAAATTTTGAAAAAGCTTGTATGGCCTCATTTTTAGTTTTCAAGAATAACACCCAAGTGAATCTTGAATAATCATCCACAATAACAAAAAACATAATACTTTCCACCAAGACTTTGAGTTCTTGATGGTCCAAATAAATCCAAATGAAGTAATTGTAGAGGTTTATTTTTTGAAATAAATTTCTTTTGTTTAAAAGAAGTTCTCACTTGTTTTCCAAATTGACAAGCATCACAAATCTTATCCTTTTCAAATTTTTATTTTTGGAAGACCATCAACTAAATCATTTTTAGAAAATTTTTGAAATTGTGTCCATGCTAGCATGACCTAACCTTCTATGCCATAACCAAGCATCATGATTAACAATGAAACAATTTTCTACAAGATCATTAACATCAATATCAATTGTATAAATATTACCACATCTATTACCAACAAATAATGTTTTATTGTTACTAACATCCTTAATCACACATCTATTAGGCTCAAAAGTAACAAAATATCCCTTATCACACAATTGACTAATGCTAATCAAATCATGTTTTAAACCATGAACAAGCAAAACATCGTTAATAATAGGTGAAGAAGGGTTACCAATATCACCATGTCCGATACCCTTCCTTTGGCATTATCACCGAAGGTCACATATCCTCCTTGTCTTCATGATTAATCTTGAGAACTTGGATGCACTCTCCCGGTCATATGCCTTGAGCATCCACTATCTAATACCACTTGTGTTTGCCACTTGTCCCTCTACATCAACATTCAAGGATACTTTTTGGTACCCAAAAGTTCTTGGGTCCTTGGGGGTTAGTTATGGTACATTTTGGAACCCATATTTGTTTCAACTTAGGATTTCTCTTAATATAGCAAGAATGCACTTTATGTCCTTTTCTTCCACAATAAGTACATGAATGATTAGGATTATTTCTAGAAGATGCATGATCAAAATAATTTTTAAAATACTTTTGATTTTTATGAGTTTTATATCCTAAACCTCTTTTATCAAAAAGCCCACTTTTTGGGGGGGTTTATTTTAAACATATAATTCAAATTTTTTGTGCTTTTTGTAAAACTATCAACAATATTTCTTAAGTCATTATTTTCCTTTTTCAAAATAACATTTTCTTTCTCTGATTTATCAAAATCCTTTTGTTTCAAAATCTCATTTTCAGTTTTTAAAAAAAGTATTTGACTTTCCAAACTTTCAAAATCTTTTTGCTTTAAAATTTCATCTTCATTTTCTAAAGCTTCATTTGTTTCAACCAACTCTTCTAATTGAGATAACATGATTTTTGACTTCTTTTTGAAAGCATTGATTTTTGAGTTTTGTTTATCAACATGCACATTTAAATTTTGAAATGCTTCAAGTAATTCATCATATGAAAGCTTAGGATCATGGTTTAGAATACTTACCTCATCTTCTCATAAAGCCATGAAGCACATGTTTACCACTTTGCAATTTTCTTCATTCTTCTTCAAGGTGATTTCATGAGTCATGAGAGAACCCATAAGTTCTTCTAATGGTAGTTTGGTGAGGTCCTTTGCTTCTTGAATTGCAGTCACCTTTGGCTCCCAAGATTTTGGTAGACACCTAAGAATCTTTCTCACCATTTCAACATTAGAATAAAATTTACCAAGAGATTTCAAACTATTAATAATATCCGTAAATCTAGTAAACATTTCAGAAATTGATTCATCCGATTTCATTTTAAAAAGCTCATAACTATGAACTAGCATACTAATTTGGATTCTTTAACTTGACTAGTTCCTTCATGAGTTACTTCAAGTGTGTGCCATATTTCTTGTGCCGTGGAACAAGTAGATATTCTATTAAACTCATTTCTATCTAGAGCACAATACAACACATTCATAGCTTTAGCATTCAAACTTAATTTCTTTTTATCATCTTCACAAAACTCTTTAGGTTCTTTAAGCATGCATTCCCCATTTTCAATTTTGGTAGGAACAAAAGGTCCTTCCAAAACAATAGACCACAAATCATAATCAAAAGATTTCAAGAAAATACTCATTCTAGTTTTCCAATAAGAGTAATCACTTCCATTAAAAAATGGAGGTCTAGAGATAGAAAGTCCTTCAATATATGAAGTTGAATTAAAAGTTGCCATAGCTCAAAATCGGTTAAGATTTAAAAAAAAATGAGCAACCTTGCTCTGATACCACTTGTTGACCCAGGTATGGCAATCCAAGAGGGGGGGTGAATTGGATTTTTATTTATAAAAACGAATTTAGAAAACTTTTCTTGAAAGTTCAAAATTATTTAACTCTTTCTTTGAGAATAAAGATGAAGAAGATTAAAATAGAATGCAATCAAGAGAATAGCAATAAAGAACAATCACAAGTGTAACTAAATATAAAGAGACAGGGATAGAGAGAGTGCAAACTCAATTTACGTGGTTCGGCAAACCTTGCCTACGTCCACGGTCTCCTAGCTCCACGAGCTAAGCTTTCCACTAAGTTGTAGAATCTTTACAACTTGTTTGATGAACAACCTCACCAAGACTTTTTCTTCCAACTCTTGATAACACCACACCAAGAGTTCTTCTTGAATGAACGACCTCCCAAGCAAATTCCTTCAACTCTTGATAACCACCACACCAAGAGTTCTTCTTGTGAACAACCCTCACCAGGCAACTTTCCTCAATCTTGATAACACCACACCAAGAGTTCTTCTTGATGAACAACCTCACAGGCACTTCTTGCAACTCTTGATAACACCACACCAAGAGTTCTTCTTTATGAACAACCTCACCAAGGAAAAAGTTCTCTCAAGGATAACTTTTATCCTTTACAAGAAGATCTCACTCTCACCACAATACAAGAACAAAGAAAATTTTTACAACAAAGTACAACTCTCTTCAAAGAGTAGATAAAGAATATTAAAGCTCTCTAAACTTGATATTTCTCTTATTTGTGGCTTGATGGATTCTTCTCTTTTTCTTCTTGTCTTTTTGAATGCATGGGAGAAGGGCTCCTTTATAGGCAAATAGGATGAACTTAATCAAGTGAAGACACCATCTCCAAATTTTCTGCCCACCATAAAAACCGTAATCTTGTCTGCCATTTTTGTCAATGTTCCGTTTGAAATTTGAAATCTGTAAAACATAAAAGATCTGCACATTTGAATAAGCTTTCCCGCTCAAGATCAAGTCATTTGGATATCTGTAGCTCAAGAATATGGCCAGAAACACCATTCGGTGCTCAAGTGACTTGATTTTTCTTCCATGTGTCTGTCCACTGATTTGAATGATAATTCTGTCAGCCTTCCGTTTGAAATTTGAATTTCTTCAAAACATAAAAGATCTTCATATTTGAATAAGCTTTCCAAAACATTAAGATTCAAAGAATTTGGATATCTCTATCTTAAGATATGGCAAAAACACCATTCGGTGCTCATGTGAGTTGATTTTTCTTCTCTGTGTCAGTCCACCGAATTGCATGTCAATTATGTCAGCCTTCCGTTTGAAATTTGAATTTCTTCAAAACATATGAAATGTGCCCCATTAAGTGCTCTTTCCAATGCCGCAAGAATCAAGTCATTTTGATTTTTCTAGCTCAAGATATGTCCAAAGGAGTATTCGGTGCTCATGTCAGCTGCTTCCATTTGTCTTTCAACTTGCATGATGATTTGGACAACCTTTCACTTGAAATTTGAATTTCATTAAAACATATGAAATGTTATAAATTGAGTAAGCTTTCCAAAGGCTCAAGAATCACATCATTTGGATATTTGTAGAGATATATATGACCAATTGATTGAACATTGCTCATGTGTCACATTCCTTGAGTCAATCCTTGTTCTTAAACTTTGGTGCCTTTAACATGTAGTCTTCTCCTTAGCTTCAACACTTCATTTTAATAAGCCTCTTCTTGATTTTAAAATTATTTCAATGATCTTACTCTTGCACATAAATAAACATGTTAGTAAATCTCAATTAATCAATGTGTATTGTTATCATCAAAATTATCATGTAGCCTTAGGGCTAACACGAACCACCCTAACAAAGCCCACATCTGCCCTACAAAAAACCATCAGATCATCTGTAAAACAAAGATAAGTAAGAGAAATCTGCTGGCATCTCCAATGGTAACGAAAACCAGGCCGTTGAGAGGCCTCCCGAAGAATACCACTTAAACCCTCCATGGCTAACACAAAAAGGTATGGTGACAACGGATCACCCTGTCGAACACCTCTAGAGGTGGGAAAGAAACCATGAAGCTCTCCATTTAAAGCAATCGAGAAAGGTGCAGAAGACATGCAGGTCGCAATCCATCGAACCATACACTCTTGAATACCAATCGTCCTTAACCCCAAAAGGATGAAATCCCAACTGACAGTATCAAAAGCTTTGCGAATATCGACCGTTAAAGCGCATTTGGGTGGTGAATGCCCAAGATAGTAATTATGCATGAGCTCTTGAGTCAATAGAATGGCATCAGAGATCCTCCGACCTAGGACAAAAGCAGACTGTGAACTCCTAATTACATCAGGTAAGACTGCTTTGAACTGATTCACAATCACTTTGGAGATGCACTTGTAAAATACATTACAACAAGAGATTGGTCGAAAATCACTCATAGTTCTCGGAGACTCAACCTTGGGGACCAAGGCAATCCTAGTGGCATTAACACACTTCGGCATCCGGCAAGTCGCGAAGAAGTAGCGCACAGCAGCCTTAAACTCCACACTAATAATATCCCAAACCCTTTTGAAGAACAGAGAGGTATACCCATCCGGTCTTGGAGCTTTATTATCTGGAATCGAAAATAAAGCTGACCTGATCTCATCATCAGTAATAGGGCACACCAAAGAAGGCAGCATCTCCTCAGAAACTCTTCCAGAGAAAAACTGAGAAGCATCTACAAGAGAAAGGCGAGAAGGAGCTGTAAGCAATTTCTGAAAATACCTCATAGCTAGATGACCTAAGTCACCTTGATCTGTAACAATGGTACCATCCTCATCCTCAAGTTGATGAATCCGATTCCTGACTTGTCTATGGATCAGAGACTTGTGAAAGAACTTAGTATTTTGATCCCCCAAAGAGAGCCATTGGATCCTTGACCTCTGTCGAAAGAAAGCCTTTTCATCCCTGCACAACTGGGAATACTGCTTAGCAAAATCCCTCTCAGCTAAAATACAATCTGGGAAATAAGGGTTCTCATCCAAAACAGCCTGAGCCGCGGCCCATTGAGCTTTAGCCTTAATGACCCTACTAGAGATGTAACTAGAAGCCTTGGTATGCAAAGTCTTAAACTCACGTTTCAACAAACCCAATTTCTGCGTGATTCGAAACATAGGATCCCCATCCACAGGCGTAGACCACACTCTCTGAACAATCTTCAAGAAATCTTCTCGATCAGCCCAAAAGTTCAAAAATTTAAAAGGACTGGAGGCCTGCCTACGTTGATCTCCAAACCTGATGATCATAGCACTGTGATCAGAAGCATCCCGTGGAAGAATCTCAGAAGCTGTGTTTGGCCAAGTTAAGAACCATGAAGCGCTGCCAAAACTCCAATCAAGAGTCTGAAGAATAGTACACTCTCCCTGCTGCCCATTATGCCAGGTATACCAGAGCCCAAAAGATGGTACCTTGATCAATGTTGCATCATGAATACACTGACCAAACTCATCCATATAACCATGCCAAGGCTGATCCCCTCCAACTCTATCCGAAGAGCATAAAATCGCATTGAAGTCACCCAATGCCAATCAAGGTAAGTCACCAAAATCCATGAACTGAGCTCTGATAAAGTCCCATAACTGTCGTCAAACACCTGGATCGTTAGAGCCATAAACAAAGATCAAACCGAAAGAAACCCCATCTGATAATCTGATAGCCCGACAAACGATCCACTGTGGAAAAGACTGCAAACTAATCAAATTGTACAAAGTAGGATCCCAACACGCCAACACTCTACAAGCAATTGACTCAGTGGCATTGGAAAAGAACTTCCAAGAAGGACAAATATCTGAAACAACTGAAGCAAGGTGTCGCTGATCAACCTTAGTCTCTAAGAGACCAATCAAACCTAAAAAATACTTAGAAATCCAGTTTCTAACTGCCCACTGCGTAGAGAAGCCATTAAGGCCTCTAATGTTCCAACTTCCTATCATAGGAAACTGGAAAAATCTTAGACCTCAATAAATAAATCATCAGAGGGGCATGGCCCCTCTACCCCTATTGCCACCCTTTTTACTCTAAACCTTTTTACCCTGACCAGCAGGACGGATAGGAACAGTGGTAGGTAATCGACTGTCCAAAGGTGCCACAGTGGATTTTGGAGAATTCGGGGTAATAAACCTCTCTGGAGGATCAATCCCTGAAGAATCAGGCAAAGCAGCTATAGGGCTAAAAGAGCACTTCAAAATCTGATCCTGCTATGCTTCAATAGGAGATAGTGAATCAGACTCAGAATTCGAACCATTGGCTGTAACCTTACCTAACTTATTAAAGATCATATCAATCGAATCTGTCTCTGTAGTCACTGCATCTGAAGTTATAGAGCAAGAGGTTCGGCTGGTATGGAATTAGTAGCAATACCTTTACCCTTATCTCGTATAACTGGAGTTACATCAGTAGCAAAAATCAGATCCTGACTAGTCTCAATATGAACTGCTGCTGCAATAGCAGTGTCAACAGTGTTCCCCTTGTCACGCAAGGCAGGGGCTGTATTAGTAACTGGCGCCTCGACCTCTGTAGGAGCAGAAGGCACAACAGGCACAGGACAGGTATGCCCAAATAAACAACACTTGGAACAGCGTTTCGGTTTTCATTCATATTCCATTCTAATCTTGATAGGCTCAGAGAATAGCTTACACCAGATCTCAAAGTCCTGCACTGGAGAATGTTCTGCATCTATCTCAACACAAACCCTGGCATAGGATAACCTAGTGATATACGCATGAAAGTACACTCTTAAGCATAAATAATTAATGCTAATTGGACAGTATTATAAAGCTTTTATGATATTTTAGCATAATTATTTTGCTTATGCCTCTTTTACATTTGTTTCATTTCTTTTACATTTTCTTTAGTCTTTATCTTGAAATAAAGTATTGTCCTTAAATTGTGATTAATGGAAATCATTTTTTCAGGTTTAATAAAATGGACACAACTCTCAATCTATAGATCAAAATGGAGAGATTATTGAACCTGGAGCAACATGTCTCAATTTTACACAAAATTGAAGAACAATCAAAAGCCCAAATCCAACATTTGATGGGCCGAAATTGAGACACAACAAAACCAAATTGTAGTTGTTTCTCAGCCCGACCCATGTCCAGTATTTGGGCCATATCTCAGAGAATACTTGTCCAAATTGCATGAATCTGGTGGCCCTGGAAAGCTGAGACAAAATGCTACAACTTTCATGTTTTCCACAAAGCCCAATTCGGTCCATTTGGTGGTCAAAAATCAGCTGCAAGTTGGTGGCCGACATTGTGGAAAATTTGGTGGAGGTTTGGTGTAATAGTTCCATTTCATCACCTATTTAAGGATAACTTGAGGAATTGAATGGGGGGAGAGAAAAAATCATTTGAGTTCACATTTTATCATTGTATATTACAATTCTCTCTTGTATTTTCTCTTTAGAAATGATAAGAATGAATTGTAAGTTAGGCTAGAACTCTTGGTAAGGCTAGAGATGAACTTGTATGTGTAGTTTATCTATTTCTCCACTTTCATTCTACCTCAAGGGCTATAAAGATTGTATGTTTGTTTATGTGTTAAACTCTTTCTCATCTTGTGATTTCTTTTTAATCCAGAAATTATAATTCTCAATTTCATATAAATTCAGTCATGCTTTCTTTATGTGATTCATGTTGAATTATAATTGTTACTGGTAGTTTCGTTTTATGAGTTAGTCCTTTACTACAATATTGTCATGTGATATATTGTCGCTCTTGGATAACTTGTAAGGATGAATGTTGTTGGTAAATATTGCTTGTAAAGAGTTTATGCATATCAAATACATGTGTTTATCATTTATGCTATACTATACATATTTTTCGATTGATTGTTTGGGATGTGAAACTTTCAATTGAGTTATAATTATTAAATCAAAGTGGGGATTAGATTTACAAAACATATAAGTGATTCTCGATGCCTTACTTCTTAATTACCATCGATTGTTTCCAATTATTAACACTGAATTTTCTTTAGAACTAATCACTTCAAAGTTAAATTTTACATTTTTATTATCTTTTTAATATTTTTGTTTTACGAACCTCTTTTATCGAAGGCCTCCTTGTGGATTCGACACCTCAACGTATACTACAATAACCGCGATATATTTTGGGTGTAACCAAAAATTGGCGCCGTTGCCGGGGAGGTAAAATGGACGAAAGGCGGTTTGTATTTTTTATTTCCTTTTCTTTTTTTTTTGGCCTAACTTGGAATAATTTGCCTAATTTTCCTAACTTTGACTAATTTGCCTAATTTTTCTAACTTTGACTAACCTTATTCCTTTTACTTTTCAAAGGTCGGCTTTGCCGCCTTGCTCCTTTTACTTTTCAAAGGTCGGCTTTGCCGCCTTGTTTCTTTTACTTGTTAAAGTTTGGCTTTGCCACCTTGTTTGTTTTATTATTATTATTGTTGTTATTACTTGTTAAAAGTCGGCTTTGCTGCCTTATTTCTTTTACTTGTTAAAGGTCGGCTTTGCCGCCTTATTTCTTTTACTTGTTAAAGGTTGGCTTTGCCACCTTGTTTGTTTTATTATTATTATTGTTGTTATTACTTGTTACAGGTCGGCTTTGCCGCCTTATTTCTTTTACTTGTTAAAGGTCGGCTTTGCCACCTTGTTTGTTTTATTTTTATTATTGTTATTATTACTTGTTAAAGGTCGGCTTTGCCGCCTTATTTCTTTTACTTGTTATTTGTTTTAATTTTTTTATATTCTATATATACTTGTCAAAGGTTGGCTTTGGCACCTTGTTTGTTTTATTATTATTATTGTTATTATTATTTTACTTGTTAAAGGTCGGCTTTGCCGCCTTTACTTGTTATTTGTTTTAATTTTTTTTTTATATTCTATATATACTTGTCAAAGGTTGGCTTTGCCACCTTATTTGTTTTATTATTATTGTTGTTATTATTCTCTCTAACTTTTGTTATCTTATTGCTTTTTGACTTTATTTGAGAACTTTCTTGTTTAAAAAAAAAAAAAAAAGAGAGACAAATTGTGAGTGATGTATGAAGCAATCTAGAGACAAACGAGGGAGATTTATGAAAAAATCAGAACTAGAACCACAACAAGATTTTGCAACCGAAGAAAAATCAATTCTTGGTTCATCTTCATCTTCTAATTCTGATACAATGAGCCAACATGAGGACAACCCCGTTAAAACTCTAAAAGATTACTTGCATCCTACCCGCATAGCCACACCATCATGTATAATATTTCCACCTAATACACCAAAATTGGACTTTCACCCTGGGATGATACATCTTTTACCAACTTTTCATGGTTTAGATAGTGAAAACCCGTATGTGCATGTTAGAGAATTTGAAGAAGTAGTGGGCACCTTTCATAGTCAGGCCAATGCCATAGATTCTGTCAGGTTAAAATTTTTCCCTTTTTCTCTAAAAGACAGGGCAAAGAGTTGGCTATACTCTTTAAGGCCGAGATCCATAGGAACTTGGACAGAAATGACCCAAGTGTTTTTTAACAAATATTTTCCACAACATAAGACTAACGGCCTAAAAAGACAAATTTCCTCTTTCTCCCAAAAAGATAGTGAAACCTTGTACCAAACTTGGGAGAGATTTAAAGAGTTGTTAAACATGTGTCCTCATCATGGGTATGAAAATTGGCGCTTGGTTAGTTACTTCTATGAGGGACTCACAATTAGGGAGCGCCAATTTGTTGAGATGATGTGCAACGGGGAGTTTCTTCAAAAAGACCCTGAGGAAGCCTTAGAATTCCTCAAAGACTTAGCTGAAAAAGCCCACACATGGACTGGACCTAGTGCTACAGATAGCACAAATAGGTCACGATCTAGTGGAATTTACCATCTTAGGGAAGAGGACAACCTTAAAGCCCAATTAGAAGTCTTAACTAGGGAATTGGAAGTCTTGAAGACCAAAGATAGGAAGGTCACCCATACAGTTGCTAAGGTTGAATCGCAAGATCCATGTTTTATTTGTGGAGGGGTGGAACACTTAGCTCAGGATTGTCCAACTTATAGTGAGATAAGAGGGGTGTACGAGGAACAATGTAACGCCTTAGGGATGTACAAAAAGCCTTATTCACCCTATTCTGAAACCTATAACCCTAGCTGGAGAAACCACCCAAACTTTAGTTGGAAATCTAACCCCCAAAACAACAACCAATGGAAACAGGAACAACAACCACCCAAGTCTTATCAAGCACCTCAATACAATGCACCACAAGTTAGGAATTCCTTAGAGGACACCTTACAAGCATTTATGGAGGCCCAAAATAAAACTAACCAAAAATTTGAAACAGTTCTTGCACAAGTGGTGGAAGAGAACAAGGAGATCAAAAGTCAAATCACTAAGCTAACTAGTGCTCTGACCATACAAGAGCGAGGTAAGTTTCCATCTCAAACTCAATCTAATCCAAAAGGGCAACACATGGCACAAGCCTCTACTTCTGACACACAAAATCTCGAAGAGGTAAATGCCATCACTACTCGAAGTGGTAAGATCTTAAATGAGCCTACATTGCCAATCAACACTACCATGGAAAACAAAGATGTTCTCCCACAAAAGGAGGACATTTTTGAGAAAGAACTTGAAAAGAAATTTTCGATTCCAGTGCCTTTTCCCCAAGCTCTCAGATCTAATGGAAAAAACTCGAAAGTTCAAGGTGAGATTCTAGAACACTTAAAACAAGTTAAGATTAATCTTCCCTTGTTGCATGTAATCAAACAGGTTCCGGCTTACGCCAAAGTTATCAAGGATCTATGCACCATCAAAAGAAAGCACCATGTCAAGAAGACTGCATTCTTGACGGAACAGGTAAGTGCAGTCATTGAACAGAAAACCCCACCCAAGTACAAAGATCCAGCGTGTCCTACAATTTCTTGCCAGATTGGGACACATGAAATCAGTCAAGCATTATTAGACTTGGGAGCAAGTGTCAATCTCATGCCCTATTCGGTTTACTTACAATTAGGACTTGGAGAGATCAAACCTACATTCATAGTTCTACAATTGGCCGACCGATCAGTCAAGAAACCACGGGGAATAGTGGAAGATGTTTTATTACAAATTGATAAATTTTATTACCCTGTTGATTTTCTTGTTTTGGATACTCAGTCTGTGGTTAATATGGAGTCCAGAATTCCTCTTATTTTAGGGAGACCTTTTCTTGCCACTGCTAATGCTTTTATTAATTGTAGGAACGGTCTCATGAAATTATCATTGGGTAATATGACTCTTGAGGTGAATATTTTCCATATTGGAAAGCAACCACGAGAGGAGGAAGATTGCTACCATTCATATACGATAGACACACTTATCTTAGAGGAGGCTTATAGAAAACAGGATTTTGACTCTTTAGACTACCTTCTTGATTTTGAATTTGAAGATTTATTTTATCCTGATGATACGACTAATGTGTTTGGTGTTTTTGACTCACAGGATAAAAGGACTCGATTTTGGCAACCACGCTTTGAAGAATTGCCTTGTGGAAGAGAGAAGCCAAAACCCTCTAACTTAGAGGCTCCAAAAGTTGAACTTTCTCCATTGCCCAAAGGTTTGAAGCACGTTTTCTTAGGAGCAGGTGATACCTTTCCTGTTATTATTTCTTCAGAACTTAGTGTTGAACAAGATGAAAAATTGATAAACTTGTTAAAAGAACATAAGTCTGCACTAGGATGGACTATAGCTGATATTAAAGGTATTTCTCCATTAATATGCTCCCATAGAATCCATCTAGAGGAAGGTACCCAACCTCGTAGAGACCCCCAAAGAAGACTTAATCCAACAATGAAAGAAGTGGTAAAGAAAGAAGTCTTAAAACTATTAGATACAGGTATAATCTATCCAATATCTGATAGTCAATGGGTAAGTCCAATACAGGTAGTGCCTAAGAAATCTGGAGTAACTGTGGTTCAAAATGATAAAGGAGTGTCTGTTCCAACTAGAGTAGTAACCGGATGGCGGATGTGCATTGAGTATAGGAAATTAAACACAGCCACCCGAAAAGACTACTTTCCATTGCCTTTTATTGACCAAATTTTGGAACGTGTAGCTGGTCATCCCTTTTATTGCTTTCTCGATGGGTACTCAGGATATTACCAGATAGAGATAGCTCTAGAGGATCAGGATAAGACTACCTTCACATGCCCTTTTGGTACTTATGCTTTTCGTAGGATGCCATTTGGATTATGTAATGCACCAGCTACTTTTCAACGTTGCATGCTTAGTATTTTCTCAGACATGGTTGAAAAATGCATGGAGGTTTTTATGGATGATTTGACTGTTTTTGGTAACTCTTTTGATTCATGTCTACTTAACTTAAAATCTGTTTTGAGTAGGTGTGAAGAAAAAGGACTTGTGCTTAATTGGGAAAAATGTCATTTCATGGTGTCTTCTGGGATTGTTTTAGGACACATTATTTCAGAAAGAGGAATGGAGGTTGACAAGGCTAAGATCGAGTTGATCTCTAAATTACCTACACCTAAAACGATAAAAGATGTCCGATCTTTTCTAGGGCATGCTGGTTTTTATAGGAGGTTTATACAAAATTTTTCTTCTATATCTAGACCATTGTGTAACCGCTTATTGAAAGATGCTGAATTTGTGTGGACTCAAGCTTGTGAGGACGCATTTCAGACATTAATTGCCAAACTCACCACTGCCCCTATTATGCAGTCACCTGATTGGAGCCTTCCATTTGAGATTATGTGTGATGCCAGTAACTATGCTGTAGGAGCAGTCCTTGGTCAAAGAAGGGAGGGCAAACCCTTTGTTGTTTACTATGCTAGTAGAACCTTAAATGATGCTCAAATGAATTATTCTACTACTGAAAAGGAACTATTAGCTGTTGTTTTTGCCTTGGACAAATTTCGTTCTTATTTAATTGGTTCACCTATTACTGTGTTTACTGACCATGCAGCTCTGAAGTACCTTTTTTCTAAAAAGGATGCTAAGGCCCGTCTAATTAGATGGATTCTTCTTTTGCAGGAATTTGATCTAACCATTAAGGACAAGAAGGGCGTCGAAAATGTTGTAGCAGATCATTTGTCCCGTCTTGAGTTCCATGATTCCACTAATGTCCAACCCATTCAAGATGATTTCCCTGATGAACATCTTTTCAATATAAGCCAAGTACCTTGGTATGCCCATATTGTAAATTACTTGGTTTGCGGAGAAGTTCCATCTGACTGGAGTGTACAAGATAAGCGTAAGTTCTTGGTTGAGGTGTGTAATTTTTATTGGGATGATCCTTATCTTTTCAAATATTGCGCTGACCAAATTATGCGACGTTGCATTCTTGATAGTGAAATTGCTAGTGTCTTAAACTTTTGCCATGGCACTGCTTGTGGTGGTCATTTCTCAATAAAAAAGACTGCTGCAAAAATTTTACAGTGTGGATGATGCGTTCGAAACTAGCAAGTATACTAGTCGCACAAGTAATAAAGTGATAAGTAAGATATCGTTCCCACGAGGATTGATTCTAATTGAATTTGTTATTTTCCAGTAATAATAAACTAAACAGGGGGGGTTTTGTTGATTGATTAACTAAATGAAATAAGAATGCAAATGAAGAATAACACAAAGCAAAGTTAAATGGAGTGAAAAATCAATGAGAGACACTTGGTTAAGGAGTTCATTCTCTGCCACAAGATATGAATTTGTGAATTAACATAGAATTGTAATCCAATTACAGCATTGAAGTTATCAACCGTAGATAACAACAAGCTCTGTTATCCCAATCTTTCCTTACTTTGTTGTTAAATAAAACAAGCTCTTTATTTAATCTCTATCCATTAAACAACCTAGAACAAGCTCTCTAAGTTCTGTTTAATTCAATCTAGATGCATTATAAGAGACAGGAAAGATAGGTTGATCTAAGCAATAATCACACAAGTTCAGATTATTTAACCTAGGTTGTATTTTCCAATTGCAATCTCTGATCACAATTTTGCTACTAATGATTGGAAATTCATGACAATTACGGATCAAGATTTCTAATCTAGCAATAGACAACAACAGATTATATTCAGTTGGCCATTCCAAATACAATCAGTAAGCAATCATAAGCATTAGATATGGGAAAATACAAGCAACTTCAATTAGAGAATTGGATAACAATTTCTTACACAATCAACTCACAAAATCCATATCAAGGGCTTTGAAATCACCCTCAACCAATTCAGATTTAGTTACACATATTCAATCAGAATAACAAATACAATACAGAGAAATTCCAAAATTGAAAAGAAAGAAAGAACTTAGCAAATTCTTTGAAAATCTTCTTTGTAGATGAATCTTCTTGGAATTGTAGTTCCTCCTCTTTCAAAATCTTCTTTCTCCTTCAAGAACTCCAAGGGATGAGAGAAATCCAGAAATGCAGCCTCCTCCCACGTTTTCCCCTCTTCAAGTTATGAAAATAAAACCCTAAAATGTGTTTAAATACTCTGCTACAGTAACGTGCTACAGTGTCCCGTATTATACATGCTACAGTGATGTGTGGAATTACATTTCTACACTTCTCACACTGTTTTGATTACAACTTTCGGTACACTGAATGGATTCATAAACCGTAAATTTCTCCAAAAAGTAGACTTCGAGAGCTTTTCAACGGTATATGATATGTCATTGGGTTCATTGTATATCAATACAATTAAATCCGAGAAGATGGTTGACTAGCAGAGGTGAAAATGAAGGGTTTTACTCCATTTTTGTGCAAGTTGCTCCAAAACTCCTACAAACATCAAAACCACACAAAAACATAAAAATACCAAGGAATATAGCAAAGAAACATGGACGAATTGATATGAAAATGATATATAAATAGATACTTATCAGTGGACTCTATTGGCCCACTTTGTTTAAAGATACTAACAATTTTTGTCGTTCATGTGAAAGATGTCAAAAGTTGGGGGCTTTATCTCGCCGTCATATGATGCCTCTTAGCCCTATTCTTGTTATTGAGATATTTGACTATTAGGGTATTGACTTTATGAGACCTTTTCCTCCATCTTTTGGTTATCTTTATATTCTTCTAGCTGTTGATTATGTGTCCAAATGGGTGTAGGCTATGGCTTGTCGTACTAATGATAACACAACCGTGGTAAAATTCTTAAAAGAAAACGTGTTGTCTAGGTATGGTACACCACGTGTCATCATCAGTGACCAAGGAACACATTTTTGTAACCGTTCTTTTGAAGCTTTGATGCGCAGGTATGGTGTTCTTCATAAGATTTCCACCGCATACCATCCACAGATAAATGGGCAAGCTGAACTCGCAAATAGGGAGGTCAAGCAGATTTTAGAAAAGACTGTTAATCCGAATCGCAAAGACTGGTCTTTACACCTTTCTGACGCATTATGGGCTTACCGCACTGCTTATAAAACTATTCTAGGGATGTCTCCTTATCGCCTTGTCTATGGGAAAGCTTGTCATTTACCTGTTGAGCTAGAACATAAAGCTTATTGGGCTGTCAAAGCCCTTAACTTTGATTTGAGTGTTGCAGGTCTTCAAAGAAAGTTACAATTGTCTGAAATAGAAGAATTGCGGAATGATGCCTATGACAACTCCAAGATTTACAAGGCTAAGATGAAAGCGGCTCACGACAAACAAATCTTGAGGAAAAACTTTGAGCTAAATCAACGAGTTTATCTTTATGATTCTCGATTGCATTTACACCCTGGAAAGTTGAGATCTCGATGGACTGGACCATTTGTCGTAAAGCACGTTTTTCCCAATGGAGCGGTGGAGATTGAGGACCCCACTGATGGACGAATTTTCAAAGTTAATGGGCAACGGTTGAAAAATTATGTGGAGAAGGAAAGTCAGTTTATGTGTCTCGAGGAGATCTCTCTTGAGCCTCCTGTCTATCCTAATTAATCAGGTTCTATCTGTCTCATCTATCTGTACCATATCTTGACTTTTGTACCATATCTTGATTTTATTTTTGTTTTTATTATTTGGTTGTCCTTGCTTTTATCATTTATCTACCCCATATCTTGAATTTGTCTTTGTTTCTATCATCTATCTGTACCATATCTTAACTTTATTTTTGCTTTCTTTATCTCGTTGTCTTGCTTTTATTATATGTTTTTCCTATAGTTTTTACTTTATTTTCTATTTTTGCTTTTATTTTCTTTTGCGTGTTTTATTTTACTTCCCGGTTAAGTGGCGGATACGGTACTCCGTGACTAATTAAGTCGGTTTTTCAGTTCCCTAAAAACTGTAACCCAAACAAAAATCGTGCATTCTTTTACCTTTCAAAATGGATACGATTCTTTCAAACCTTCGTAGACATTTTCCTTTTCTTCCTCCAAATGCTTGCTCAAAATTTACAAAGCACGGTTTGCAAGGTTAAAATTGCTAATGCTCATGGGTTTACCTGTTGATATACGATGGTTAATTGAAGCCAAAGTTCGATTATCTGGTGAATGTTCAAAAGCCTTTGTTTCCTTCATGCCTGGTTTGGGTAAAAGCTCTTACGCGAAAAAGCGAAGAGCAAATAAATTACAAGTTTGTCACAAATGTGCACGATGGACCTGTAACAAGCGATGTCGCTCTTTAGGATATGTGTCTGTCAATCGAGAAGATAAGATTCAGTTCATTAAGGATGGACTGAGTAAGGAGTCTCTAGATAATATCTTGTTGACTCTTGAGACGCATCCTTGTGGACTTGTGCATCGAGAGATTTTAAGATTATGGACACAATTTCGAGAAGAGCAAGAACGCTATAGTCTCGGGAATCTGACTCAAAACGACCCTGTTTGCCAATTTATAAGAAAATTGGATGGGAAGCATATCCCCAACTCATAGAAGGTGTTTCAGCCGTTACTGGACGTAAAACCAGAGGAAGATGTGAGCCACAATCACAACTACTTGTACATATGCATGCTTGCCGTTATTTTTGAATTTCTATTTTTATTTTTATTTTCAACGTTTGTCAGACAAACAGTTGAGCTACCTATATAGATGTCATTATTGTACTACCTTTTTGCATTCTATAAATACATCTCATGTTCTTCATTTGCATATACATAGTTAGTGAGTTGTATCAAAATGGAGGGAACCTCAGCTCGTCGATTTCGAAATATATGTGTATTTTGTGGATCTCAGCCTGGTAAAAATATAGCTTTCTTAGAAGCAGCTCATAATCTTGGTAAGGTTCTAGCTGAGAGAAAACTTTATTTAATTTATGGGGGAGGTAACCATGGGTTGATGGGGTATGTGTCAACAACTGCATACTCAAGAGGAAGTCAAGTTTTAGGAATTATTCCTAAAGCTTTAGTTAACGTTGTTGGAAAAACAGTTGGAGAGGAATTACAGGTCTCATCCATGCATGAACGCATAGCTCGTATGATTGTAAATGCATATGCCTTTATTGCTTTACCAGGAGGTTTTGGAACAATGGAAGAAATCTTTCAAGTTGTCTCTTGGGCCCAACTCAATATCCACCAGAAACCCATAGGTTTGTTGAATGTCAATAATTTCTTTGATTGTTTATTGTGTTTTGTTAATCAAGCTGTGGAACAAAGATTTATCTCACAATCAGCACAACGGATCCTTGTCTCTGCCTCAATTGCTGATGAACTAATTGATAAATTGCAAGCTTTTGTTTATGAACCTGACCGTGAAGCATCTCAAATTAATTGGTCAGTGGGAATGAGCAATGAGAGAAAATTGGATCTGACACTTCGTTTGTAACTTTTCTTACTTTTGGCTTTGTTCACAATATTTTATTAAGTGTTTTTCAGGTTTGTTTCTCTTGAATAACTGAAGCTTCAGGTGATGTCTCTTATACTTTCTCCTTCTACATTTAAACATTGAGGACAATGTTTCGCTCTGGTTGGGGGTAGATAGGAGGCATATGTTTTGCATTGCATTTCAAAAAAAAAAAAATCTATTGGTCTGAGAATGGCAGTGTAAAGAGTTCATTATCTCTTGAGACGCATTCTGGATCTATTAGATCCAGAATGGAGAGTAGGGAGTATAGTTTTGACCTCTTGAAACGCATTCTAACTAGTTGATTTGTTTTTTATTTTTGAATTGTATTTCATGCACAGCTGTTTATTGCATGTGTTCTTGGTAATTCTTGTCTAAATGGGTTTGTTTTTCTATCTAGGTATGATTTCAAAATTATTGGTTTGAGTCATCTTTTCTATTTAGGTTATCAAATAATGATTTCTGAAATTATTTTGAGCACAATGATAAGCCTTGTGATAAGATGGATGATTCAATGTATATAGCCAAGAGAATTCTCATGTTTAAGTTCACATTTTTTTTTAATCTCACACATCTTTTGTGAGTGAGTGGAGAGGTTGAGAAAACAGCTTACGAACTTTCATTGATCCTTTGAATTGATTAATCCTTGTTTAGAATGTCATTACTCGAATTGAGCTAAGGGACGATTCAAGATAAAATTTCAATTCTTGTGAAAAAAAAAAGAAAAGAAAAAAAAGAAGAAGAAGAAAAAAAAGAAGAAGAAGAAGTCAGTTCGATTCAATAATGTCTTCATTCAATTTTAGAAGATAGAAGTTTTATGAAGCAGTCTTTTCTCACCAAGCTGTATTTATTCACTCAAGATAAATGAAGTCCTAAAGGTAGCATGTTGCAAGAATGGTTTGATTCTAAACATTGGATTTTCCTATCTTTGGATCAATGTTAGTTGTCTGTCTGTCCTTAAATGTGACATTTTCTTGTGTGTTTATTCTGTTTTCCAACTCCATGAGAGAAATCATAGCCTTTTTAAACAGTCGTTCACCTGTGAGGATATGGAGTTGAGGCTTTTACATAGAGTAATTTTCAAGGCTATATGTGTTGCGGTTCGTGGTAAGAAGGTTTTGGCTTGATTCACATGTGCTCAATTTTGGAAGTTATGATTGAAATAACCTTTATAGCAATTGTGATCTTGAACTGACTTTTTGTTTGAAATGCTGAAGTAGTTCTTCATGCTTCATTTACGCTTGAATTGCTAGGGACTAGCAATAAGCTGGCTGGGGATTGTGATAAACGCATGAAAGTACACTCTTAAGCATAAATAATTAATGCTAATTGGACAGTATTATAAAGCTTTTATGATATTTTAGCATAATTATTTTGCTTATGCCTCTTTTACATTTGTTTCATTTCTTTTGCATTTTCTTTAGTCTTTATCTTGAAATAAAGTGTTATCCTTAAATTGTGATTAATGGAAATCATTTTTTCAGGTTTAATAAAATGGACACAACTCTCAATCTATAGATCAAAATGGAGAGATTATTGAACCTGGAGCAACATGTCTCAATTTTACACAAAGTTGAAGAACAATCAAAAGCCCAAATCCAACATTTGATGGGCCGAAATTGAGACACAACAAAACCAAATTGTAGTTGTTTCTCAGCCCGACCCATGTCCAGTATTTGGGCCATATCTCAGAGAATACTTGTCCAAATTGCATGAATCTGGTGGCCCTGGAAAGCTGAGACAAAATGCTACAACTTTCATGTTTTCCACAAAGCCCAATTCGGTCCATTTGGTGGTCAAAAATCAGCTGCAAGTTGGTGGCCGACATTGTGGAAAAATTGGTGGAGGTTTGGTGTAATAGTTCCATTTCATCACCTATTTAAGGACAACTTGAGGAATTGAATGGGGGGAGAGAAAAAATCATTTGAGTTCACATTTTATAATTGTATATTACAATTCTCTCTTGTATTTTCTCTTTAGAAATGATAAGAATGAATTGTAAGTTAGGCTAGAACTCTTGGTAAGGCTAGAGATGAACTTGTATGTGTAGTTTATCTATTTCTCCACTTTCATTCTACCTCAAGGGCTATAAAGATTGTATGTTTGTTTATGTGTTAAACTCTTTCTCATCTTGTGATTTCTTTTTAATCCAGAAATTATAATTCTCAATTTCATATAAATTCAGTCATGCTTTCTTTATGTGATTCATGTTGAATTATAATTGTTACTGGTAGTTTCGTTTTATGAGTTAGTCCTTTAGTACAATATTGTCATATGATATATTGTCGCTCGTGGATAACTTGTAAGGATGAATGTTGTTGGTAAATATTGCTTGTAAAGAGTTTATGCATATCAAATACATGTGTTTATCATTTATGCTATACTATACATATTTTCCGATTGATTGTTTAGGATGTGAAACTTTCAATTGAGTTATAATTATTAATCAAAGTGGGGATTAGATTTACAAAACATATAAGTCATATAAGTGATTCTCGATGCCTTACTTCTTAATTACCATCGATTGTTTCCAATTATTAAACACTGAATTTTCTTTAGAACTAATCACTTCAAAGTTAAATTTTACATTTTTATTATCTTTTTAATATTTTTGTTTTACGAACCTCTTTTATCGAAGGCCTCCTTGTGGATTCGACACCTCAACGTATACTACAATAACCGCGGTATATTTTGGGCGTAACCACCTAGTGCACTCAAAAGTCATCCTGTCACATGATAATGGTCGACCAACTATACTAGAAACAGCACTGAGTGCTCTGGTTGACCACAATGGAAATGGTAGTCCACGTAACCGAACCCAGACTGAGATCCTGGAAATCCTACTCTGGTCAAAAGAGAAATGAGGATTCCACTGTTGGAGAATGATGTGCTTCCCACCAAACATCTAAGGCCCTCTCTCTAAAATATCGTGAACCTCCTACACAGTTCTAAATCTGAATATCAAGAAACCCGTCCCAGTAGAGCGGACATCCTCCAAACCACTAGACTGCCATGCACACATAGCAATGGAACGTGCAGCATGGAAAGGCATAGTATACCCCGAAAAAAATCTCACAATACAATGCAACCAATCAGCCCCAGCATCATCAACCAAATCATCAAGGAGCTCAAGAATCGAACCTGGGTCCTTCCGGGCTATCGAGTCAAGATAAAATCTAGTGCTGGCCTCAGTAACCCGAACTCTATCAGCCCAAGATCCGGGCGGTTTGGGTAAGGGTTGTTTGTGGGTGGTGTTTCGAGCAGGTGGGCGTTGGGGCTGATTAAGTTTGTTAGGGGTGGAGGTGGCCATGGTAGGGTTGGTGTGGTGCAGGCTAGGAAATGTGCGGTGAAAATAGTGGGAAAACTCCAACCCGTAGCAATTAACCCAAATCAACTCCAAAACTCCAAAATATCCACCAACAATCAAATCAACCAAAGCACTCAACCGAAATCAAACTCCAAAACCAAATATCTCAAAAACAGTCAAATCAATCAAAGGTAGGATTCCAGAGCCAACCAAAGCCACAAGATCAATAACAAACCCAAAAAACCAATCCGAAGCACTAAATTTTCCAAAATGAAACCAATCAAGCCTCAACAAATTCAATACAATGACTTGATTTTGTTATCCACCAGGCCACAAATCAGCAATATCCCAAGTAAAAACAATTAAAAAAACAGTAAACATAAAGGAAGAAGCAAGAAAAGAGCACAAGAAATGCAAACCGATCACCAATCGAGAGCCATATTCCCATTTAGGCAAGGTTATGAACCGAAATCTCCTTCGTTAGACATCATATGACCACCCAATATATGCCATTGGATTAATCGTGTGTCCGATAGCTTCCAAACCCTGTGAGATACGCTCAAATCCAACGGCTGGATCGGATGATAGAGGCAGAAAACCGTGGCTGGTTCACGCAGGCTAAGCCAGAAAATTTTTCAGTGGAGTTACTGTTTCAGTTGATATCTCCCTCCTCTGATCTCTTCTGGAAATGCGCCAGGCAGGGCTGGAACCAGCTTTGAGTCAGCTTTCCAGCGCCGTATGGCCAGCTCATATCCAATGGCTGGATCAACCCGTATAGGCTAGAAAGTGCGACAACATCGATCAGGAAAGTGCAAAAACAAGATCTAGAGGCGTTAATGTCCAGGCCAATATCTCCTTCCACAGACAATTTCAGCTGACCAGCCAGATGGGGTTGGAATCGTCTGGAAGTCAGCTTTCCAATGTCATATTATATGCTCAAATCTAACTGTTGGATCGTTCTGTAGAAGCAAAATAGTGCGACTAGGTCGATCTGTCAGATCCAGAATAGAATCCGGTACAAGCCCACCAAGGTTGGAAGCGCCTCTGTCTCAGCTTTCCAACGCCATATCGCAAGCTCAATTCCAATGGCAGAATCCTCCCTAAAGAGCAAAAGAGTGTGGACTATTTGATGAAAGTTTGGAGCAAAGTTACCTGGCGGCGTTACTGTTCCGGTCGATTTCTCCCACGTCCAACGGTGGCTGACCTCCTACCATACACCGTTGGGATCGTGAGTCCGTCAGATTTCCAACGGTACCACTCTTGCTCAAAGTTGATGCCGAAAATTGATTGTAGGGATCAAGATCCGGTGGCTGGTTCAGTGAAACTAAGCACTCAAGATCGACTACTTTCACCTCAAAAAAGCGAGAGAATGCCAAAAATCATTTAAGGGTATAACATTATTACTAATAAAGTCAAATAGTAACTAGTGATCATTTTTATTTTTTCTTTAGATGATATAACTAATTTATACAATTACCCTTTAGTTTGGACAATGTCAATATAAATGAAAACTTATATAAACTTTATGAGTAATATATTTTTTTATCTAATATAAATTAACTTTATTTCATTTGGGTTTTAATGATTGTTGGAGAATTAGTTTTGATTATGAAACATTTTAGGATATGTATCATGTGTGTATGTAATTTTAGGTTAAGTATAAATTGTATTTATTTTTATTTAAAAATTTATAGATGTATATATGTTCTTTTTTTTGTTGAAATGAAGTAGATTGAATATAATTTTTTTCTATTTTTAAATAATGATTATAAATACAATTATATTTTAGATTAAATAATTTAATAACATTTAAATTGGTTAGAGCGGGGGGTGGGGGGGTGGGGTTTGGGGGTCTAGATCTTCTCTTCAAATGTTGCCCCGCCTCGCCCCACCCTATTTCTGGACAATGGGGCAGGGCGGGGCAAAAAAAAAAGTTTAGCGATATAGGGATACGTACCTACTATCTCAGACCCACCTCGCCCGCCCCACTGCCAAGCCTATTGGGCAGGGTTAATGGTTAGGGGTGGGTTTGGGTCCAGGTCCAACCCCTAGCCCTATTTACCATGCATAGTCTTGGAAGACACTTCAACCTAAAAATCTACAAAATTTTTAAGAACAATTTGTATTCTAAAAAATTTCAGAAATGTTTGAGGTATTTT
>SNVD02005891.1:0-23172 GCA_013180625.2 Boswellia sacra
ATAAAATTAGTTTTGAAGTTAGCTACCAGCAAGCACACAATTCAAATGTTATCAAAGCCATATAAGTAGTTTCAATGCATATGAATTCAAACATAAACACTAATGCGTCTCAATCTCAACTCGAACCTTGTCTAAATTCGGAGCCAAAAACTCTGGAAATTGAAACGGTTATAAGCTTGGCAACATTTGAATCTGTAACTTCTAATATAAATCATAATTTAAATAATAGAAATTGAAAATTTATTTTAAAATAAATCAAAATTTAAATAACAGGAAGAAAAATTAGTGAAATTGTTCAGCCTTGAAATTGTTTTGAAAAAAATACCCTACATGTACATACTAGACTGTTTTGATTTGTTTTCACTATTTATTTAATTTATATAAAACTTTAGTTTGACTTTCTATGAGCTTACTGATTTTATTAATTAAATATCTATGTACTTTAATTTTAGAGGTGGGCCAGGCTAGATTGGATTGGGTTTTATACGAGTAGGTTAAAATTTGAATTTAATAAGAGAAAGTTAGAAAAGGCTTATATATATATTTATATATTAATTTATATTTATTTTTTTAGGGAAAAAGCTGGGTTGAATTGGGGAACATGATCCCATCCCCATCTCCATTTAAATTCAAAAAAAAATTTTCATCCTCATCTTCGGCTCATTCCTCGTTTGTTATTCCCCATCACCGGCCCAAATAGGCTAGAGAGTTGCGGGGGCTCATCCATATGGAGATTGGTACCAACTCTATTCATAATTGAAAATTAGTAACACAAGATAGAATCACATTAATAAACTCAAATGTCAATATATCTATGCCCTTGAAAAAGAAGTGGATGATCAGCTTACTTACAAGATCCTTTGGATAAAGACTGAAGTTTTGAAATTCTAATAGTATAGATGTTTCTAAAATAATGAAAGTGAAGAAGAGGAAAATTTTTTAGTGTAACTAGATTCAATTGTCAATCAATTAATTGAAGAAAGTAGAAAACAACTCGATATTGTATAGTACAAGATACAATTTTGCTTTTGCAATCCACAACAAATTAACTAAAATTGACAGTTCCGTAGAACATCTGGACTGTCTTCACACTTTGGCACCTGTTTTCTGTTGATTCTGCACAATTTTAGAACAAAACTGGCAAAAAGCATAGGTAATAGGCCAAGCTAATATTTGAATAGGTTTACTAGTATGTATATAACTGGTTGTTGTAGCAATACACTGACAGAGAGCACAAAGTGCTCCACCATTATCTACAAATTACCAAAATAAGGCTGGTGAGTACGTCCATGATTAAAACCAATATGTTGGTGGTTCCCACCACTAAGCCTCTGCCTGTTGTGCTTTCCAAACCAGCTCAACAAATGGAGAAAACCGTGGCAATATATGAAATCAACATAGCATATAGTGCATGTTGAGGCTTATTTGGAGATGAAAGTTGGTCAAATGCAGCCCACGGAACCTCTAGGACAAGGTTGATGATTGTAAACATCAACACCAAAGAAACCTATATAGAAGTGACGAGCCCCATTGCACAATACACATGACAGTTGATAATTTAGCTCTAGAACACAATATTTTTCAAACCTTTTATTCTACTTTCGAACCTTTAGGCTCCCTACATGTCCTATAATCAACATTGCTAATATAATTGAGTAATGCTACTCTTATAAACTACTTATACAAACTTATACATACAAACTGACGTGACATGATGTGATTTGATAAATAAATACAGTGATTTAATAAATATATATTAATAATAAATGACATTAATTAATATGGGTGATGTGGCAATCATAGAGGGATGCCACATCAGTTTGTATGGGTGAGTTTGTATAAGTAGTTTGTATGAGTAGCATTACGCAATATAATTTAGGTATTTGTATTGAGTAGTTCCCATCCCAATTATATATGGTAGTATTTATTTATAGGAAGGGAAACAAAATTTGTATGGTTGATTTCTTATCATATATTTGAAAAATTAAGAAATAAAATCAAGTTAATTAATCGATGCTCTTATCTTATTATTTTGCAGTCTTCTACTTTTCTCTTATTTGTCTTGTTCTTTGCTAGCAATTTCCCTACCCATTTCTTGCAATTATTCATTTCCCTACCCATTTCTTGCAATTATTCATGCATTTCCAGCTTGTAGTTTGAAACTTTTATCAGTGCTTTATTGATAAGGGTCTCAGAACAATATTCTGTAGGTCAGTAAGAACCTTCAACATTTTTTGGCATCATCGTCGTTCCCCCAATTCAAGTAACAAGCAATGTCAAGAATCATGCTCTTCTCTATATTACGTAATTCATCATAACTAATTCTTAATAAATGGAAAACCTCTCTGTCAATCTTTGTTAAGTGATGCATGGCATTTTTCCATGCATCTGGGCTCTTCCCATAAAGCGAAGAACCTAGCATATTAAGGGAACAGAATCCCATTGGCATATGCTATTACCGTTTTTGAGAGTTGTTGAAGACGTTCAGGGGCAAAGTTTTGTTTAAAGGCACACTTACAAAAGAGCAAACGTGCTTCATTATGCTTTAATTCTTTAACCTCATATACGCGATTCACTTCACAATAAGAAAGCATTTTTTTAACTCTAGTAGTTATAATGATTGTACATCTTGCATTAAGTGGTTCAAGAACTCTTATTAAAAGTTGCAAGTGTCCATAGTTATTTACGTCATCAAAAACAACTAAGAATTTTTTACGTTGAAGTCTTTCGTTAATGAATTGAGGTATAGCATTGGAAGTGTCAACAACATAATTTCCTGCTCCTAATAATCTAGAGAATATCTTATTCTGTAAATGAACTAATTTGTCAGGATGTTTTTTGTAATTCTTCCCTAACATTTGAAACAAAGCAACTACCATCAAATTGTGTAGAAATTCGTGCGAAAAGTGTGACACTCCAAATTTTAAGTAGGTTTACCTTACATGCATATTGTGAAAATATGTATTATTAACATTATGACATATATATATATATATATATATGATAATATAATATATATTTATTATATATATATAATATATATATATATATGGAGAGGGATGAATTAGATGAGAGATGGAAGGGTGTGAGTAAAAAGCTAAATAAGTGTAAGGGCTTAATTGAAATTGTTGTATGATGTATATCTGTAAAGCATGGAATAACTCTAGAAAATTTATTTTCTTCCCTGTTCTCTTTGAACGTCCAGCACACTCTCTCCCCATTTTCTGTCAATTTTTGCCATGGAATCAAGAGGAGAGGAAGGAAACAAGAGTCCAAGAGGTAAAGATTCACTCCTCTCTCTCTAACTCTAGCCATAACCATGCAATTGAGTGATGATTTATTATTGTTTGTGATATTTCATGTTAGGCATATGCTGTAAATGTCTAGAAAAACATGAATTAGAGTGAATTATAGAAGAATTTAAAGATTTGATGATGCTAGGAAGCTAGAAGTAAAGTATGAGTATCAATCCTGCAGAGTTGTTTTTTTGAACAGTGATAAGTCCGAAAATTCCTATAAATTCCATGGTTGTTTGCTGACTTTTAAATTTTTATATGATAAACTAGACACCTCAAGGAGTTTATAAAATTTTGAAACACTTGAAAATTCGTAGTGTGTGAATTGTAATGAATTTTTGAAATTCTGGTTTGAAATTGTGAATTCCTCCGTTTTAAAACAGGGCAGGGGGAATGAACTTGATTTGAGGGGGCAAATATTTGTAAAATTTTGTGATTCTTAATAATAAAACCCTTGGGTATTTTTTATGTTAGACTGTAAATTTTCATGGTTTTTGGAGGTGTATATGAATTGTTATGATTTTTCAAATCTAGACTTAAAGAACTGTGAATGTTAAGTTCTAGAACTGAGTATGTGAAATAAATTCTGTCTGACTGCCTTAAACTCCTTAGAAAATCGTGATTTTTTGTGGAATTACTCTTATATGTATCTAGTTTTAGAAAAGTTTGGTAGAGATTGGATTATTGTAGAATTTTATAAAATTCTTCAAAATTTTACTGTTCAGTAGAGAGGTCTGCAGACAGATTTGCTGTGTGAATGAAATTAAGGATTTTCAAGGGGAATATGACCTTATTTTGACTCAATAAAATTCATGGACAATGATATATATGTCTATTTGAGTTCCATGAAGTTTGGTGATGATTGGAAATGAATAATCTCTTATTATAATAATCCAACCAATGTGTGTGTGTGATAGAGTTTAATAAATGATGTTATTGGTTGGTTGAATTGTTGTTAACTTATAAGCGATTTAATGACTTCTAAATGGATACTGATCAATGTATCATGACTATGGCAATGGTTACCAGAGAGGAAGGAGAAGAAGAAGAGATGAACCTTAAACAACTACTTATCAAGAAATACATGAAAACAAAATTAAGAGGTGAGGTTAACTAGGTAAGTAGCTAGACCCTTCTGAGGACACAATAGATGTTAACTTTTAATGAAATATGTTTAATGATTATGTTTGTGAATATATGTGAAATGTATAGATGGAATGTGGATGCAGCCATGAATACATGGACCTTGATATGAGAAATGATTTGATTTAGGTTTATAATGATTTATGAAATGTGTGATTTCACACACTTTGATGAGTATGTGAGTTAAATGTTGATGTAAATCCTATGTGTGTGAGATGTAAAAATGTGAATGTGCCCTCATGCATGTAGGTGAATTTGTTATGATATGGCTTGAATAACATTGCCAATGAAACGACGTATGTATATAAAAAATGAAATACATGCCAGACGTTCTAGGATACTAATTCCTCATATGAGTTGGCATAACAAATGAATGTCTATGACATACCATGTGTTTTAGAGTTCCATGAATGTGTATGAATGGAAAATGAATGAGACCAGTTATACATGAACATGGTTAAGCAACGATATGATTGAAATACAAGAGTAATGAAAGGGTTGGCACGAGTAAAGAAGTTAATGGGGTTCTATGTGTGAAAAAATTATGCCAATGTGTGGATGGTGTACATCCATAAGTGTATATGAGATATGTAGGCTTATTGTATTTATGAATGTATATGTGATTAATAAAAAGCCTACGTAGAACCTCAATTATGATAGTGAACTGCGATATTGTGATATGCGAAGGCATGCATCACTATGTGATGTGTTATAAATTTGAAATTACATGCCAAGCCCATGGGAAAATATTGGATGTCAAATGTGAAATGTGATATCGTTAAATGCTAGCATTATGGTTAATGAATTGTGATATGTTGTGATTGGGTTAGAAACTTGATATAAAGCTTCATTTATATGACTGAAGTATGAAATGTGATATGTGAGTGAAAGCTTCATTTAGAGCTTCACTTATGTGACTGAATGTGAAAACTGATATGTGAGTGGCATGCCACAACTTAGGATATTTGGCTCTTATGGCTTGAGAGGAGGTCTCGACCATGTGTTTCCTACATGGGATTCGGTAGCATGGGCCCGGTATCACCCGGATTGTCAGACTAGCCTCGAGCTATTTCAAGTGTAGGCATCTGAATGTATCTGTGCTGTTACGTACTCCCATGGCTTGAGGGGAGGTCTAGACCATGTGTTTCTCTAGATGAGATTCGGTAGCATGGGCCCGGTATCACCCGGATTGTCAGACTAGCCTTGAGCTATTTCATGGGTAGGCCTCTGAATGTATCTGTACTGTTCCGTATCCACATAGCTTGAGGGGAGGTCTGGACCATGTGTTTCTCTAGACGAGATTCGGTAGCATGTGCCCGGTATCACCTGGATTGTCAGACTAGCCTTGAGCTGATTCATGGGTAGGCCTACATATAGAAACTGACTGTGAAACGAAAAGTTCTACCTTGATTAGAGAGCATTGTTCCTAAGTATCTGTGATTGTACTGTGGAAGCTTTCGAAATTATGTGAAATAGATATCCATATGAACAATGTAGCTAGCTTATGGAAACTCATGTGTGAATGATTTATATGTTTATGGGAGCACATGAGGATGTGATAGACTTGTGAAAAGTTTATGTGTAAATGAGACATGTGTATACAAATAGGTATATGTGATGAGCTTTGACATTGGAAGGCAAGTTTGACTACCCATAAACAGGTATTTATGGAATTAGAAATGTGACTGGATAAGAGAGTAATTGGTCTAAGAAATTGGCCAATGATACAGGGTTGGTGCTGGAGCACCATTAAATGGTATAAGAGCGCATCTTTAACCAATCTAAAGAGGTATAGGTAGAGAAATTGCGTCTTTGTGCCATATCTTTCGCGCTAGAGCGCCACTTGCATCGACTCAAGTAAGAGAGAATATAGAGTTGGCGCATGCGTGCCTCTCCCTTGGCGCAGGAGCGCGAAAGTGAAATTTGCAACGGATTGGAAAGCAAAACTTGGGACTACCATGCCAGTTCCCTCACGCAGAGACTCGATCCTTAAATAGTGAAATCAATTTTCTGACTTTCTTAGCAAGGCACTGGTGGCTTGTATACCAAGAAATGAACAATAGTCAGTGATTTATAAAATAAATATTGAGTAGTAGTCATATTCTAAATTGGTTATCGCCATTGATGCGTTCAAAACTAGCAAGTATACTAGTCGCACAAGTAATAAAGTGATAAGTAAGATATCGTTCCCACGAGGATTGATTCTAATTGAATTTGTTATTTCCAGCAACAATTAACTAAATGGGGGGTTTTATTGGTTGATTAACTAGATGAAAAACTGAATACGACGGTAATTAATGAATAACACAATGCAAACTTAATTGAAACGGGAATTAATCAATGATAAAAATCTGGTTAAGGGATCATTCTCCATCACAAGATATGGATTTGCGAATTAATTGTAGAATTATCATCCAATTACACCATTGAAATTATCAACCGTAGATAACAACAAGCTCTGTTATCCCAATCTTTCCTTACTTTGTTGTTAAATAATACAGGCTCTTTATTTAATCTCTATCCATTAAACAACCTAGAACAAGCTCTCTAAATTTAATTCAATGGATGCATTATGAAAAGAAAGACAGTTTTATCTAAGCAATAAACACACAAGCTCGGATTATTTAACTTAGGTTATATTCTCCAATGGCACTCTCTGATCACAATTTTGCTACTAATGATTAGAAATTCAAGACAATTACGGATCAAGATTTCTAGTCTAGCAATAGACAATATCCAGATTATATTAAGTTGGCCACCCAAATACAATCCAGCAAGCAATCATAAGCATTAAACATGGGAAAATACAAGCAACTTCAATTAGAGAATTGGATAACAATTCCTTGCACAATCAATTCATAAAAACCATATCAAGGGCTTTGAAATCACCCTCAACCAATCCAGATTTAGTTACACATATTTAGATAGAATACAAATACAATACAATATGGAGACATTCCAGAAAATGAAAGGGAAAGGGAAAACTTAGCAAATTTGATGAAATCTTTTAGGATTTGTAGTTCTTCCTCTTTCCAAGCCTTCAATCTCCTTCAAGAACTACAATAGATGAGAGAAATCCAAAGATGCAGCCTCCTCCACGTTCTCCCCTCTTCAAGTTATGAAAATAAAACCCTAAAATGTGTTTAAATATTCTGCTACAGTAACCTGCTACAGTGTACCGTATTATACATGCTACAGTGATTTGTGGAATTACATTTCTACACTTCTCACACTGTTTTGATTATAACTTTCGGTACACTGAATGGATTTATGAACCGTAAATTTCTCTAGAAAATAGACTTCGAGAGCTTTCCAACGGTATATAACATGTTATCCGGTTCATTGTATATCAATACAATTAATTCCGAGAAGATGGTTGACTAGCAGAGGTGAAAATGAAGGGTTTTACTTCACTTTAGTGCAAGTTCCTCCAAAACTCCTACAAACATCAAAACCACACAAAAACATAAAAATACCAAGGATTATAGCAAAGAAATATAGATGAATTGATATGAAAATGATACATAAATAGACACCTATCAAATTCCTCCACACTTAAACTTTGCTAGTCCTCGAGCAAGTACGACGATATAAAACAAAACTAAATCAAAACATATTCAAAGAAAAAAATTAAAACACACATGTTTTAGCTTGCAAATAGACCTCAAAGATTGTACTTAATTATAACCCAAGGAAAACTTCAAAATAATGCACTTGATCAAGAATCTCATTACAAAGATTAGTTTCGCTCTACTTCAATTCCTCCAGTGTGTGTGTATAGAGCCATTCTCACCTAATAATTTGTAACCCGGATGAGTTTATGCATAAAAATGAATCATATTTAATAATGAAGATATGCGTATAAATGAACTCCATAGGCTTGCTTTTCAAGTCACTCTCTACTAATATAGACAAGCACAACACTAAGGATCAAGTAGGGCTTTATTAAGCTTGTAACGTTTGGCTTGGGTGAAGGTATGATAAAGGATAATAATTTGGCTCAAATCACCCACAAACACATAAATCATTCAAGACTATGTAGAGCTCACCCTATAACACAACTTCATTTCAATTCACCAGGTTACTCCCCCAAACTTATTTAGAACACTCAATCTTTTTTTTTTTTTTGCAGAAAACAAAGAAAACTACACCCCTACACTTTGTTGTTTCATTCTTTTTAAGAACACTTAAGGGTATAGATCTCTTATTCTTCTTCTTTTGTTCTTTTTGTTCTTTTTTTATTACACTTCCCCTACCCCACACTTAAACAACACATTGTCCTCAATGTGTAAGTACGTAGACGATAAGTACAGATTGGCTTTTTTTTTCTTTTTTTTTTTTACAAACATAATAGAATTCACTTGCATTGCTCATGATACATCCCAACCTCCTCTAACTTCCCAAAATCAGAACATATCTCATAATTTAATTGTGAATGATCTACATGCTCATAGGTAAGGGATAAACTGTTTGGATGAAATTTATTTGAGGTTAGGAAATCTTTTAGTGATTTAACAAAGAAAAAGGCTTACAAAAGCTCAAAGGGGTAACTAGGGATCAATTTCAGTCAAGGTTGGCTATTAAGGCTCAAACGGTCCAAAGATGGCCTAAATCATTTTCCCAATGTTGCACAGTCTAAGATTTCGCCTCGAGTGACCATCAAACAAGTTCTAGAATTCATTGAAATCTGAAAAAACATTTAAATGACATAAACTTTCTCTAAGTGAACAAATAACTCAGTGATAATAGCTTAGTGCTCAATGTTGCGCAAGGAATCAAAAGCAAAGCGAGAACCAATAAACATTTCAAGCACACAGATCCATGCATCATTTATCATTTTCCAAGAGTTATTCTTAATTCAATCATTATCTTTCATCGACCCACAAAATGCAAGAAAAGAGGTACGTGGCTTTGTTACACCTGAGTCAAGATTGTATATTTCAACAATCCTTAGGACCAGTAGCCCGCAGACTTAAGGTTTCCAGCCTATATATCTTTATTATGAAAGAACAAAACAAGAAACAAGACACTTCAAACAACATGAAATAAACAAACTACAGATTTTTTGAGAGAGAATGCGTTTCAAGAGTTAAGGAAACCCCATATTCTGCCATTCTCAGGTTTTTTCACAATGTTTTTTTTTCGAATCGAAACTGATAAAGACGAAAACACACAACAACTCTAAATTACACAAAACTAAACTTACTCATAAAATAACAAAGTCCAACAAGCCAGCAAATAAAAACACGTCAGTTAGAATGGGTCTAAAAAGTTTAGAAGTTAGCCTCCTTATTCAGCCATTATGGATTGAAGAGATCCATAATGCGTTTCAAGAGGAATTGAACTTTTTAAGCCACCACTCTAAAAGCCATGATTAGAAATATTACCTGGGGCAAAAGAAATAACCTGAAAAAAAAAACTCAAACGAAATGACATGAAAAATCTCAAATAAACACACTAAAAAAGAAAGCAAACGAAAATGAAGCAAACCAGCAGATAGAGATTACATATGGAGCGTTAAATCCAGTTTACGCCTCTTATTGCCTTCTCCAAACCAATCTATCCGAGCTATTGTTGGATAAGGCGAATAGACGAATGCTTGTAATTTATCAATTAACTCTTTTGCAGTTGAAGCTGTAACCAGGATTTGCCTCGCCGACTGTGAAATGAAGTTTTTTTCTACTACTTGATCAAGAAAAGATAACAAACCATCAAAAAAATTATTAACATTTAACAAACCAATGGGTTTTCGATGGATGTTTAGCTGTGCCTAAGAGGTGATTTGAAATATCTCCTCTAATGTATCATAACCACCGAGCAAAGCTATAAATGCATTAGATTTAATGACCATATGTGCAATACGCTCATGCATGCTAGAGACTTGTAACTCTTCCCCCATTGTGTTACCTATGATATCTCGCACAACTAATGGTTTAGGGATAATGCCGAGAACTTTACTTCCTCCCAAGGATGCATCTGTCAACACACACCCCATTAACCCAAGACTACCCCCTCCATAAATCAAATGAATACCCCTCGCAGCTAATGTCCTACCAAGATCAAGAGCTGCTGTTGTAAACTCTCCTTCTTTACCAAATTACGATCCACAAAATACGCATATATTTTGGAATCGCCGAATTGGTGTTTTCTCCATTTCTACAAGTGCTCTAACCTTGTATAAGACAATGATGCACGTTAGGTAATATGCTTTTCAAGTGCAAGACAGGTTATAATAATGACATTTGAATATATGGAGAATGGATATATACACACTTAAAACTCTCAAATTTGACACATGGGGACATAATTTCGGTGGGGGTTGCTCGATGCAGATTTATCGCCCCAAGATTTGAAAAAATGAGATATGCTTTCGGCGAGGTTTGACAACACCTACACACTTGTCTCCCACGTGAAGCATGGAAAATGGAGATACACTTTCGGCGGGGGTTGACAAAACCCCCACACTTGTCTCCTACGTGAAGCATAAAAAATAGAGATACACTTTCGGTGGAGGTTGACAAAACCTCCACGCTTGTCTCCCACGTGTACTTATGCCAAAGAGTAGTCATATGGTTTGTCAAAAAGAAAAATTGAAATTAAAACAAACAAAATCAACAAACAACAACAACACAAAAACAACATTGATAATCAGATCAAACGAAACAAGAAAAAACTAAATTCGACAACAACTATACACATTCAAATATACAAGTAGTTGTGATTGTGGCTCACATCTTCTTCTGGTTTTATGTCCAGTAACGGCTGAAACGCCTTCTATGAGTTGGGGATTTGCTTCCCATTCAGTTTTCTTATAAACTGGCAAACATGGTCGTTTTTAGTCAGATTCCTTAGACTATAACACTGCAATTCATCACGAAATTGTGTCCATAAATTAAACAATTCACGCTGAACAAGTCTACAAGAATGTGACTTAAGAGTTAACAAAACATTATCTAGCGACTCATTACTCATACCATTCTTAATAAATGAAAGTTTATCTTCTCTATTCTTGGACACAAAACCTAATGAACGACAAGTCTGGTTACAATTCCATCTAGCACATTTATAACATACTTGTAACCTTTTCGCTCTTCGCCTCTTGGCGTAGTAGCTTTTTCCTAGACCAGGCATGTATTTTGCGAGATTAATGTCAGGCTCACCGGACAATCTCACCTTGGCTTCGATAAGCCATCAATATCCGCAGGCAGATTTAAGAGCATCAATACCCAAAGTTTAGTCATCCGTACTTTATAAATTTTAAACACAGCATTTTGAGGAAGTGAAGGAAATATTTTATGAAGGTTCTAGAAAGATATCAGCATCCATTGAAGAGAAGAAAAGGAGAGATATTACCGATAATTGCGATTGAGTTTGTTCTTCTCCCAGATATGCACGTTTCAAACCTTCGGGCAATGGTTTTTCGCTCCCTTTGGATGTTTCCTCAAGCTGTTGCACAAATGAATTCGAAGTACGAAATAATCAAATTAAAAAATAGAAAGGAAAAGAAAAGAATAGAAACGAAACTAAAGACACATAAAAGAGATAACAACACAATAGCAAACAAAAGTAAAAAACAAGTAAAAAAAACAAATATAAAAAACAAATAAGACAGATGACAAAGAGAGATAAAACCTGATTAATTTGATGGCCTACGAAAGGAATCTCCTCGAGACACAAAAATCGATCATTATTACCTTATTTTAATTTTCTTTTCTTTTCATTTATTTATTTTTCAAAAACATTGGGTTGCCTCCCAATAAGCGCTTGGTTTAACGTCCTCAGCCCGACGTTGGTTCCATCATAGGAGGATCCAATCTCCGCTGTGCTTCCCTAGTGGGCTTGGATCCTTTTTCCAACAAGAAATGGTGCAAGCATATGGCTGGACCTTGGATGTTAGCAATCGTCCACTTAATAGCTGTTTTGTGAACTCTAAGTACTCGGACGCGTTTCTCTTCTTGTAGTGGTGCAAGGCCTATTTCTATTGTAACTGGCAAAGGATCTTTGTCACCCAAAAACACATGCCTCAAATAACCTGGAAGTAGCTTAAGCTCCAAGGTATTGGCTTTCATCACATAATAACCGTTTCTCATTAGATTAACGGTATTCAAATGTAACGAAAACATCATACCTGTTTTGTGATTATAGCTATAGTCTCTCTAAGCATGCCCATAGCTAAGGCATGCCATAGGTTTCCTCCTCCTTTCTTTGGACACTTGTATCAACCTTCTTGTTCTTATGAATTTTCTGTCCCTATGTGCTCACATATAGCCCTTTCCATCCAACCTTACGAATTAACTTAAACATTGTGTTTGTGGCAAAGAATCAATAATTTCAACTACAAAACGAGAATGCAAGTCACTAGGGTACCTCATTGCCTCAAAAATATTGAAACGGATCACCTTGCCATCAAACAATATGGTGAGAGTGCCATCATGAACATCAATCTTGGTTCTAGCAGTTTCCGAGAATGGTCTCCCTATAAGAATCGGTGTTGGATTAGGAGATGTCTCATCCTCTATTTCAAGAACATAAAAGTCTGCTGGGAAAACCAATTGATTCACCTGTACAAGCACATCTTCCATAACTCTTTTGGTATTGCATTAAAATGATCAGCAAAAACTGATTGTAATACCAGTTTTCCGCAAAAGGTCCAAGATGTTAAGAAGCATAAATAATGGCAATGATATTAATATGCTGCTCCTAAATCTACATAGCTCTTTTAAACTTGGTTTTTTAACTAATGGTGCCTGTAATGTGACCGTACCTGATCATTGCATTTCAGAGGAATTTTTCTTTGTAGTACAATTGAAACATTTTCCCCTACACTTACTTTCTCATTTCTTTTTAACTTTCTCTTGCTGGTGCATAACTCCTTGAGACATTTTATATAACGAGGTGCTTGCTCGATAGCATCCAGAAGTGGTATATTTACCTCGATTTTGTGAGAAGTTTCCAGGATTTCTTGTTCTTGTTCCTCCTTCTTCAATTTCGCCAATATGCTAGGAAAAGGTGGAGGAGTAACATAAGAAGGAATAGCAGTTTTAAGACTTACCTTAGAGGATGATGTCTTATTCATGGTGGAAGTGGTGTCATCTTCTTCATCAGTTTGTGATTTCTTTGGCAGGACATCTAATTGCTCTCCATTTTGTAAAGTTATCACACAAGAATTCTTTCTTGGATTGATCACCATTTGAGAAGATAATTTTTCTGAGCCTTGGCCCTCAAACTTGCTCATGCTAGTAGCCAATTGTCCCATTTGATTTGTCAGGTTTGGATACTTGCCCCAGTTTCCTGCTGGAATTGCATTGCGTTAGTGGCAAGTGCATTAACAATATCCTAGAGTGACATACCTGAGTTTTCTGGAGCTGGTTGTGGTGCTGGTTGTGGCATTGGTGGTGGTTGCATTTGAAATGGTTGCTGCACTCTAGGTTGATTAAAACCTTGTGGCTGATTTGGTATAGCATTTGAGGTGATTGGTTGATGATTCCAGTAATTAAAATTAGGGTGATCTCCCCATTCGGCATTGTAAGTATTAGAGAAGGGATCATACCATTGCCTTGTTTGTCCTGGAAATCCACCCATGGCATTGGCTTGTTCCATATCTCCTTCTTGTAAAGTTGGATACATGTCGATTGGATGCTCCATGGTAGAATATACCCCACATGCATAAGATTTCTACATATGTCCTACAGCCATGTTTTCCACAAAAAAGGTTAGCTCAGAAAGTTGTTGTTCAATGTTCGGAATGCTTACTTCATTTACTCTCCATGGTAGTTGTGGCTCAAATCGATGCTGAATTGTTGGAAGTTTACTAACATGTCGCCTAAACACAAACAATCAGAAAGAAAAACAAAAAAAAACACGAATCAACAATGAAAATAAAATAACAAATTGATTAGAAAATCAATCCCCGATAACGGGGCCAAAAACTTGATGCGTTTGAAACTAGCAAGTATACTAGTCGCACAAGTAATAAAGTGATAAGTAAGATATCGTTCCCACGAGGATTGATTCTAATTGAATTTGTTATTTCCAGCAACAATTAACTAAATGGGGGGTTTTTGTTGGTTGATTAACTAGATAAAAAACTAAATATGACGATAATTAATGAATAACACAATGCAAACTTAATTGAAACGAGAATTAATCAATGATAAAAATCTGGTTAAGGGATCATTCTCCACCACAAGATATGGATTTGCGAATTAGTTGTAGAATTATCATCCAATTACACCATTGAAATTATCAACCGTAGATAACAATAAGCTCTGTTATCCCAATCTTTCCTTCCTTTGTTGTTAAATAAAACAAGCTCTTTATTTAATCTCTATCCATTAAACAACCTAGAACAAGCTCTCTGAGTTTAATTCAATGGATGCGTTATGATAAGAAAGATAGGTTGATCTAAGCACTAAACACACAAGCTCGGATTATTTAACTTAGGTTATATTCTCCAATTGCAATCTCTGATCACAATTTTGCTACTAAGGATTAGAAATTCAAGACAATTACGGATCAAGATTTCTAGTCTAGCAATAGACAATATCCAGATTATATTCAGTTGGCCACCCAAATACAATCCAGCAAGCAATCATAAGCATTAAACATGGGAAAATACAAGCAACTTCAATTAGAGAATTGGATAACAATTTCTTGCACAATCAACTCACAAAAACCATATCAAGGGCTTTGAAATCACCCTCAACCAATTCAGATTCAGTTACACATGTTTAGACGTGGTAAATATAATACAATACATAGACAATTCCAGAAAATGAAAGGGAAGGGAAAAACTTAGCAAATTTGATGAAATCTCTTAGGATTTGTAGTTCTTCCTCTTTCCAAGCCTTCAATCTCCTTCAAGAACTCCAAGAGATGAGAGAAATCTAAAGATGCAGCCTCCTCCACGTTCTCCCCTCTTCAAGTTATTCAAATAAAACCCTAAAATGTGTTTATATACTCTGCTACAGTAACCTGCTACAGTGTCCCGTATTATACATGCTACAGTGATTTGTGGAATTATATTTCTACACTTCTCACACTGTTTTGATTATAACTTTCGGTACACTGAATGGATTTATGAACCGTAAATTTCTCTAGAAAATAGACTTCAAGAGCTTTCCTACGGTATATAACATGTTATCCGGTTCATTGTATATTAATACAATTAAATCCGAGAAGATGGTTGACTAGCAGAGGTGAAAACGAAGGGTTTTACTTCACTTTGATGCAAGTTCCTCCAAAACTCCTACAAACATCAAAACCACACAAAAACATAAAAATACCAAGGATTATAGCAAAGAAACGTAGATGAATTGATATGAAAATAATACATAAATAGGCACCTATCAGCCATTAATTGTTTTATTCTGAGTGTTATGCCAGTTTTTATAATTCTAGCTACTTATTGAGTTTCACACTCACTAGTCTGTTGTGTACACCAGGTATTCGATCAGTTAAAGATTAAGGGAGGATTTCGGCATAGCGACGATTGTGTTCCCTTGGCAAGCCCTTATCCGCTGCAGTATTATTATGTTGGATACAGGGTGTGACAAAAAGAGCTCTAACCAAGTAGTTTTTTTACCTATACCATCCATTCCCAAATTCCTACCATATTAGCCTCTGCCAATAATGAATTGATTTGCTCTATGTGTGCATATACTCTCACTAGGTCATCATAATTATCATGTAAGGGGTAAATCTCAATCAATCTCTTGAATATATCTCGAACAATTTCTCCAACACTTTTTTGAGATGACCCAACTTAATTATCACTATTCATGAGATCACGAGCTCCTATGAATCATGATAATTAAGAAGAGTCTAATAAAAATCAATTTAAATTTACCATAATATTTAAGTTTTTATACAATATATAAAATTACATAAACACATTTTAATTTGGCAAAACTTCTATTGTTTTTCAATTAAATCACAACCTGAAAATTTGTTCAAAACACTTCCAATATTTATCACATCAAAACCACTAGCTTTGAAAATTCTTGTTTCAACCCGATACAACCGCAAAAAATATTTTAGCAACATAATTCAATTTAATAGAAATTTTAGAAAATAACAGCATTTACATTTGAACAAAAGACCAAGTATAGCTACAATTGTGTGGCCTCTTCTATGTAATTAGAGATGCTCGACACCAAATCTAGCAAATTTGTGTGGGAAAAAAATAAAATAATAAAATAGGAAAAGGAGTGAGCAATCGAACTAGTGATTGGATTCTTTTTATCAAATTTATAAATATTTTCAAATCATATAAAAACAATAACAAATTTTAAGAATATTTTACCATAAACTTAATCAATAAATGATTATTGTAAATTGAAATGTCTTAAAAGAACAAAATAATAACAACTTTACTTCAAAAAAAAAATGTCATATTTCAAGAAGTCAAGATATCACAAATAAATTAGCACCACATAAGTAACCATGGTGAATCTGTCACACTTGACGCACATAGGTAAAGGGAAAAAATCTCATATCACATATTATATCATTATTTTGCCAACATACTTATCACTCAACCAATATCACATGTACAGTGATATCATAATATGTATGCATATAGCCAATCCATATCACACATATCATATCATCATATACATGCGTGTGGCCATTACCACGGGGAAGGGTACGTATAAGGTGATTCTTTTTCCTCAGAATAATTAATATAACTAAATTAAGTAATTTCTGAAATTTCCAAAATTTATTCAAAACTTAATAAATCATATAATTTCTCATAAATTCACCATTTTTCATAAGTTTTGAAATTGATTCTAAATTTAGTAAATCAAATAATTATTAAAAAAACCAATTTCTAGTATGCTTCAAAAATCACAATTTCCCATATACTTTTGTTAAAAAATAAAATAAATGAAATTGTCTTCTCCTTAATTATGCAAGTCAACATAAAAATAATTTTTATTTCCTAAAATTATTAATAATTTAAAATTTTCATACTGAAACATAAAACATACACATACATATAATATAAATATATATTTTTTAATATAAAATAAATAAAATTTAATAAAATTTCCACTTACGAAAAATTGAAAATTATTCTTAATTATCTTTTGTAGCTATTGAGTGATCTTTCACTAGATTTTTCCTTAAAATATAAATCAAATACTTTTCTTTTAAAAAACTTAATTTAAATAAAATAAAATAAAACTACGGGCATAATGTGAAAATATAAATATTGCTTAAATTTTCTTTCTTTTCCACTAACTTCCTCTTCTGTTCTTCTTGAGTTTCGGCTGCTCCTTCAAATTTTCTTCCTCTGGTAAACACAAACGCCCTGCCCTACCGCTTGCTTCTTTAACTTCCAATGCTCCTCTCTCTCTCTCTCTCTCTCCCTCCACCCACCCAACCCCGACCCCCACCCACCCCCCCGCCCCCCCCCCCCAACCCCCCCACCCCCAACAAGTTCACTTTTCTTCTCCTCAAAACCCCAATAAACGTGTATATCTACCAAGATAAAAGAAATATCAGATTTATGTAGTAAAAGTCTTAGATATTTTGTAAGCATTAAAAGAATTGCTGTTCATAATCCAAGATAAATATACATTTACAATTGACTTTGTAAGTCTAAGGCGGCGAAATACTTCTATAAATACGCCACTGCCTCACGTTTTGGGAGAAGAAATCAGTAATTAATGAATTCTATCTCTTGCACACTTTGAATCCTTTGCCTTAGCTTTGTCTCTACTTTCCATCAGTCTGTGTCTTCCTCTTTCAACCCACCATCTTTCAATGTCTTTCTTCTACCATTAATACTTCACGACCCCACATCTTGGGATTCTTCAGCAAAAGTTTCGAAGGCAAATTTGAATTATCACTTCTCATTTATATTACCTATTATATATTAAATTATAATAATTTATTTATTATTTTTCTTCCTTTATCCTAATCTTTGCACGTCGTGTAGTATAAGTCTAAAACAAATCATATATTATCTCATTATTTCCACAAGACTTATTATTTCCACAAGATAGAGTCTTTCTCCATTTAATGCTTTGACCACCACTTCCTTTATTTTTTAACTTTTGAAGAAAAATCTCGTTCCCTCTCTAAATCTCACGATTTTGCTCTCTTTCTCCCACTCTAGGTTATTTTTCTCATGTAAACTCAAAAAAAAAAAAACATCAAGCCTTTAAAAATTTTATATTTAAAATATTTAATGGTCTTGTCTCCCACCTAAACTTAAACCAGGTAAATCACTCTTTTCTTGTAAGCATGTATATCTACGTACTTGAAGTAAAAATAAGAATAAACTTATAATATTATTTCCAAGGGACAAAGTCGTCGAAGCAATTAATGCTCATGTTCAACACTTTCATGCTTTCTATAAAAAAATTCTCATTTCCATGTACTAATTTGTCTAGCATCAAATAACAGTTTAGTAAATTAGTTTCATAATTGTTCAATTTTTATCCCAAATCATTGAGTTGGGTGGGATTTAAAATCTAGTAAGTGTGTTGAGCCTAAGTAATTCCATCCAACTTCAATTAAAGAAATTAGCCTAATTATAACATAAATTTATAGTTATTACATTTTTCTTATTTTTTGACGCATTGTTCAAATATGTAAAGTTTAATATGATTATCTGACCTTTCCATGGCTGACGTCGAAGGTTCCTCTGAGGTTTTTGGCCTCTTTCTGTTCAAAATTAATAAAAAAAACTGAAATTAGTTCAATGAATTCTACGTCCACTAACTCGACTTTGAAGCTATCTATAATATAAGAGGTGTGTTTGTTCTTAAATTTAAATCTTTTTTTTGTTATATATTTTTTAATATATTTTACTTTTAATATCAATTTTATATTCTTTTCAAAATTTAAAATAATTTAAAATCAACCACATATTTTTAAATATTATAAAAATAAAAGTATAAAATTATAAAAAGAATATATTTGAAGATTTCGACCTTTTCTATTTACGTCCTTCTCTTTGTTGACTTCGAAGCTTTCTGCGAGGTTTCTGGTTTTTTCTATTAAAAGTAAAAAAAGTTGAATTGCGTCCTTAAATACTTGACCGTCATGAAAAATTTATAAAAGAAATACGGAGTTCTATCACCTCAAGTAACCCATTTACCGTATGGGTAGCTGGGGAATTTGTGGGTGTAGATTTTCACCTGCATAAAACCCCCTTGTTTGGCATGAATGAAACACACAACCTTTCTCTCAATCTCTCCCATTCGTACTTCCTCATCTCTTGGCCTGCCTTCGTAACCATCATCATTCTATATACATTATTTAATCATACAATATTTGTAATCATCTCTCAATTGCGTCCCTCATATTTACATTTCTTTCATTTACACCCTAACATAGTAACCATCAACATTTTATATAATTTTTTTTTGTCACAACATTGACCTGATTGTTCAGTGATGTTTACATTGTGACGTAGCTCCCACCCTAAAAGGTTGGACCAAAATAGTTAGGGTGAGTAATGGTGATCCCTGTATTTTGGAAGAAGTAATGTAGCCACCAAGTTTTCATTTTGTACCATGATAACCCATTTTTTGAAACAGCTGTTGGCATGAATAAATGACTTAAGGGTTCTTTGGGATTTGTACACTCAAAAAATCTTACAAAAATTTAAGAACAATGCTAGATTTATTATTCATATATAATCAACATTTTATATAAATTACATTAGTAAAATATTATTAGATAAATGATTATTATATCATATCATTTAATCTTTTTTATTTGTTTTTATTTTTTACTCATCTAATGATATTTTGTAAACTCATGTTATATAAAAAATTAGATATAGATGAATTATAGATGTTGCATTATCAAATTTATTAAAAAATTTAGAGATAATTAAACGAAGTCAACACTTGTAATATTAAAAGCACCAAAAAAATCGTTCTGAGACCACCTTCTGCCCATTTTACTGTTAAATAATTGTAATAAGTTACAATGATCATTGTCATTGATATATAAAGTAAACAACAGTTTTGCGGATGACGGGATGCGAACTCATGACCAAGACTACAAAATCATTTAACCTGACTCCACCACGGCCCATGCATCTTTTGACGTCAAATTTAAAAAAAAAATATATTTAACCTAACTGTATGATTATCTAAAAAGCAATGAACAAGGCCGCTCCAAATTTGACTGCCCTTGTTGGAGAGTGAAGGAGAGGTGAGTGAGACAGGAGGGCCGCTCAGCCAAAATGGGTATTTCCATGGATTCTATGCACAAGAGGCGCGCCACTGGTGGTAAGAAGAAAGCATGAAGGAAGAAGTGCAAGTATGAACTTGGCCGTTAGTGAGGCTGTCACAGGCAAGACTCGTATACTTGATGTGCTTTACAATGCCTCAAACAATGAGCTTGTCAGGACACAAACTTTGGTGACGAGTGCTATCGTTCAGCTGGATGCTGCTCTATTTAAGCAATGCTACTTCAGCACTATGGCGTTGATATTGGTAGGAAGAAGAAGATAGCTGCTAAGAAGGAAACTACAGAGGAGAGGGAAGGTGTATTGGCAGAAGAAACCAAGAAGAGCAATCATGTTCTGAGGAAGCTTGAAAAGTGCCAGAAGGATCACAAACTGGACCCCCGCATAGAAGATCAGTTTGGTGTTGGTAGGTTGTTGGCCTGCATTTCTTCCCGCCCTGGTCAATGTGGCAGAGCCGACAGTTATATTTTGGAGGGGAAAGAGCTGGAGTTCTACAGGAATAATGAGATTGCTAAATAATAAAACTATGGTATGTTGAACAACTTCAAGTAATTGGTCTGTGTTATGCACAAGCGGAAGCGATAACCAACAGAATAACCCAAAATGCACAACACAACTATGCCAGATTTGAATATAATAGCAACAAAAGAGGCAACAAATCAACCACAATGCAGAAATAGAAAACACACCAGGATCTAACGAGGTTCGGTATTAGTACCTACGTCCTCGAGCGCCGCTGAATAAACTTTCCACTATCTTCAAAGAGAATTACAAACTTTTGGGTCACAATACAAATACCACAACTATTGGGCCAAACTGTAATTACCCAAATAGTTGGGCCAAACGTAATTACCCAAACAATTGGGTAATACTACAAATACCCAAAATCAAAAAGGGAAAAACAAATATTACAAACTTTAAGGTCCTTACGGAAAGGCCCTTAAACTATGAGGTCTTATATGTGAGACCTTACAACTTTAGGGGGTGGAGGATATTTCTCTTGGTACACTCATAACTCTCCTACTTGGCTTCTTTTATAAGCCCAAAGGAGTCCCAATTATTTCTATTTGAGCAATGTGGGATCCCTCACATTGCTTATAGCATTGGCTAAAGAGCCAATACTCCAACAATTCTCCACCTTGGCGATTTAGCCAATCCACCACAATACTCTTCTTTTTCCCATATTCTCTATCACAGCAGCAACGCCTCCCAATGCGCCCAATGGCGCGGTCAAACAGGCACAATGTTGATCAAGTCCAAACAATGACTGAACTTGATCGCTGTCACAACTTTAGTCAACATATCTACGGGATTCTCGGCAGTCCCAATCTTCTGAAGTAAGATTCTCCCTTCATCAATGATCTCCTGCACAAAATGATACCGAACATCAATATACTTCGTACGAACATGGAACACTGGATTCTTCGCTAAGTGAATAGCACTCTGACTGTCAGAATAAAGAGTAATCTTCTTCTGCCCAATTCCCAATTCATCTAGTAATCCCTGTAGCCAAATAGCTTCCTTCACAGCCTCTGTCATTGCCATATACTCTGCCTCTGTAGTAGACAAAGCCACTGTAGACTGTAAAGTAGACTTACAACTCACTGGTGCTCTTGCAAGAGTAAACACATAACCGGTTGTCGACCGACGTTTATCCAAATCACCAGCATAATCAGAATCAAAATAACCAATAGCACACTGACCACATGTATCATCCCTCTCAAAGACTAAGCCAACATCTACGGTTCTCAACAAATACCGTAAAATCCATTTCACTGCTTGCCAATGTCCTTTACCAGGATCATGCATATACCTGCTCACAACTCCAACTGCATGTGAAATATCGGGTCTCGTACATACCATAGCATACATCAAGCTACCAACTGCATTAGCATACGGAACTCGAGACATATACTCTCGTTCCTCATCTATACTAGGAGATAAAGATACACTGAGCTTTATATGAGGAGCAAGTGGGTACTTACAGGTTTTGACTGCTCTGTAATGCCAAACTGCTGTAATACCTTCTTTAGATATTGCTTCTAAGTCAAACAAATCTTGCTTCTCCCTCTATCTCTGCTAATCTCCATGCCAAGAATCTTCTTAGCTTCACCCAAATCTTTCATCTCAAACTCTCGATTCAACCGAGTCTTCAAATTTGCAATTTCTTCGACATTCGTCGAAGCTATCAACATATCATCAACATACAAGAGTAGATAAATGAAAGAACCATCATGTAGCCTATGAAAATACACACAATTATCAAATGTGCTTCTTGTGTACCTCTGACCCATCATAAACCGATCAAATCGCTTATACCACTGTCTGGGAGATTGCTTCAAACCATAAAGCGATCTTTTCAGTTTACAAACCAAGTTTTCCTTACCAGCAACTTTGAATCCCTCTGGCTGAGTCATATAGATTTCCTCTTCCAAGTCACCATGTAAAAATGCAGTTTTTACATCTAATTGAACTAGTTCCATATTCATCTGAGCTACCAAGGCTAACAAAATTCTA
>SNVD02005892.1:0-23472 GCA_013180625.2 Boswellia sacra
TGTATAAGTGTCTATTTATATATTCCATTTTCATATCAATATTCTCCATGTTTCTTTGCATATTCCTTGGTATTTTTATGTTATTTTGGTGGTTTTTTTATGTTTGTAGGGTTTTGGAGGAACTTACACAAAATTGGAGTCAAACCCTTCATGTTTATCCTCTGCTATCACCAATTTTCTTGAGTTGATTGTATCGATATACAATTAACCGGATAACAATGCTATATACCATTTGAACAGCTCTCGAATTCTATTTTCTGGAGAAATTTACGGTTTATAAATCCATTCAGTGTACCAAAAGTTGTAATCAAAACAGTGTGAGAAGTATAGAAATGTAATTCCACAAATCACTGTAGCATGTATAATACGGGACACTGTAGTAGGTTACTGTAGCAGTATTTAAACACATTTTAGGGTTTTATTTTGATAACTTGAAGAGGGGAAAACGTGGGAGGAGGCTGCATTTCTGGATTTCTCTCATCCCTTGGAGTTCTTGAAGGAGAAAGAAGATTTTGAAATAGGAGGAACTACAATTCCAAGAAGATTCATCTACAAATAAGATTTTCAAAGAATTTGCTAAGTTCTTTCTTTCCTTTTCAATTCTGGAATTTCTCTGTATTGTATTTGTTATTCTGATTGAATATGTGTAACTAAATCTGAATTAGTTGAGGGTGATTTCAAGGCCCTTGATATGGATTTTGTGAGTTGATTGTGTAAGAAATTGTTATCCAATTCTATAATTGAAGTTGATTGTATTTTCCCATATCTAATGCTTATGATTGCTTACTGATTGTATTTGGAATGGCCAACTGAATATAATCTGGTTGTTGTCTATTGCTATATTAGAAATCTTTATCCGTAATTGTCATGAATTTCCAATCATTAGTAGCAAAATTGTGATCAGAGATTGCAATTGGAAAATACAACCTAGGTTAAATAATATGAACTTGTGTGATTATTGCTTAGATCAACCTATCTTTCTCATCGTAATGCTTCCATTGAATTAAACTCATAGAGCTTGTTCTAGGTTGTTTAATGGATAGAGATTAAATAAAGAGCTTGTTTTATTTAACAACAAAGTAAGGAAAGATTGGGATAACATAGCTTGTTGTTATCTACGGTTGATAACTTCAATGCTGTAATTGGATTACAATTCTATGTTAATTCACAAATTCATATCTTGTGGCAGAGAATGAACTCTTAACCAATTGTCTCTCATTGATTTTTCACTCCATTTAACTTTACTTTGTGTTATTCTTCATTTGCTTTCGTATTAAGTTTAGTTAATCAATCAACAAAACTCCCCCTGTTTAGTTTATTATTGCTGGAAAATAACAAATTCAATTAGAATCAATCCTCGTGGGAACGATATCTTACTTATCATTTTATTACTTGTGCGACTAGTATACTTGCTAGTTTCGAACGCATCAGATTGAAAAATCAATGAGAGAAACCTGGTTAAGGGATCCTTCTCTACCACAAGATATGGATTTGCAAATTAATTGTAGAATTGTCATCCAATTACACCATTGAAATTATCAACCGTAGATAACAACAAGCTCTGTTATCCCAATCTTTCCTTACTTTGTTGTTAAATAAAATAGGCTCTTTACTTAATCTCTATCCATTAAACAACCTAGAACAAGCTCTCTAAATTTAATTCATGGATGCATTACGAAAAGAAAGACAGATTGATCTAAGCAATAAACACACAAGCTCGGATTATTTAACTTAGGTTGTATTCTCCAATTGCAATCTCTGATCACAATTTTCTACTAAGGATTAGAAATTCAAGACAATTACGGATCAAGATTTCTAATCTAGCAATAGACAACAACCAGATTATATTCAGTTGGCCATTCGAAATACAATCCCACAAGCAATCGATAAGCATAGATGTATGGGAGGGGGGGGGGGTGTGGGGGGGGGGTGGGGGGGGGGGGGGGGGGAAAAGGTGGGAAGGGTTGGGGGGGCGGAAAATACAAGCAACTTCAATTAGAGAATTGGATAACAACTTCTTGCACACTCAACTTACAAAAACCATATCAGGGGCTTTGAAATCACCCTCAACCAATTCAGATTCAATTACACATGTTTAAGAACGTGGTAAATACAATACAACATGGAGACATTCCAGAAAATGAAAGGGAAGGGAAAAACTTAGCAAATTTGATGTAATTCTCTTTGGATTGTAGTTCTTCCTCTTTCCAAGCTTCCTTTCTCCTTCAAGAACTCCAGGAGATGAAAGAATTCCAGAGCTGCAGCCTCCACCACGTTCTCCCCTCTTCAAGTTATGAAAATAAAACCCTAAATGTGTTTAAATACTCTGCTACAGTAACCTGCTACTGTGTCCCGTATTATACATGCTACATTGATTTGTGGAATTACATTTCTATACTTCTCACACTGTTTTGATTACAACTTTTGGTACACTGAATGGATTTATAAACCGTAAATTTCTCCAGAAAATAGACTTCGAGAGCTTTCCAACGGTATAAATAATGTCATCCGGTTCATTGTATATCAATACAATTAAATCCGAGAATATGGTGACTAGCAGAGGTGAAATGAAGGGTTTTACTCCATTTTTATGCAAGTTGCTCCAAAACTCCTACAAATATCAAAACCACACAAAAACATAAAAATACCAAGGAATATAGCAAAGAAATATGGACGAATTGATATGAAAATGATATATAAATAGACACTTATTAATGCAGTCGATTTCACCACATCTAAGTCATCGACCGTATCCAAATCCAAATCTTTCAAGATGGTCTTTAATTCAGACAACCTCACATTTTCGCCATTCAAATATTTGTCTCGCAAACGATTTGGTGTCTCTACTTTCTTCAACTCCTTCTAGTGGTCAAGAAATGGTCCAAACCTTAATCCGGGATTAACGCAAACTCATGGGCTGAGAAATGAATTGTCTTGCTTGCACACGAAAAACGAAGATTAAAATTAGTCTTGCCATAGTGCATCGTACATAATTAATCATTGATTGAGGTTATTATCGTACATAAGATACCATAACCCCTCGTCATCTACGTCATGTGTTTTAACCTCATGCAAAAGTAAGTTATTGATAAACTTGCCGGGAAATGTCAAGTCACCTATATCCAATAAGTATCCAAAACCTGTATGCTTTTTAAAAAGCTTATGTTGCCCCTCCTTCAAAGTGTTCCTCACAAAATGAATGCACTCCAAACTTGTCATATTCGTCACTATCGAATCGTAATGCTTGAATTTTGGTGTTATTAACTCAAAAGAGATCGACAAACGCGGGGGCTTCATTTATAAACCTGAGAAATGAAGACAAAATCAGTTTAAACCTAAAAAATAAAAATAAAAAATCAAATGCATGACGCAAATCTAGAAAAAAAATTCGACAATTAGACAGGGCATCATTAAACTGTCGAATACAAACTTTTCAGCACTTCGATACAATTTCGATGACTACAACTAATTTCGACGATTACAAGGACTTCTTCGACGATAGTTCGACGAAAAACTTCTATGGTTTGACAAACCTACTAATTCGATGAAGATGCACCATCGAATTTCCTGTGTTCGACAAATATATAAAACGATTGTCGAATTTCATTCCTATATAATTTGGCAGTTCGATGACACAATAATCTATTCGATGGTGGTTCGACACTAAGACTCGTTATCCTAAGTCTTCAACAATTGTGAATGCCTTTTTTCTCCCAATTTTTTGACTATTCGAGTATACAAACAGCCTAAACAACACAATTTGACAAACCGTTCGATAGCTACTTAACAAGTTTGACACTTCAACAATTTGACAATACTGTTCATCCTCTTCGACCTCAAATCGTTTAAATACACATCATGCAGGCACAATGTAAATACACATAGCACAACATGAAACCACCAAACAGAAGAATCGACTAAATAGCACTTTACAATCAATGAATCCCTAAACTTGGTTACAATTATTCTCTCTCTACAAATGACAAAATTTCAGAATCTTTTATAGAACACAGTCAGATTGAATTATACGCATTCACAAATACCATGTTATCACATACCAAGTTAATTCCATTTATGGCATCAACGATTTTGGCCTCATGGATGCGGTCCTTTCCGTCGATTATCTCTATTGCCTGGATCAGACAGAGCTCCAACGTGGGTTGCTGGAATCAGTCGACTATCTCCTCTTGTCGAATCAATCAGAGAGCAGATCAATGGATAAACGGGGGTTGGTTCATAAACGATTGTTTGATGTTTGGATGGAGGGAACCGAATCTTTTTCAATTTTAAATAAGGGCTACTTACGAGGGTAAATTGGAAATTGACATGGGCGGAGGCTAGTCAGTTGAAAAAATTATTGGAGGGGGCTATGAATAAAAAATTAGTTTTCTGGAGGGTTAGTTTTGAAAATTTTCCCTTGTATATATGGTTTTGATGGATGTTTGGGTCAGAAGGAGAGAGAAAAAGAGGCTTGGAATGGGGGCAGGTTGGGTACGAGGCAACAGATATCCATCCCCACACCGTTGAATTATTTTTTGCTCCACCTCACCCCATTGCCCCTGAACGAGGTAGGGCGAGGCGGGACAAAAAAAAAATTTCAGCGGATCCGTATCTGTCCTGCTTCGCCCTACCCCAACCATTTACAAATATATATAAAAAAAATTATTGATATGGACCCACCACATTTAAAAATCTTCTTCATATACTCATGTAGACAAATTTTAGTGGAGTGAACCCACTCTATTTAAAAACTTTTTTTCTATACTTTGTCAAATTTTAAGACACACACACACACACATATTAAAACTTATCAAAATCATTCATTGAAATTACATATAAGTTCCTATATTTTATAATTTTTTATATATACCCTTTTACAATGCAGGGCAGAGTAGGTCAAGAAATCAGACTCGGCCTCAGACCTGTCCCAATGGGGGCATCATTCTTTGGGATCCAAACCCGCCCCTAACAAGCAACGGGGCGGGGCTTGCTCGCAGGTCTCACCAAGGCACTGGATCCACCGAGTCAAATGCACAAGCGTAAAGGAGAGAGAAAAGGGAAATTAAATTTATATTTTTTATTTTTATTAATTTTCGTTTTCGATTGGTTTAAAAGGGTATCTTAGTCATTGTTTTTTCTTTCCTATTTTATCATTTAAAAAAATAGCATAATGCAATTTTCACGGGGTAATTTGCAATTTTCAATCTTTCACGAAGGAATTCTTTTTTAGCTTAACCTCAAGTGGTAAATGTAACAGTCCCATTAGTATAAGTAAAAAAGAATATTTTAACCGTTTGCATTCAAACTTCAAATTCCATTTTCAATTGTATAAACATTGTTCTATTTAATTGTATTAGTTAATTGATGTCATTTTTTAAATTATGAAGAGAGATTTGATAAAATATTTTAAGTTTTAACATTTTAATAACATGTATACTAAGTGCAAACGAAAATGTTTTAGGTACAAACTCCTTATCTAGACTTAAAAGTAAGAACCTCTTAGGTAACTTTTTTCCCGCTAAACAAGGTTATCTTTCAATTATATAATTTATGAATTTTTCTTATGAGTATATTTAATATTTAAAAAAATAATAAATAATAAATCATTCTCTAAAAATGAATTCCAAGCATAAAATGATCTAATTATTTTATCTCAATTCCTAATTTTATCTTTATAATTCTATAAGAGAGAAACATATTATTTATTTTATTTTCGAAATCATTTAATAAAAAATAAAGCAGCAAAAAAATTACTTTTAATCAAGAATCTTGAAGAGCAACATTACTCTAAACAATAAAACAACTGCATTTCTATATTAATTGCATTTAAATATTATAAGTAAAAATAATATTTTATGCTTTTTAAAAATAAAAAGACTTGACCGTTAGCATTTAAGCTCCAAAATTTCCTAAGCCAATCACTCGGAAGCTTGAACTTTACGAAAACCACTCTCCTGCTCTATATAAATCACAAAGCGCTCTCAATCTCTTCTCATAACTTTTAATTGCAAATTTAGAAACCGAGTTCGCTTTGCTTGAATCTTTGTTTCCATTACTCAAATCTTTAATTTGTTTTCAATTACTTGAATTTCCGTTACGATTGTCACGGAGAAGAGATGAATCCCATTCTGGGTTCTCATCATCAAGAAGCCTGGAATAGGAATTGCGCTTCACATGGCAACTTCTTCTACGGCAAAAGGAGCCTGCAAAGCTTCAACCGCCAAGTCCCTGATACGCCATTACACAAACGCTCCAGGACCCAGTACCACTACACAACCACATCTCCGAGGAATCAACAACATCAATTGCGACTGAACCTGCCACCCGTGGCTCCTCATCAAACCCCCAGCCTTGTTGAACCGTCTTTTGGGCAACCCAGTAGGGTTCTGGTTTTCTCAGCCTTGCCTCTTCAGAATCCGGGTCTCGTTCTCCCTCCTGCAACACAAAAAACGGTTGATATGAATACGATTAGCTCCCTTCTGAGAGAGTTGATTTCAACAGCTGATAATAACCAGCCATTACAAGCAATGTCACCCAAAACTCTGCCTGAAGGTCTGTTTTCATCTTCAAAGCAACTAATAGTTTCAGCACCTTCCGATGGTGGGGAAGATAGTATAGGACTGGAGTTTGATCATGCTAAACTCAAGGTGCGTCACGAGTCTGTGATAAGGTCTCTGTACGCTGATCTCCCAAGACAATGCGCAACATGTGGATTGAGATTCAAGGCTCAAGAAGAGCATAGTCATCACATGGACTGGCACGTGAGGAAGAACCGGGCTGCCAAGTGTAAGTCGAAGCAAATGCAGACTCGGAAGTTGTTTCCAAGCTCAAGTTTGTTGCTTAAAGCTTCTGAGGCAAATGGCAAACCTAACGGAGGTGCCTCCGTATTTTTGGCTACTAGTGTTGTTGAGAAAGAGAACAACTGTGGGGATCTACTAGCTGTTTTAGCAGATGAAGAACAGAAAGAGTGCCCATTGTGCACGGAGGCCTTTGATGAGTATTTTAGTAATGAGACAAACGATTGGATGTACAGAGGGAGTGTCTACATGAATGAAGCCAAGGCATCAACAAGACGATTGTACAAGTCTCTGGTGGGTCGAATTGTGCATGCCAAGTGCCTCTATACAAATGAAGAGATGCAATCATGGTCACTTTCCTGCTAGAAACAAGATATAGAAGAGCACAAAAGTATAGTCGTTTTTATTGTTAGTGCATTTTAACTACAGGTTAAAACTTCATCAAATTTTGTATTTTTCAACTGAAGTCAATTGAATGACTAAACATGGTTTGGCAATGAGAACAACAAAATTCTTTCATATTCTCAGTTCTGTTTCTTCTATTTCTTATATTTGCAATTCAAATAAGAAGATATGCACATTGATATATGTATAAGATTTTGTGCATTACTTCAACTGTTTAGTGCCTGTCGACAGTAAAGCTCATTGGACACTTGGTGCTTTCAATTATTTGAAGCTTCAGGAAACATGACTTTCAGAAACCAGGAAGGAAAGTTTGCAATGTTTAAATAACCATCATCACAGCAATTTGATTCAATATAACCACAATCCAGTCTCACTATTGGAGCTTATGCACAGTGCTAGGACTCCATCTAATGTGCTTCTAAAGACTTGGTCTGAAAATTTCATAAAGGTGCCAAGCTCTGTTTCTTAAATTGTCCAGATATGGTTACTTGAAAGAATCCTATCTATGTTTTGCCCTAATTTGAACATGAATCCAAGCCAATTAGAAATCGTTTCTTAGTGTTAAAATTTGTTTCAATAACATATATATACCATCAACAGCTTCGTGGTCCATTTCAGTCTAAAACTCTGAATGCCCTGTCTCTTTCAGAAAGCTTACCTCCAGGCCAATTCCTGAATGCATGTTGTTATGAAGAATTAAACACAAGTCTTGCAGACCTTAATCTCTTTTGTGTACAAAAAAGTTATGAAACTATGTTAAAAATTTCAACCCAAGAGCTAGTCTTCTTTTATTTATTATTTGTTTGGGTCAAATATATTCCTCTGTGCATTACAAGCTTGAACATACAGAAAGAATCTTAGTTCTGTTATGTTGTATTCAAGCTTTTCTACTTTCTCACTATCTTTGGCCCCCTTTCCACCCACTAGGGACGAAGTGAAGTTACTCAAGGGACCATAACAGAGCATATATATAGGAAAGGAGACCTCGGGTAAGTGACGATGGTCCTAGCTCTTAATCCTTATAGTTTTTATTTTTTTAATTTGAGTGTTCCAATATAGTTTAATTAACTTAATTAGCATGTTGGACCAATAACATTATTAGATTCTCATCAACTTTGAGTTGGTATATTAAAAAGTGAAAAACAAGGTGTCAGTATGTGTTATTAGCTTGTAGAATTGTTTGATTAATATCAATCCAAAAGAATGAAGTGTATCAGTCAAGGGATATTAAAAAAAAAAAAAAAAGAAAAAAAGAAAAAGATACCTCTGCTCATTAGTAATATCTGCAACAAATAGCTCATGGTTCCACACTCGTACATAAACACTTCCGCTCTTGAGAGAGTTCCGGTAGCCTCAAGACTCCAATTAACTTCACATCTTCATCTTTTAAAAAAAAAAATTCATGGAACATTTGATCCATTGCCCACACAAGCCACCCCATTTCTCCATTACTTCCTTCCTGTTTCCTTTTATTGAAATTCTTGTACCATGATTGGACATGGATGAGGCCCCACGAGTGTCCAGCACAAGTAGCAGCTGCTTTCCCAGTCCCCCTTAGGAACTCCAATCAACAACTTTAATCAGCATCAAATACCAAAAAAAAAAAAAAAATCATTCAATTTGGATTAATTTAACTTATGAAGCACAAAGTATGACTGTTACATCTCATGTGGCTAGGAAATGAGATGCTGGACTACTTTATAAGAGCTTGGATTCCCTCACTAATGAAACGCTTTTTAAGCAAACGTGTTTGCCTGAAGCCTGAAACAGACCCCTTACAATAATTAATTAGAGTGAATACCTGAGGATCAAGTAGTTTCATTTGGAGGACAATAGAGGGTTGTTTTTCCATATAGATGGTGCCCACGTAGACAAACAGTGCACTCATCATAACATGCTTTATCTTTTATTTAATGTGCAATGTGAAAAACACAAGCAAACTTCTTTGATCCAAAATGCATATATTAAAGTTATTTGAAGAATTTCTTTGTTAGCAATGTAAAATGTGACTGTAACTCTATATTTAACATGATGATTCATATACAGAAAGAAACCTGAAACACAGTGTCCTGCAAAACAAAGAGGAATTGAACTTCAATTAATCACGAATTTCAACTTGTAATTTCCTGAAGCAGAGAGGAATTTCAACAATTGCAAACAAAAAACTGTACAGCTTGTTTGAGGGTGGTCACCTTTGTCAAGAAACAGGATAAAATAACACTCAAGGATGTTTTAAGTTCCCCAATTGCGAACATTTTGCAGTTAAAGTACGAAATCACCCTTTTCCAGGCACCCTGCTTATTGGATCATAATTACAGCTTCCAACTTGAAACTCCTCGCTTTTACTCATTCACATCTGCTCGACAGAAAATTTTCCATTCCAGAGTTAGCGAGCGGGTTTAAAAAAAAAAAAAGAAAAAATTCTGTGAAGGATGAAACAGAGATCTTACCGGTGTAAGGGAGAATGGAAGAAGAGAACTGGCCAGTAACGATGTCGTTCATTAGATTAAATGGTAGTGATAGGGATTTGCTCTTCTACAGAGATTACAATTCAAAGCGAATTTTGAAAAGAGAAGGAAAGAGAAAAGGAGATCTGAACCGTTCATTTGACAGCGTCAGCTCTTCATGTAAATGCAAGTACTCCTTCATGTTTGCGAATCAACTGTAGAGAGAGAGAGAAACGAAAGAGAACGAGATAAAAAGTGGCGGCAAAGTGTGCACTTCGATTTCGTGTTTATTTTGGCTTCCTACTCACCAAAAGGTTTTATTTTAAAAGTGACGGTAAACTTACAATATTTATATAATATATATTTTATAATATAACGTAATAATTTATATGGATAAAATTTATTAAAAAAATAAAAATAGATGAAAAAAATCACATCTTTATTAAGATTTTGTCACTTAGACTGTTACGTTATGTTATAAAATTTACGTTGTATGAATATTGTAAGTTTACTATTATTGTTATTTTAATATCAAGAGCTCTTCTATAAATTTTTCAGGTCATCTAGCTCCATCTAAAAAGAGCTAATAAGTTATTAAAAATTTTTCATAGAGCGTTTATTATGATTTTTCTTATGGCGTTTATTATGATTTTTCTCCTTTTATTATGATTTTTCTCCTTAGCTTTTCTATTAACTAAAAGGGTTTTTTAATTTTAAAATTTTTTATGTCATTTGACTATAACCTGAAAGAGCTGATGAATGATTAAAAAAGCTGTTTTATGTATATTAGAAGAAACCTAAAATTATCTTGTCATTTTTTTGAATTATTCATATCATATTTGCTTATCTTATAATTTGTAACGCTAAACTCCCCTTCCTCGTGGATCGACCTCGGTCTCACCGGGATTATTACTTCGACACTCCTATACTTGGAAGACAATCCTTTTTCGAATGTGTCAAGTTTTTGGCGCCGTTGCAGGGGAAGGTAAAAATTAGCGTACAAAATTGTAAGTATTCTCTTTTCTCATTTTAGATCTTAATTTTTTTCTCTTTATTGTGTGTTAATCTTTTCTTCTCTTTTCTTTTCTCTTTCTTACATATGTTCATCTTTTCTTTCTTTTTGCATTAGTTGGTAGAGTTGTTAGGTGCCACTCATCTTCTTTGAAACCCAACCAAGAATATTAATGGACTCCATAAATCTTAGAAAAACTTGTGCACAATCATGCATAATCTTCCATCGTGATGCAAAATATTTCGACCATGAATCAGATTTCATTCAATTCTTAGCCCACTTTCATGGCCTAGATGTTGAAAACCCATTTTTGCACTTGAGAGAATTTAAAGAGTTTTGCAATACCTATAATGACCTAAATTGTAGCATAAACATCTTTAGATTAAAGCTTTTTCCCTTTTCTTTAAAAGATAAAGCTAAAACATGGCTACAAAATCTTAGGTCAGGATCTATTAGCTCATGGGATGAAATGCAACAACAATTTCTTAAAAAATTCTTTCCTCCCTATAGAACAAATTCTCTCGAAAGGCAAATCATCAATTTCACTCAAAAACAAGGAGAGACCTTTTACCAATGTTGGGATAGGTATAAAACATTGCTTAATACTTGTCCTTATCATGGTTTGGAAACATGGGAACTAGTTTTAATTTTCTATGAAGGTCTTACACATCAAGCTAGGCAAATGGTGGAATTAATGTGTAATGGACAATTTGAAAATAAAGACCCTGATGAAGCCATGGATTACCTAGACTTACTAGCAAAACATGCCCAAAATTGGAACAATGTTGACACCTATGAGATGCCAAGAACATCTAGTAGAGGCATTTATAACTTTAGGGAGAATCATGATCTTCATGCTAAATTTACATCCTTAGCTAGAAGAGTCAAGGATTTAGAAATGTGGTCCATGCAAGAAATTGTTTGTCACACTTGTAATTCTAGTGATCATCCTACGGATGATTGTCCAATTGTGCCTACCTTTAGGAAAAATCTCCATGAACAAACCAATGTTTTAAAAACTTTTCAAAGGTCAAATCCTAATCCTTACAAACAAAATTTTGAATGAAAAAATCACTTGAATTCTGATTTGAGGAATGATAATAATGCACAATTTTATCAACATCCCTTTCAATCATATCAAAATTTACAAAAATCTCATGATCACGCATCTTATGAGGATCTCAAAGAAACATTGAATTCATTCATTGCAAAGCAAGAGGCTTTTAATAGTCAAGTTGCTCAAACTATGGCAAACTTGAATGATGCTCTTGAAATACTTGAATTTGCACTCAATACTCATGAAAAAGGTGAGTTTCCATCTCAACTAGAGCCAAACTCCATCAATCTACATGTGAGTAATCCAAGTGGCCAACATCTAGATGAAGATTCGGTAAGTACTCTTCACGAAGGTAAGGTTGATAAAGAACATACTTTTAACCCCTATGAGAAAGATGATGAATCAATCTTAAAGGGTAAGGCAGATGTTAATAAACCTACACCTAACAAGGAAGAGATTGAATCCTCATTTATGCCCTCATGTAATCATGCAAAGGAACTTAACCAAAATTTTAACATTAATGAATTTTTCAGGCATGATGAAAATGAGGAAGCTAATAGGACTAAAACTAATGTGGAAGACTATATCCAAAATGAGAATTTTTCAAGTCCTTTAGAAATTGGGTTAACTAGTTCATTTGAACCAAGTATGCAACTAGTGCCCATTGCTTCTAAAGATTTCTCATTGCTTGATTTTGTACAGGTGAAGCAGATTAAGAGTTGGGAGCCATGCTTTGAAAAAAGGCAGGAAGAAACATCCACACTCAAGAATGCACGCCTCAAGGACAAACAAACTCAATCAGTGGTAATCTCTTCCATTCTCACAAATAAAGGAAAAAGAGAGGTACCACCTCAATGGCATATTTTTTACCGTGGTAAATTACTTTCGAAAAGATTCCTCTTTTGGCCTTTTTTCACGACTAACCAAATTTTATCTGTTTGTGCCCTATTTTCATTTTTATTCTTTATTTTTGCTATCATTTCTAGTTTGTTCTTATTTTATTTTATGTGCTTTTATTTTATTTGTGTGTTTGCATTTTGTTTTCCGGTCAAGTGGCGGATACGGTACTCCGTGACTTTTAAAGTCGGTTTTTCAGTTCCCTAAAAACTGTTGCTCACCTTGCATCCATTTTCTTTTCTTCTCTCTCATTTTCTTCATAGTCTTGGGAATCTGACTCAAAACGACCCTGTTTGCCAGTTTATAAGAAAACTGGATGGGAAGCATATCCCCAACTCATAGAAGGTGTTTAAGCCGTTTTTGGACGTAAAACCAGAGGAAGATGTGAGCCACAGTCACAACTACCTATACACATGCATGTGTGCCATCAATTTTAAATTTCTTATCTTTTATTTTATTTGTAGCATTTTATTTTATAAGTCTTTCAGGTCATCTCTCTTGAATAATAGAAGCTTCAGGTATTGTCTCCTATACTTTATCTCTCTACATTTAAACATTGAGGACAATGTTTCATTTGGTTGGGGGGAAGGATAGTAGACATAAGTATGTTTTGAATTTTTTTTTTTAAAAAAAGTGAGTTAGTAATTAGATTCAGAGTGCGGCGTAAGGAGTTCAAATCCTCTTGAGACGCATTCTGGGTTAGGAATGGCGGAGTAAGGAGGACCAGTTTGAGCTCTTGAAACCCATTCTAACCAATTTGTCATTTTATTTTGATTTTGTGAACTCATTTTAGCTAACTTGATATTATTTAGTCTTTATTTTTGAATTTTATAACAAGGAGATCTTATTCATTTCACTTTGAATTATTCAAATCTATGAACTCTCACAACCTTATCATTTAATAAACAATGTGCTTATGTGCTCATTAAGCAAGTATTCTTGAACCTTTCTTCACACACACACATACCTTGATGCATGATTGTGGGTGGCAAAATAAAATATTGCAATATTTGAGTTCTTTTGTTTTGTTTAGGATAACAACAAAAGGAAGGGGAAAGTTTAAAAAAAATGAAAAAATGAAAAATAAAAGCAAAAAAAGAAGAAAGAGAAAGCAATTGTGGATAAGTTTGGTCTTATAGCCTCCTTAATTCGAGCAATTAAGCCCGAGGGGTGCCTCAACACCTAATATCCTAAAACCAACTGGTTTGGGAGCTATTGGCCCAAAGCTCGCTATATGGATTAAGGAGAAAGCTTAATGGGATTGAACATTGCACTATCCACAAGTTTCTAAGCAAAAATAAAGCATCGGCAACCCGAGTCGTTAAGCTCGTAGGGGTGTCTTAACACCTAATGCCCTAAGGCCAACTGGTCTGGGAGTCATTAGCCTAAGGCTCGCTACATGGGTTAAAGATGCATTCTTTCAAAAAAAAAGAGAAAAAAAGAAAAAAATGTATAAAATGAATGAATACCCCCTACCTAAGGTTGTAAGCCTTAACAAATACTAGAACCGATATGGCTTATTTCTAATAAGCCCCATAGTCATGTGTCAACTGAGCACAAAAGAAGGTTTGTAGATATCTTGACTGAAGGGTACATGAGTCATTTAAAAAAAATCAGTTGAGAGTTTGTTTATTTGGATAAAATCAAGGAGAGTGCAATAATGACCACCTTGGATGTAAAATTCTATAAATCACTTCTAAATAATAACGCTTTAATTGCTAGGGACTAGCAATAAGCTAGTTGGGGGGTGTGATGAACACTTAAATATGCATGTTTAATAAGAGTTTAGTTCATCATATTGCATTAATAGTGTCATTAAATTCCTCAACTTAAGCATATTTGTAGCATTTGCATCTTTGGAATTAATTTCTCTTAATTTTGGTTTTGTTATAGGTTCGGTAAAATGGGCATAACTCTCTATTTATAGATCAGAATGGTGCAATTCATAATGTTTTGGAAAGCTGATTCAATTGTATACAAGATTGCATTTCACAAGCATCACCAAATTCGGGCTCTTAGTGGACCAAAATTGGGCTTGAAGTGAACCCATCTACAATCTCAGCCCAGTCTGACCAGGCCTCAGTATTTGGACCGTATCTCTCAAAATACATATCCAAATTGTGAAATCAATATGTTCTAGAAAGCTGAGAGAAATATCTAAAACTTTCATGAAGACATGTGATTAAAATTCACAACATTTCAATGTCAAAATTGATGGTTAAAGTCGGTGCCTAATGATCCCAATTGTCAAAGATATTTACAACTAATATTTGACAATTATGCCCTTGTAATTTGACAAGTTTGCCCCTGGATGTATCTATAAATAGAGGTGCCTTGTGACCCATTAGGGCATCTTGGCCTTGGCTGGAACATTTTGGCTTTGGCTAGGATCTTGTATTGTGTTTTGTGTGTTTATGTTATTAATGAATTTCCTTTTTCTTACATTTTATTTTCTTTCTATTATAATGTTCTTCTAATTTCTCTTTTGCTAAGGTGAAAGGGTGAAACCCTTGATATGAGAATAAGGATTCTCTAACCCTTAATATGTGCTTAATAATCTTAATCTTATAATGTTTATTCAATATGATTTATATTTAATTTCTTAATCAATCTTGACACCACTCGTAAAGTGGAGGTCTTGATCCATTGTAGACAATCCTTGGCACATCAAATGCTTGGATCCTTTCTAGATGTCGTATGGTTCTTCCTTACCGACACAAGTCTAGTTAGGAACCTTGATTTGTTATAGACATATGGTGATTGGCACATTGTGTTAGCCCTAAGGCTACATGATAATTTTGATGATAACAATACACATTGATTAATTGAGATTTACTAACATGTTTATTTATGTGCAAGAGTAAGATCATTGAAATAATTTTAAAATCAAGAAGAGGCTTATTAAAATGAAGTGTTGAAGCTAAGGAGAAGACTACATGTTAAAGGCACCAAAGTTTAAGAACAAGGATTGACTCAAGGAATGTGACACATGAGCAATGTTCAATCAATTGGTCATATATATCTCTACAAATATCCAAATGATGTGATTCTTGAGCCTTTGGAAAGCTACTCAATTTATAACATTTCATATGTTTTAATAAAATTCAAATTTCAAGTGCAAGGTTGTCCAAATCATCATGCAAGTTGAAAGACAAATGGAAGCAGCTGACATGAGCACCGAATACTCCTTTGGACATATCTTGAGCTAGAAAAATCAAAATGACTTGATTCTTGTGGCATTGGAAAGATGACTTAATGAAGAACATTTCATATGTTTTGAAAAAATTCAAATTTCAAACAGAAGGCCGACATAATTGACATGCAATTCGGTGGACTGACACAGAGAAGAAAAATCAACTCACATGAGCACCGAATGGTGTTTTGGCCATATCTTAAGATAGAGATATCCAAATTCTTTGAATCTTAATGTTTTGGAAAGCTTATTCAAATATGAAGATTTTTTATGTTTTGAAGAAATTCAAATTTCAAACGGAAGGCTGACAGAATTATCATTCAAGTCGGTGGACTGACACATGGAGGAAAAATCAAGTCACATGAGCACCGAATGGTGTTTTGGCCATATCTTGAGCTACAGATATCCAAATGACTTGATTCTTGATGCGTTGGAAAGCTTATTCAAATGTGCAGATCTTTTATGTTTTGAAGATTTTCAAATTTCAAACGGAACATTGACAAAAATGGCAGACAAGATTATGATTTTTATGGTGGGCAGAAAATTTGGAGATGGTGTCTTCACTTGATTAAGTTCATCCTATTTGCCTATAAAAGGAGCCCTTCTCCCATGCATTCAGTAGTGAAGAGAAGAACATCCATCAAGCCACAAATAAGAGAAATATCAAGTTTAGAGAGCTTTTATATTCTTTATCTACTCTTTGAAGAGAGTTATACTTTTGTTGTAAAAATTTTCTTTGTTCTTGTATTGTGGTGAGAGTGAGATCTTCTTGTAAAGGATAAAAGTTATCCTTGAGAGAACTCTTTCCTTGGTGAGGTTGTTCATCAAGAAGAACTCTTGGTGTGGTGTTATCAAGAGTTGAAGAAAGTTGCCTTGGTGAGGTTGTTCATCAAGAAGAACTCTTGGTGTGGTGTTATCAAGAGTTGAAGGAAGTTGCCTTGGTGAGGTTGTTCATCAAGAAGAACTCTTGGTGTGGTGTTATCAAGAGTTGAAGAAAGTTGCCTTGGTGAGGTTGTTCATCAAGAAGAACTCTTGGTGTGGTGTTATCAAGGGTTGAAGGAAGTTGCCTTGGTGAGGTTGTTCATCAAGAAGAACTCTTGGTGTGGTGTTATCAAGAGTTTGAAGAAAAAGTCTTGGTGAGGTTGTTCATCAAGCAAGTTGTAAAGATTTCTACAACTTAGTGGAAAGCTTAGCTCGTGGAGCTAGGAGCCCGTGGACGTAGGCAAGGTTTGCCGAACCACGTAAATTGAGTTTGCACTCTCTCTATCCCTTTCCTCTTTACATTTACTTGCACTTGTGATTGTTCATCATTATTATTCTTTTGATTGCATCTTTGATAAATTCTAATTTCATCTTCTTCACCTTTATTTTCAAAGAAAGAGTGAACTAATTTTGATCTTTCAAGAAAAGTTTTCTAAATCCGTTTTGATAAATAAAAACCCAATTCACCCCCCCTCTTGGGTTGCCATACCTGGGTCAACACATTGGATGCTTGAACCCATTTACAAGAAGTGGTATAAATATTGGTAATGAAACAAATATAATTCATATAACTAAAATGGGTTAATTATCCTTATTTGAAATATCAAGGGCGGATCCCCTAACCTTAGCCTTCATTGTTATTGTGTTAATTCCTCTTGTATTTTAATTATTCTATTGTTTATGAACTTTTTATTTTATTTACTATGGTAGGTTCTACCACCTTATGAAATTGTTCTTTAATTTACTATAGCTGGTTATACCACCTACTTCCATGGATGGTTTTATCTCTTCTTGTTTTTTGTTTTATATTTGAATGGTCGGTAATACCGCCTACCATCTTACATATTTATTGATATTATCTTGTCATTTCTTTGAATTATTCATATCATATTTGCTTATCTTATAATTTGTAACGCTAAAATCCCCTTCCTCGTGGATCGACCTCGGTCTCACCGGGATTATTACTTCGACACTCCTATACTTGGGAGACAATCCTTTTTCAGATGTGTCATCCAACCTTTAAGTGCACTAGTCTATGCCTTGTTATCAAGAGATTTGATATACATCATCATCCTCACTTTCTAGTATAAAGAATTACTGTTATCAAAGATAGGTGGTTGTGCTCGAGATCCTCCATTTCGCATAAACTCCATGCCTCTAAATCAACGTGATCTTTCTTCGCTTATAAGTCAGTAAACCTACTCTAATACCAATTGAGAGATCTGAAAGTATAATTAGTTATACGTAATATAATAGTAAACTGTAAAGTAAAATGACACAGGAGGATTTTATGTGGTTTGATTATAAAACCTATATCCATGAACAGCTTACAGTTACAATTCACTAAGTTCTTGTTTGTACAATCTTTAAGGACGTTTATAGTGCTGACTCACTCTCACATATTGACCTAATCTTTCTAAAATAAAATCCCGTAAAGATCTTAAACTCTAATGACACTGCTCACTCTTTATTACTGACAACGTAATAACAAACTATTTAGTAATTTCGTAACAACAATATTTGACACTAAATTACATAAATACTCAACTCACAAGTTTTCCTGATTGACTACTAATTCAATTAGACTTAATAAATACTCATGCACAAACGCAATCTCTCATACATGAATAAATCTCTTCCGAAAAAAAAAATCAAAATAGCATTCCAATTTTACATTGAAGCTCTTCTCAATTTTCTTGAAATGCCGCAACACACACATACATCACTATATATGTTATATGAGATAACATTTTATAGTGTGACATTCAGTTGCCGTCCTCAATAAGATTATGTAGAATCTTAATCAAACTAAATTTGATAAGAATAGGATAATTATCCATATAGGGAGTAATCTCCTTAACAAAATAGGAGACAAATAAATATACTCTTAAAAGAACTAGAATTCATTAATAATGTCATAAGCTAAAAATATTTAATAGGAATAAAATTCTTCCTAAGATCAACTTCTAAAAAAAGAAAATAATATAACACACTGTTTTAATTACAAATTGGTTCAAAATAATCATGTGTATGACACATGTCAATGTGTCACATTTTGACATAACACACTCGATCACATTATGATAAAACTAAATGAAATCAGCTAAATATGAAAATATGAAAGTTATTTAATTATTTTATGGATTATTATATAATTATGTAGATTAATGTTAAATCTAATTTTAATTTTATTAAAAATTTAATTATGTTAAATCAATTCCTTTCTAATCTAATAATATGAGATGATATTAAATTAATTATTAAATTATTAATCAATTAAATTTTATATGATAATAATTAATTTCTTATATTAGTTGATTATGCTAAATATAAGGTTAATAAACATATTTTTTTTAGCCTAATAGAATGTTTGATGTCAATTATATTAGATATAGTAAAATTTAATTTATCACCGAGGTCTCAGTGATTAATTGTTGCTGTAATAATAGTAAGTTTTGACTGGATGTTCCTAGCAACCAGAAGCTCTGTGCAGCGATAACAGCAATTCCCTCCAACACGAAACCTCAATTTTTTTTTTAATTATTGAATTTAGTTTCCTGGTCTTCTTGCTCCTTGTCTGTTTATGAATCTGCTTTGTTGCAGAGCTCGGCAAAGAGGGCCAGAGCAGCCTACCTGGTCTACATTTGAAAGCCCATAACGGGGTGAAAAATCTGCGTTGTCCCATTAGAGGTTTCTTTTATCTCAGAGATGTCTTTGTTATTTTCATTAGAGATTTCGCATAGAGGTCTCTTCGTTGTTATGTATTTATTATTTATTCTTTATTTATTTTGTAGCGTCAAAGTGCCTTGCTAGTTGGAACACTGAGTCGTTGCTGTTCACTTCCCTTCTCCAACTTCCAGATAGTGTTGGGAGGGAGGGCAGGTAAGATAATTGGTTTAAGATTGTAAAAGCAAATTGTTTTGCTGCTGATAAGTGCAGCAAGGGTTAGTGAAAGACCCAGATTTTTCTCTTATCTGCCGTGGTCACGAATTCAACAATTTTTCTGGGTTATTTTTTCTCTGTTGTTTGTTGGAAACTCATAGAATGCGTACTACGTGTTCGATGAAATGATTTTATACGAGGTCCTTAAATCAAAGCCATCAGTCGTGATATCTACGCTCTTTAATTTAATGTTAACAATTAAAGAGGGTTTACGGTGGTTTATAGCCTTATTTGTTCATCAATTAGAACTTAATTAGATCTAGGTTAATCAAAATCATGAGATAACGTTTAGTACAGTTTATATACATTATAAAATAATGAGTCTATAGGCAGGGTGACGTGGGACATTAAAGTTGCCTTGCTATGACGCGCTGGTTCATTGCAGGTGGTTGAGGGCGTAGCTTTGCCTAGCTGCCTTGCTATTATGACGCACTGGTTCATTGTCTGATGGCTTGGTGACAATCTAGGCTGTGTGTGTCTTTGCCTTTGCCTTTACCCTTTACCCCTTAATTTTCTGCTCATCTTCTTTTGTCAGCTTGCGTGCCATGGGAATGAGACTATTATTTTATTTGTATATGATGTCAATATTCCTCTTTACCATCGTGGGATTTCATTGTGGGTTAATATCATCTAGGGGAGGTTGCTCATCAATAAGGTCTCTTTGTGGGTAGATCCATGTTATCTACACTCTTAAAAACATTTTTTAAATTCATTGATAATCTAAACACACAGTCCAATTAATTTTAGTTGGTTGTGTGTGTCCTTAAAAGGTTTCAGATGCATTTAATAATTAATTAATTTTGAAGTGGAGCTTTAAATAATTAATTAATATATGCCTCTCTCAGCCATGTGTTGTGCGTTTATTGGATGCTAATTTATGCATAAAAATCAGCTTGAAGCATTGTCAAAGTAAGAACATGATCAGATCAAAAAGTTCGCAGTGACAACACAAAGGTTTTGCAATTTTCCTCTGTTTTGCCCTCTGTTCGTACTGATTTTTCTGTCATTTTCTCTGAACCTTTTTGCCAATGTTATTCATGTATGTGTTTGTTTAAACAACCTGAAATTACAGCTAACAGTTGAAATCATAGAAAATGTATTATCATCTTTTGCAAGTAAATGTAAAAAGAAAAAAAAAAGAACTTGCTAGATATGAGCACTGGCTAAAGGAAAAAAAAAAAAAACATTTATATGTCTGTTAGATTATTTTGTACTTTGCCGAGTTATATGCTTCTCAAGTACTGTTAATTTTGCATTTGAATTTTAATTTTAACTTAGCTTGAGCTGTTATAAGACATGAGATTTTTTAGTGATTAAATAAAGCTAAGAATCCTGCAAGTTTTGGTGTTGATTTGTTACTCTTGTTTTATTTGAATTGGTACAATTTTGATCTATTTCTAGCTTGTTATTTTGAGGCTCTGTTTTTGGACAAAGTATAAAGGCATTTTTTTTTAATATCTCTGAGGAAAACAACTCCCTAAAGTTTAGTGTAGTGGTAGTGCTACTAGTACGGATAATTAGAGCTGTGATGATGATGAGATGGTTGTATGGCCCACTTTAGATGTTTGCCAAGAACCGGTTTACCTTCAAACTTTTTCAGGCTTAACATTTTGATAACTATATATATATATATATATATATATATATATATATATATATATATTGGTTGAACTCTTAGACTAGATAGTTCTAAAACTTCGGTCAGATTTTTATTTTTGTATGTTGTTTTTAAATCTTAGGCTATATGATACTTTTGGTTTGTATTGCATATATACTTGAAACCTTTTATGGTATACTAATTAGTAGAAGGGAAATATTTGTATATAAAGTTGTGTTAAAAGTCTAATTAATACTAATTAACGATGATTTTCATTGAATTTCCAACAGAGGTTAATGGAATCACTAAATATATCTTAGGTGGGGGGAAACCACTAACCTTTAAGACAATTATTCTTATAATGTGGAACCTTCTTTTTCGTTCTTTATTTTTTCTTTATATGCCATCATTTTTTTTAACTTTATTTCTTTATTGACTTGCTTACAGAAGAGGAAGAGATCGTGCAATTACTTTGCTTTCCGATACAAAAGAATTCTTCTAGTTCCCCATACATAAAAGATAGGGTTACAAGTTAAGGAATTTATAGCTTTAATTTAGTGGCTGCAACACCATCAGAGCCTTTTACTTGTCAGTTCAGGTAGAAAGTTAAATAAAGATCATGTTTGGGGTTCTTTTTTTTTTTTTTTAAATTATATTTCTTATTTCAATTATATGTGGCTCATACATTTATTTAGTTTGCTTTAGAATAACCTTTATTAGCAACATTCCTGTTAAGTTTCCTTTGATTATCAATCCAAACTTCTAGCTATATATGATTCATTTAGCTAATAATTCTTATTTGCTTTTTACAATGGTAACTGTATTAATTACTTTTTAATCATGAAATTATAATTAGTAATCTTCGACACAATTATAACTCCGTAACTAAATAGTTGACAACCCACTAAGACGCCCTTTTTTTTTTTCTCAATGCTAAAAGCTCTGTCAAATGTTTGTTTTAGGGTGTTTGGCTTCTATCTAATAAGAACTTCTGGGTGATTAAAAAGGTGTTTAATGTCTTTTAGAAGAAGCTTAAAATTGAGGTTTTTGAAGAAACTCTTTCGTAAGTTTTTTAAATTGTAAAATATCAATTATATCTTTATCTTATTTTAAAAGATTGATCTTATCTTTCCTTTATAAAAAAAATTATTTGTTAACATTAATTTATCTGATCAAACGATTGACAATTTGTTTAATAAAGTTTTATTTTTATAAGTTCTACTTCAATAAAACTTATTTTAATACACTCTATTTGAAGAAACTGAAATAAACGGGCCTTAAGTTAACTATATTTGGAAAAGATTGATTTTATTTTCTCTTGTTGTTTCTACTTGATCATATGTGTTACATTAGTTTTTACTGCAGCGGTTATGAAAATTTCCCTCTAGCTAGAAGTACTCTTTACAAATGATTTTATTTTTAACTCTTTTTTTTTCATATTGTATTCTTATTAAGCTAAGCATAAATACACCAAATTTATATCGATTGGATGCGTTAGTTTTGTAATTTATAACAATTCTCGTAAATTCATTCAAGTTTTAAAAGAGTTAAATACAATTTGTATACTCGAAAAAAATTAAAAGAACAAATATATGTTGAGAATATTTTCATATGTGGTGTATATAATCCCACCTAAAAGATACGATGGATTCAAATCCTTGAAATGAGGAGAGAAAATTAACAAAAATTTGATTTTAGGACTAATTAATATATTATTTTAATTTTATAAAATTAAAAAAAATTGAGTGAAGATAATCTCCTTACATTTGTCATTTTAATAGTAATGTTAAAATAATATTATATAAGTTTATATCTTCACTTTATATCTGTGATGTGAATATCAATAATCTGATGTAATTATATATTCAAAACTTGTCATCCATTCGAAAAAAATTTTGTAAATGTATTATTACTGTAAGTTTAAAATCATTTTCTTACAATACAAGTAAACATTTGGCTCTGTCGATCCTATCTTTTCAATTTTAAAAGAAAAAATAAGAAAATAATAAAATATCACATTACCACACTTCTGGCATTTAATTTGTTTACCAACACTTGACTTCCCACATAATTATTTTGTGATTTTTGGATAAAAATATTATTTCCAATGCCGAAGTTTTGATTTGCCTAATTATTAAATAGA